>HG995181.1:7500-15000 GCA_905333005.2 Lycaena phlaeas | reverse complement strand
GGGTCCTTATAGTGCTTATACTTTTTCATTAGTGTGCAATTTTACAAATAGTTGGAGGATTTTCCTCAAGTCTTATAAAATAAATATAACATAATATAAATAATACATTCAAATACATGTGTTCATTTTCCTTTCTTTTTGCTTTCATTTCTAAAATTATTCTTGTTCGTCTCTTCTTTTTTTTTTTTTTTTTTTTTTTTTTTTTTTTTTTTTTTTTTTTTTTTTTTTTTTTTTTTTTTCTTGCAATATGTTCTATGTACACATTCATACATTTGGTCCTAATCTTATACATTGTTTACACATGTTTTTACAGTATTTTAACTTTGCACACATTATAATATACATTTTGCATTTTTTATGGGAGATGTAAAAGAGCCAAGTACAGTTTCTAGAGAGGTGTATAGTGCCTCTTTAGTCACGAAAATATCCTATGCTATTTTAAATTTGTCACGGTATTTGTATTTTCTAATTGGTAGTACTATAATTAATATTCGTTATACATACATACTATAATTAATATTCGTCACACATACATACTACAATACACATATACACTGTAATAATTGCTTGTGCTGAGGGATGTAAATGGTCCCTCAGTTAACCCTCTTCTTCTTCCTATCCTTTTTCCCTTTCCTTCCAGGTGTGATTCCCACGGGTATCACCGGACCGGTCATGCATTCGGTGTCCTGCGTCTCCTCAAGGATCCCCGTCACTCCGTCTCTGCTGGTCCACTGGGCTACAATGATATTTTGTGTTACTGTGTGTGTGCCTTGTTCGAGTTTGTGTTTATGTGTTGTTATGTCTCCTCCGTGTTTTATGTCCTCTTCCATTGTTTACTGTGTGCTGTGTATTGCGTGTTGCTTGTATAATGTATTGTCTGTTTAACAATACCGGGCTAGTTTCTGTCAAGAAGTTTGCCCGGTTTGCAGGTGTATTTTTTGTGCATGTTTGGTGTATCTTGTTCGTGCTTGTGATTGCGTGCTTGTCTGCTCTCAAACAAGGTATCAATGTAGTCAACCTGGCTTTGACTGATCGGTTCTCCCTTTGGTTCACAAGGTATCAATGTAGTCAACCTGGCTTTGACTGATCGGTTCTCCCTTTGGTTCCGCAAGTCACTTTGGTGCGCCGTCGCTCCTACGTGGTCCACACACCCGGAACCCCCTTTCAGTATTGCGGGCCTCAGCAATACGATACCACTGAGCGAGCCAGGGCGTCCCATTTCTGCCGTACCTCGCATTCGCTGCTGAATGCGTTGTGCCCCGTGCTGTCTTTCCCCTCCCTGCTGCAATTGCAGCACGTTGGAGCCTCTTTTTTTGCCCACTGTTGGCAGTCGGTCCTCGTATGAGGACCTCCACAGTGGGCACATACCTGCTCTTTCTGTGCACATTGCCTCCTTGTGTGCCCGTATCCAAGACAGCCGGAGCACTGTACTAGGGGGGTCTGATCTTCGACCCTTACCCTCTGCAGATCTATATACAGTTTGCCGGCTTCCATACAGCTGTTCCATATGGTTGGGGACACCCTGGCCACTATGTGGCTCTGTAGGGGGTTTTTGGCTCGTTTCCTATATATTATTTTAAGATTCCCCCCCTCCTCCCCCTGACTGTTCTCAAAGATGGCCGCGTTTTGGTTTCGCAAGGCCTTTTCAATGTCTTCGTCTTTGTTGTAGTTAAAGACGTCCTTAAGAACAATCAGGGGGTCCCTATTCCTAATTTCCTCTACTCTTAGACCCTGCCTTCTTTTTAAGCGTTCCTTGACTTTTTCCCTATCTTCTGTACTCGGACATCCTATCACTACCCTTCTATCTTTTACTTTTCTGATCCTTTCTACTTTAACCCATCCTTGTTTAGCGTCTATTTCCTCTCTAATATCATTAATGATCTCATCTCCGGTTAGCTGGTCATCGGTCGATGAGACCATGATCGAGTGAAGCGCCCCAGGCCCTCTCTGCCTAGGTGCCACTTCACCCGTTACCGCCTTCGCGTATGTCCTATGTTCTCTTTCCTTGTCTTCCCCTATAATTTTATGTAGGTCGTCTAATTTTTTGCTGTTGTTTCTCAATATGGTTTCATTATTTTCTAAAATTTTTAGTATCTCCCCATATTGAGGTAGGGCTTGTGTCTCTCTCTCTTTGTTGTTTTCTTTCTTTCCTTCTGCCTTCTCTTCTTTATTCACATTACCCTTCTTGTCCTCTTTCTTTCCTTCTTTCTCTCCTTTGTCCGATTTCACCTCCTCGGCGAGCTCCTTGGCTATGTGGTATAGGCGGTCCAGCTGGGCTATGACCTCGTTCTTTATATCGGTCTTTAAATTGCGTGCACTGCCCAGCTGGAGTTTTGCCTTTACTAGGCAGCTCTTGGCCTCAGCAACCTTGGAGGTGAATTTAGTTTTTTCCAGTGGCGGGGGAGGGGGAGTGCCCATTCGAGCCTCTATTTCACCACTAATACGTCTCACCGTCGTGCTATTTTTTGCCTTGTCAGTCGTCGGTGATCTAAACATTGTTTTTAAGTGTAGTCTGAGTCAATAATATATAATTTGTAATATGATTTTGTGTATTAGATAATATGTATATGTAAAAACTAATGTATGTGGATTCAATAAAATTCAAATTAAAATAATTATTATCAATAAATTAAATTATATGATGTTAATGTCAAAATAAATTTATAAGGTCAATTATATAAAATATACAGTCAGTTAATCCTATATAACATCAATAATTCTAAAATAAATACAATACCAATGACATTCGACAACACAATAATAAACTAAACGACTAGCTACTCTGTACTTGGCTCTTATGCTACAGCACTCTTTAACACTAGGGTGTAAATGGCCCTTATGCTTCAATCCCTCCTGATAAGGACCCTATACCACTTAGGCAGCCTTATAATCAATATATTATTTAATACGGCAGCGTATGTTGTGTAATTATAAGTATTTATGATCGTTCTGTTAGGTACTTGTATCCTATGTATAGATATATAGTGTTAATGTTCTTTAAGTGTGTCCAAAAACAGACAATAGCCTTGGATCGGTAACGCTCCGGGCGCTGATGATGATGCTAGTTTGTTATGAGCGTTTATAAAGCTGTGGAATGTTCGAGAATGGAATGTGAGGCGCGGCCTGCACCGATAACTCGATAACAATAGAACAAAAGATGTTAAGCTCCGCCCCACAGGTGTGCGGCCGACCGAGTCTCTTATCTGTTTTTATTAAATTGTGGTTCCGTATAATATTTTTAATATCGATGTTATATTTGTATGTTTCTGCTAGTTTATTATGTATTCTATGTGTTCTATTAATATATATTTAGTTGTTTATGTCTTTAATGTATATGTATGTGTATATAATGTAGATATTATGTCAATACGTTGCCGTTTGTTACCCCAATATGTTTTAATTTCTATATATAATTTACAATTAATATTCGTCTGATATCACAATATTTCTAAACTTTAAGTTAGAATGGTCTGTATGTATATTTCACTATTAATAATATATTATGTATACTAAGTAGTCAAACTCCACGGGTGATAGTGATGTTGTATCTGTAATATGTTCGCAAGGAACCCTAAGGTTACGCAACGGACCACCCGTCGCGCAGCTGTGAATACAATGGATAATAAGTCCCGCCTCCTGCAAGACTGTCTCCGCCTACTATTTTTATATTAATACAAGAGTGGTTCTGCAGACACTTTATTTTGTTTTTATTAATATAATATGTATTTTACACTTAAGAATTTACGATATGAACTTACAATTGAATAAAATATGCTTTAATTATTTATAATATTATATAATATATGAATATGGTTTTACAGATGCTTATTTATTATTTATTTATATTGAATATATATTTTTTATGATTATATATAATTATTATTTTAACTACTTAATAACACGTTTACATCAATTTTCTATAATATTTAAATTGTAGACAATAGTTTATTATTTGTTTTGATATTTATAATACAGTATTTGCTTTTCACTATTTTATATTTATGTTATACTATGTATACTCGTATCAACTCAAATGTATCAGGCCAACTAATAGTTATTTATCGTTAATAATGCAATTAATAATCTGCCTTATAGTACACTTGAGCCGACACAAGCCGGCGGGTGATGATGATGTTGAATTTATTATATTGTTCGCAAGGAACCCTAAGATTACGCAACGGACCGCCCGTCACGCAGCTGTGAATACAATAAGCAATAAGTCCCGCCTCCTGCGAGACTGGCTCCTCCTACTATTTCAGTTAATACAAATGTGGTTCTGCAGATAATTTATTAGTTTTTTATTAATTTAGTATGTACTTTTTAGTTAATAATTTACAATATTTACTTAAATTTAACAATATACTTAATTATTTAAATATTATATGTATGAATTAGGTTCTCCAGACGCCTATTCATTGCCTATTTATCTCAGATAATATGTTATTTATATATTTGTAACTATTGGATTTGACTACTTAATATTATTTTTACAATATTTTTTTGTCCTATATGATATCAGCTTATATAATACTGCAGATACTAATTAAATGTGTCCTTCATATCTAATATTTAATATACAATGTCAGTTTGTTCAAACTTTTCTCCGAAACTTACTATAATTTCTTATTGTTTAATATTTGCAAGTTAATTTATCTATTGACTATGTTTTTCCTCATTTATTTTGTACTGCAGTTTGGTATTGATGATGATTAGGAATCTTCGTGTTCTTCGGATCTTCAGTATTCAATTTTAATATTAATAAAATGGTTTTCTTATTTTGCATTTATGTCACGGATCCCTAAAAACTTGGCTCCGCCCCTAATAAATGGTTTTACGGTTTTTGCCAAATTTCGCGGGTTTCCCGTTGGAATTTGGCTGTCGTCTATGGGCCAGATGATGGGCCCTGGTCTACTCCTTATGGGTGCACTTTGTCCCTGGCTCCTGATCACTCCCAGGCGCCGTCAAGTCACTATAAGCGTATATAAATAGTCGTAAAAACCTTATTTTCCCCGTAATTTCGGGGTTTTCTGTCCGATTGGGCTGGAACTCGTTGTGTCGGTGTAGCACCACGCTCCCCCGGTCCTGTCAATCCCTGGAGAGCCCCGCTATCCCGGTTCCTCCGCAATAGGCTTCGGAACACCAGGACGCCTTCGGGCTCCAATCCAAGGGGTCTGCTGCTTCCAGCAACTCGTCACAACACTGGTATACACTTTGGATACACCACTTCACTATTTATTCACTGTTTATTCACTTTATTTGTTAGAAATAATTTATTTCACGCGCAAATAAATTTTAAATTATTTCTGGTTTATTCTCGGGACGCGCGCGCTCGCGACCGGGGTTGGCGCGGCACTGGTTAGGTTAGGTTAGGTTAGGTTAGGTTAGGTTAGGTTAGGTTAGGTTCCCACCGGTTGGATCCAAGCCTTGACGTGGCGGTTGGGCTTAAGTCCGGGGTAATTGTAACCCTGGGTGAACTAATTGGATTCACACGGGCGGCGGGAGGCCAATATGGCCACCTGCCGGCCAAGCCGCTCCCCGGTACGCAGTGCTGGGGGTGGTGGTCGCTGCCCCTCGGGGCGGGGACCGCGAGGAAGACAACCTCTTCAAAAATTACCCCAATCCCAAAATATGCTTCGGTGCGCGGCGAGGGGATGAATGGCTGGAGGGTATCCAGTTCCTAGCGCACCTTGTTTTGCGGTGGTTACGGGTCTTACTCAACCCAAATGAGTAGAGTCAAAATGGATAAACAGCAGATTAAAAAGAATCCCCGGGCGGGTCCTCGAGAGGGGGAATCCCGCACCCTGCCTGACAAGGCAGCGGTCTGCCCCACGTATACGGGGGGGGCAAAACCTGCTTCAGGGGCGAGCACATCTCGTCCCAGCACCAACGACCCTAGCAAGCACACGGACACGATGACACACGAACTGGTGAAAGATAAGAGAAGGAGAGACTCCCCGAGAATCTTCTCGGGGGTAGAAGAGATGAGTCAGAGCGACTGGAGTGAGTCGTCTGGCTCTCTCGAACGACTACGGAGGCGAAGGAGGGCTCTCTATGATTGGGACGCTACCTCCGAAATCGAAGAAATGAGCCCCACTAGTTACTCCGACGATGGTTGGCCCTCTAAAAAGAAAGGGAAAAGGAGCCGCCGACCGTCGTCGTCAGATGAGGACAAGGAAGAAAAGAAGGGTAAGGCAACACCGAAGCCACCCACAAAAAAAGGAAGAGGCCGACCGCCAACCACCGGCGAATACGTCGGCCTTGCCAAGGCGAAGCGGGAGCTGGCTGCTGCGGAGCGTGAAGCCATGGAGGCGGAGGCCGAGCGAGACGTGGCCGAGCTCTCCCGCCGCTTGGTGCTACCCCGCCTGTCAGAGTCCTCGGGCTCGGAGGCGGGCCCGGACATCACGAATGAGCAGACGGCGAGTGCTCTAGGGCTGATTGCCACTCAAGCCCTAGAGTCCATCGATGCAGTTAGAGTCAGGTCCAAAAACCTTAAGGGCCCAATGGTCGCGACTCTAAAGAAGTCTACAGGCGTCCTTCAGGAGGTAACATCCAAACTCCTGAATAGGACGTCGTCGGATGAGACACGCGCACTGGAGGCCGAAAATAAGCGTCAAGCGGCCGAAAACCAGCGTCAGGCGGAGGAAATAAAACGTCAGGCGGCGGAAATGGAGGTGATGCGGCAGGAGATCGCTGCTCTACGCAGCGAGGTCGCATCATTGCGCCAGACACACATGGACACGACGACACCCGCGCTCGGAGCGTTGGCCGCGCCCGTGCCCCCTAATCTCGAGGAGCTATTCGAGAGGGTGGTACGGGAAACGGTTGCGCTGACGAGCGCACGTATGGATGCCCGGCTAGAGGGACTGGAGGGTCGCCTCCTGCCCGAGCCGAGGCTGCGCCCGCCTCTCGCAGCAGACAGGCGAGCGGCTGAGGTGGATCATTACTCGGGGCCAGATACACCGAAAAAGGCCCCGAGTAAGAAGACTTTGCCGGCAGCAACAACGCTAATGCCACCGGCAAACCCAGGGAAATCGGGCACCTCCAAAAAGGCGACCAAGAAAAGGAAGACAGCGCAAGCAGCTGAGGGTGACGGCACCTGGAAGACCGTCACCCGTAAGAAGAAACCGCAGGCGAGGAAAAAGGTGCCACGCAAAATGGACCCAACAAAACTGCGAGCACCCAACTCAGAAGCTGTGGTGATCCAGCTGCGTCCAGCCGCAGTAGAAAAGGGTCTCACCTATGCCGAGGTAATGGAGAAGGCGAGGTTACAAATTCGCCTCCCCGAACTCAACATTGAGCAGGGGATGCTGATGAAGATTGCGGCCACCGGAGCCCGCATGATGGTCCTGCCCGGTGCGGATCAAAAAGAGAAGGCTGACTCCTTAGCGAAAAAACTTAAGGAAGTTATCGGAGAAGACGTCGCCCAAGTGTCCAGGCCAACAAAATGCGTTACCGTTCGCGTTGCCGGCTTGGACGACTCCGTAACAAAAGAGGAGGTTG
>HG995181.1:0-2500 GCA_905333005.2 Lycaena phlaeas | reverse complement strand
TCTTCGGTACTCGAGCATCCTACCACCACTCTCCTATCCTTAACCTTTCTTACTCTTTCTATTTTTATCCACCCCTCTTTCGCATCTATGGCTTCTCGTATTTCGGTGATGATCTCATCACCGGTCTGCTGGTCGTCGGCTGATGAGATCATCACTGAGTGAAGTGCCCCTGGCCCCCTCTGCTTAGGCGCCACCTCACTCGCCACTACCTTGGCATATGTTTGATCTTGTGCTCTTTGGTCATTTATAGTTCTACTTATATTATCCAATTTGGTCGCATTTTCTTTTAATATATGGTTGTTTTCTTCTAGCTTCTTTAAGATTTCATCATATCTGGGCGAAGTTTCTGTCTCTCTCTTCTTTACATTTTCCTTTACTGTCTCTTCTACGTTCTCCTCTTTTTGCGCATTGCCCCTCACGTCTCCTTCCTCCTTCCCATTTTGTGGTTTTTCTCGTTTCCCTTCCGCGTCGATCTCCTTTACTATTTGGTAAAGCCTGTCCAGCTGGGCTAACACCTCGTTCTTTATATCAGTCTTCAGGTTACGTGCACTGCCCAGCTGGAGCTTTGCTTTAACCAGGCAGTTCTTCGCCTCAGCTACTTTGGAAGGGAGCTTCTTCTTTTCTAGTGGGGGGGGAGGGGGGGTGGCCAAGCGGGCCTCTATCTCCCCGCTGATGCGCCGCACCGTCAGTGTTTTATTCATCTCGCTTGTCTTTGTTTTTTCCACTGGCGGTGATCTGAACATTCTGTTGTGGCGGTTACGTGGGAATGGCTTTATTACGATTATATAAATATAAGAGATATAAAAATTTATAAACAATAATGATATAATATTAATATAGTTAGTTATAATATATACTAAATGCTAATACTAATTCAATTATTTTAATGCAAGTTGTTCAAAAATATTATTGTTAAAATGTAATGTTGGTATATAGATAAGATTATATTTTAATGAAATAAAATTTTTAATTATAATATTATGGTAGCAATATACTATAATATTAATATATCAGCTTTTAAACAATTAATATGTCAGTAAGTCTATGGTCAATGTTATGTCAACTGATTAATTAAATTAACAAAGTTTTTGTTTTTAAAAGGCCTCTTGCAATATGTTATGTCGATAAGGTGCTTCAAATTTACAATAATAATATATAGTCAATAATAACAGATAGTTTATCCTTAATTTTAATTTTTATTTTTTTTAACCTAAGAGGGTGTAAATGGCCCTTATGCTTCAATTTTCCCTAATAAGGACCCTATACCACTTCGGTAGCCTTATAATCAATATATTATTTAATGCGGCAACGTACGTTGTGTAATTATAAGTATTTATGATCGTTCTGTTAGGTACTTGTATCCTATGTATAGATATATAGTGTTAATGTTCTTTAAGTGTGTCCCAAAACAGACAATAGCCTTGGATCGTTAACGCTCCGGGCGCTGATGATGATGCTAGTTGTTATGAGCGTTTATAAAGCTGTGGAATGTTCGAGAATGGAATGTAAGGCGCGGCCTGCACCGATAACTCGAGAACAATAGAACAAAGGATGTTAAGCTCCGCCCCACAGGTGTGCGGCCGACCGAGTCTCTTATCTGTTTTATTAAATTGTGGTTCCGTATAATATTTTTAATATTGATGTTGTATTTGTATGTTTCTGCTAATTTATTATGTATTCTATATGTTCTAGTAATATATATTTAGTTGTTTATGTCTTTAATGTATATGTTTGTATATATAATGTAGATATTATGTCAATACGTTGCCGTTTGTTACCCCAATATGTTTTAATTTCTATATATAATTTACAATTAATATTCGTCTGATATCACAATATTTCTAAACTTTAAGTTAGAATGGTCTGTATGTCTATTTCACTCTTAATAATATTTTATGTATACTAAGTAGTCAAACTCCACGGGTGATAGTGATGTTGAATCTGTTATATGTTCGCAAGGAACCCTAAGGTTACGCAACGGACCACCCGTCGCGCAGCTGTGAATACAATGGATAATAAGTCCCGCCTCCTGCAAGACTGTCTCCGCCTACTATTTCTCTATTAATGCAAGAGTGGTTCTGCAGACAATTTATTTTGTTTTTATTAATATAATATGTATTTTACACTCAAGAATTTACGATATGAACTTACAATTGAATAAAATATGCTTTAATTATTTATAATATTATATAATATATGAATATGGTTTTACAGATGCTTATTTATTATTTATTTATATTGAATATATATTTTTATGATTATATATAATTATTATTTTAACTACTTAATAACACGTTTACATCAATTTTCTATAATAAATAAAATTGTAGACAATAGTTTATTATTTGTTTTGATATTTATAATATACAGTATTTGCTTTTCACTATTTTATATTTATGTTATACTATGTATACTCGTATCAACTCAAATGTATCAGGCCAACTAATAGTTATTTATCGTTAATAATGCAATTAATAATCTGCCATATAGTACACTTGAG
>HG995180.1:15132500-15141893 GCA_905333005.2 Lycaena phlaeas | reverse complement strand
TCCCGTCGCCTACGCCGTGTCCTCCTGCGGTAAGAGGGATTGGTACGCTCCCTCTCCCGCTCTGCCTCCTCCTTCTGCGACATCACGCTCTCACAGAAGGAGAGGACCGCCTCCCATGCGCTCTCACTGCCGACCATTGCGCATACAACCGTAGGAAGCGAGAGATCGGCGCCGATTTCGGCGACGAGGTCAGCTCTCTCCGTAGCCCACGCAGGGCACTCCGCCAGGGTGTGGTCAGCAGTGTCTTCCTCACAACTGCAGTGATGGCACCCTGGCGAGCTCTCCGATCTTGTCACCTTGCACAGATAGCTTCCAAAGCACCCGTGGCCCGTCAGGATCTGTGCAAGGTGAAAGGTAATAACACCGTGCCGCCGGTCAATCCACTGCTCAAGGATTGGACCGACAGCCGACACCGTGCGTCGGCCGGCTCTTGGTTCTTGTAGCCGCTCCTTCCATTTCCGAAGGACTCTTTTCTTGAGTCGCCTTCGCCAACTCTCCTCACCCTCTCCCTCGTCACTATCGGGGTATGTCTCCTCTACATCCCGTCGCCTCTCCGTCCAGGAACGCGCCAGGGCACCCGCCACCAGGTCCCATGGCGCAGAGCCCGCCAGTACGCACGCAGCCTCGTATGAGGTGGTGCAGTACGCACGGACGGCCCTGATCGCCATCGCCCTCTGCGGACGTCGCAGGAGAGCGACGTTATGTCCATTCAATGCGCTCGCCCATATCGGCGCGCCGTACAGCCCCATGGACTGCAAGACGCCCGCATAGAGGCGGCGACAGCCAGCGCTCGGCCCTCCCATGTTTGGGAGAAGGCGACTTAGCGCCCGCGCAGCTCCGAGCAACTTCGGCGCCAGGCGCCGGAAATGCTCCTGGAAATTCCATCGACTGTCGATAACGAGGCCCAAGTACCTCAAGTTCAACTCGACAGCGATAGAAGTCCCGCCCACGATCAGGTGGGATCCAGTTGGAGGGGCCCGCCGAGGCCCGTGAAAGCATATAGCTTCACACTTCTCCAGGGCCACTTCGAGCCCGAGACGCCGGATCCTTGCAATCACCTGCGCAACACCTGCAACCGCACGAATGCGGGCCTCCGAAAAGGTGTCTCCGCGCGCGGTGACGACGGTGTCATCGGCGTAACATGTGACGCTGACACCCGTCAGATTCGCTCCGCGGAGCACCCAATCGTAGCCGATGTTCCACAGGAGCGGCCCGAGCACCGAGCCCTGTGGAACACCGCACGCTACGTCTCTGCTTCTCCAACCAACGGCCGTGGGGTACACGACGCACCTGCCAGACAGGTAATCCGCTACCAGCCTGCCCAGATACGCCGGCACGCCGTGAAACTTGAGTGCCTCCAGGATCGTGTCGAAGGGAAGGGTGTTGAAGGCGTTGGCGATGTCAATGGACACCGCCAATAACACCCCTCCTCCCCCGACAGCCTCATCAGCGAGGGCCCTCACCCTGGATAGCGCATCCAGAGTGGATCTTCCCCGGCGGAAGCCGAATTGGTAGGCACTCAAGTTTGGTCCTATTTCTTCCAAGTGGTTGATGATGCGGGAGGCTGCAATCCGCTCCAGCAACTTCCCCGCATCATCAAGCAGCACAATCGGCCTGTATGCCGATGGCAACTCCGTCGGACGTCCCTCCTTCTTAATTAGGACGAGTTTTCCCCTCTTCCACCTTGATGGAAACCGTCCTTGCTCCAGGCAAGCGCTATATAAGTGCATAGCGTGTGACCGGAGCGGGCCCAGGGCCAGAACTAGGGCCCGGCCGGGCACGCCGTCAGGTCCGGGCGCTGTGTTTCGGGCCCTCATTTTCTGCAACGCCGTGTCAAACTCCTCCTCCGTGACCTCTGGGGCCACGTCGATCAGCGGCTCGTCCCCAGACGGTGGAGCCATGGGCGGGGGCGTTTGTTCTGCCCGACCAGGGAACAAGGCAGGGACAATCCGGGCCACAAGGTCGGGCTCGAGACTCTCCGTCAGGGGGGGAGCACAGGGGCGCAGTTTGTTGCGAACCATCCTGTACGGCCTCCCCCACGGATCTCGATCCAGAGTCTCGAGCATCTCCTCATGGGCAGCCTCCTTGGCACGACCTATAGCCAACCTGAGTTCCCCGGCGGCGGCTCTGTAGATTGTGTAGAGCCGCCCCTCTTCGACCTCGTCACGGCGAACTCGTCTGCGACTCCGGGCGTACTGGCGTCTCGCTACAACACACCTTCTTCGTAGCTCAGCGAGCTCTTCCGACCACCAGTACACCCTCCTGTTACGCGGTGGCTTCCGCCCAACTCTCGGCATTGCCGCATCGCACACCTGCGATATCGCCGCAGCCATGCGGTCGGTCTCCTCGTCGACGTCGTTCGGAACCAGACGGTGGTCCATTCCCCAGCCCTGGACTGTGGCTGCCTCGAGGAGGGCCTCCCTATCTAACCTCTTAGTCGCCCAACGTGGGCCGCACTGGGCCTGTGAGCCGCGGCTTGGGGAGGGTGAGACGCCGCCATAACGGAACCGGATGTACCGGTGGTCCGACAGCGTCTCAGTCTCCAGAACCTCCCAGCCTTGTACGCGGCGAGCGAGAGCGGCATCGGCGAAAGTCACGTCGACGATGCTGCCGCCCTGCTGGCGCACGCAGGTGTTTTGCGACCCCACGTTAAGGACCTCCAGTCCGGTCTCCACCAGCCAGTCCTCGAGGACCCCACCTCGAACGTCGGTCGTGGGGGAACCCCAGGCCACGGATTTGGCATTGAGGTCCCCGGCAACCAGGACGTGGTTAAGTCGAGCTCGCCCCACCAGAGCGCCGACTCGGGCGAGGAAGTGCTCGAAATCGGCGACGCTCCGATTGGGCGAGAAATATGCCCCGACCACCAAGACACGACCTATCTCTGCCGCGACATATCCATGCCCCCTTTCCACTGCGCCTAACGGTGGTGCACCATTTAAGCTGGCGACTGCCACAACGCCGTCTTCGTCCCCGACCCAGTTTGGTGAGTTGGGGACACGATACGGCTCAGCAACTACGGCCACCTGCACTGTCCATTCCGCCAGAGCCTGGAAGAGCAGGTCTTGGGCTCTGGCGCAATGGTTGAGATTCCCTTGTAGGACCTGGGTGTGGTGTGCCATCACTCCAGGGCCATGGGAATCTCCTCTCCCAGGACTGCGAAACTGTTTGCAGTCGGGATGATGGGCTGCGAGGGGGGACTAGAGCCCTCGCCAACCTTTTCCGCCTTTTTGCGCTCTGTCCGACCACGGCGCGGAGCGACGCACGCCCCACCACCCATTTTATGTGTGGCAGGGATCCCCTTCTCCGAACAGACTGCGCACTTGGGGACTGTCAGGGTGCAGTCCCTGGCCTTGTGCCCTGCCACACCGCAGCGGAAGCACAAGCCGCTCCTGTCCACTGGACTGGTGCAGACCGCCGCCATGTGCCCCTGTTCCAGGCAGCGGAAACATCTCGTTGGGCGGGCGTCGAGCAGTCGGAAATGTGCCGATACCCAACCAACCAGCAGCCTGCCCTTTTCGGTGATCTTTTTTGCCGCCTCGACGGGGCAGCGCACGGTCACCGCCCCGAGCCCCAAGGGGCTGCAGGTAACCTCACTCGACCGTACTTGTTCGAGGGGACATTCGCCGGCTGCAGCGACCGCTTCGACGACATCGTCTTTGGTCACGGAGTCATCGAGACCAGAGATACGGGCGCTCACACATCTCGTTGGTCTCGTGACCTTGACAATGTCGTCCCCTAGCACTTCCCGGATCTTCTTGGCCAGGGAGTCGGCCTTATCCCCGTTGTCCCCGCCGGACAACACGAACAGTCTGCCACCCGTGGCCGCCCTTTTGCAGCGAGGTGGCTCGATGCCAAGGTCGGGGAGGCGGATCTCTGCTCTGGCCTTCTTGAGAACCTCATTATACGTGAGCCCCCTTTCGGCCGCCGCCGGCTGCAATTGCAGCGCCACAACGCAGCTGTTGGGTGTCCGCAGTTTAGGCGGACTCTTCTTCTTTTGCGGCGGCATCCCTTTTGTCCTTCTTTTCTTGGTGACAGTCGTCCACCCCTCACCGTTGCCCCCCTGTGCCACATTTGTTCGCGGGGCAGGGTTGACCGTTGTCTTCCTGGTCTTCTTTTGGTTTTGTACCGTAGTGACCGAAGGCCCCGGGTTCGCCGGCGGCATCAACGTCGTAACTGCCGCAGGTGCCTTCTTCTTGGCTACTTTCCCTTTACCTGACGGCCCCGGAGTAGCCGCTGGTATCAGCTCTGATGTTGTCGCCGCCGCCCTTCTGTCCGCCGCGAGAGGCGGGCGAAGCCGCGGCTCAGGTAGGAGTCTTGCCTCCAGTCCCTCGAGCCGGGCGTCCAAGCGGGCGCTTGTAATCGTCACGGCCTCCCTCATCGCCTTTTCCACAATCTCCTCCAGGTTTGTAGGAGAAGGAGGCGCTTGTGCTCCCTGGGTAGCGGTCAGCTGCTGACGACAGCAGGCGAGCTCACTCCGGAGCGTTGCCACCTCCTGTCGCAGTTCGGCCATCCCTGCCGACAGACTTTTGTTTTCTGTCGACAGACTTTGGTTATCTGCTACAAGTCTCTTGTTGGCCGCTTCGAGCGCCCGCGTCTCAGCACAGGATGTGCGGTCCAGGAGGGCCACGGTTGAATCCTGGATCATGGCTGTGGCGTCTTTTAAAGCCTTCATCATAGGGCCCTTAAGGTTCTTCGACCTGTTGCGGACCCCAGTGATGATCTCCAGGGCCTTTGTGATATTCGCCCCCAGAGCACTCGCCGTTTCTATACTGGGCCGGTTGAGGGCCGTCTCCGAAGCCGACGACTCTGACAGGCGGGACGGACGCAGGTCTCGCGCGAGTGCAGCGAGGCTCCGCTCTGCCTCTGCCTGCATCGCTTCCCGCTCTGCTGCCGCCAGGTCTCTCTTGGCCTTTGCCAAACCAACGTATTGGCCGGTTGTAGGTGGCCTTCCTCGTCCTCGTTTTGTGGGCGGCGAGACCTTCAGAAAGGTCTTTTTGAACGCCACCGATCCTATCTTTGGTGACTCCTCGGTCGCTGTCTCCTCCTCTGATGACGTGTGCCGGGTCCGTTTACTTCTCCGAGTCGATGAGTGTGCCGACCTCATGCTCTCGGCCGAGTCACTACCACTCATCACTTCCACTTCGTCGAAATCCGATTCGCATGCGTCTTGATCCGTTAGGTGTGCCAGTTTGTCGTTGCGAGAGTCCGGGGTAACCGAACCCTCGAAGCAGGTTTTGCCCCCCCCGTAGTACGTGGGGCAGACCTCCGCCGCTTCCGGCGTGGTGCGGGATTCCCCCTTTCGGGGACCCGCCCGGGGACTATTTTCAACTTGCTTTTTGTTCATTATGAAAATCTGCTCATTTGGGTCGAGCGGAACCCGTAATCAACTTGAAACGTGGTGCGCTAGGAACTGGATCCCCTCCAGCCATTCATCCCCTCGCCGCGCACCGAAGCTTATTTTGGGATTGGGGTAATTTTTGGTGAGGTTGTCTTCCTCGCGGACCCCGCCCCGACGTGGGACGGCGACCACCACCCCCGGCACTGCGTACCGGGGAGCGGCTCGGCCGGCAGCAGCCAGACTGGCCCACTGCCGCCCTGTTTGGACCCAATTAGTTCACCCGGAGCTTACAGTGCCCCGAGCTTAAGCCCCACCGCCGCGACAAGGCTTGGATCCAGATGGTGGGGAACCTAACCTAACCTAACCTAACCTAACCTAACCTAACCTAACCTAACCAGTGCCGCGCCAACCCCGGTCGCGAGCGCGCGCGTCCCGAGAATAAACCAGAAATAATTTAAAATTTATTTGCGCGTGAAATAAATTATTTCTAACAAATAAAGTGAATAAACAGTGAATAAATAGTGAAGTGGTGTATCCAAAGTGTATACCAGTGTTGTGACGAGTTGCTGGAAGCAGCAGACCCCTTGGATTGGAGCCCGAAGGCGTCCTGGTGTTCCAAAGCCTATTGCGGAGGAACCGGGATAGCGGGGCTCTCCAGGGATTGACAGGACCGGGGGAGCGTGGTGCTACACCGATACAGCGAGTTCCAGCCCAATCGGACAGAAAACCCCGAAATTACGGAGGAAATAAGGTTTTTACGGTTATTTATATACACTTATACTGACTTGACGGCGCCTGGGAGTGACCAGGAGCCAGGGACAAAGTGCACCCATAAGGAGTAGACCAGGGCCCATCATCTGGCCCATAGACGACAGCCAAATTCCAAAGGGAAACCTGCGAAATTTGGCAAAAACCATAAAACCATTTATTAGGGGCGGAGCCAAGTTTTTAGGGATCCGTGACATAAATCAATAATAAGAAAACCATTTTTATTAACATTAAATTGAATACTGAAGATCCGAAGAACACGAAGATTCCTAATCATCATCAATACCAAACTGCAGTACAATATAAATAAGGAAAAACATAGTAAATAGTTAAATTAACTTGCATATATTAAACAATAAGAATTTATATAAAGTTTCGGAGAAAAGTTTGAACAAACTGACATATTGTATATTAAATATTAGATTTGAAAGACACATTTAATTAGTATCTGCAGTATTATATAAGCTGATATCATATAGGATATAAAAATATTGTAAAAATAATATTAAGTAGTCAAATCCAATAGTTACAAATATATAAATAACATATTATCTGGGATAAATAGGCAATGAATAGGCATCTGGAGAACCTTATTCATACATATAATATTTAAATAATAAAGTATATTGTTAAATTTAAGTAAATATTGTAAATTGTTAACTAAAAAGTACATACTAAATAAATAAAAACTAATAAATTATCTGCAGAACCACTTTTGTATTAACTGAAATAGTAGGAGGAGCCAGTCTCGCAGGAGGCGGGACTTATTGCTTATTGTATTCACAGCTGCGCGACGGGCGGTCCGTTGCGTAATCTTAGGGTTCCTTACGAACAATATAATAAATTCAACATCATCATCACCCGCCGGCTTGTGTCGGCTCAAGTGTACTATATGGCAGATTATTAATTGCATTATTAACGATAAATAACTATTAGTTGGCCTGATACATTTGAGTTGATACGAGTATACATAGTATAACATAAATATAAAATAGTGAAAAGCAAATACTGTATATTATAAATATCAAAACAAATAATAAACTATTGTCTACAATTTATTTATTATAGAAAATTGATGTAAACGTGTTATTAAGTAGTTAAAATAATAATTATATATAATCATAAAAATATATATTCAATATAAATAAATAATAAATAAGCATCTGTAAAACCATATTCATATATTATATAATATTATAAATAATTAAAGCATATTTTATTCAATTGTAAGTTCATATCGTAAATTCTTAAGTGTAAAATACATATTATATTAATAAAAACAAAATAAATTGTCTGCAGAACCACTCTTGCATTAATAGAGAAATAGTAGGCGGAGACAGTCTTGCAGGAGGCGGGACTTATTATCCATTGTATTCACAGCTGCGCGACGGGTGGTCCGTTGCGTAACCTTAGGGTTCCTTGCGAACATATTACAGATTCAACATCACTATCACCCGTGGAGTTTGACTACTTAGTATACATAAAATATTATTAAGAGTGAAATAGACATACAGACCATTCTAACTTAAAGTTTAGAAATATTGTGATATCAGACGAATATTAATTGTAAATTATATATAGAAATTAAAACATATTGGGGTAACAAACGGCAACGTATTGACATAATATCTACATTATATATACAAACATATACATTAAAGACATAAACAACTAAATATATATTACTAGAACATATAGAATACATAATAAATTAGCAGAAACATACAAATACAACATCAATATTAAAAATATTATACGGAACCACAATTTAATAAAACAGATAAGAGACTCGGTCGGCCGCACACCTGTGGGGCGGAGCTTAACATCCTTTGTTCTATTGTTCTCGAGTTATCGGTGCAGGCCGCGCCTTACATTCCATTCTCGAACATTCCACAGATTTATAAACGCTCATAACAAACTAGCATCATCATCAGCGCCCGGAGCGTTACCGATCCAAGGCTATTGTCTGTTTTGGGACACACTTAAAGAACATTAACACTATATATCTATACATAGGATACAAGTACCTAACAGAACGATCATAAATACTTATAATTACACAACGTACGTTGCCGCATTAAATAATATATTGATTATAAGGCTGCCGAAGTGGTATAGGGTCCTTATTAGGGAAAATTGAAGCATAAGGGCCATTTACACCCTCTTAGGTTAAAAATAAAAATAAAAATTAAGGATAAACTATCTGTAATTATTGACTATATATTATTATTGTAAATTTGAAGCACCTTATCGACATAACATATTGCAAGAGGCCTTTTAAAAACAAAAACTTTGTTAATTTAATTAATCAGTTGACATAACATTGACCATAGACTTACTGACATATTAATTGTTTAAAAGCTGATATATTAATATTATAGTATATTGCTACCATAATATTATAATTAAAAATTTTATTTCATTAAAATATAATCTTATCTATATACCAACATTACATTTTAACAATAATATTTTTGAACAACTTGCATTAAAATAATTGAATTAGTATTAGCATTTAGTATATATTATAACTAACTATATTAATATTATATCATTATTGTTTATAAATTTTTATATCTCTTATATTTATATAATCGTAATAAAGCCATTCCCACGTAACCGCCACAACAGAATGTTCAGATCACCGCCAGTGGAAAAAACAAAGACAAGCGAGATGAATAAAACACTGACGGTGCGGCGCATCAGCGGGGAGATAGAGGCCCGCTTGGCCACCCCCCCTCCCCCCCCACTAGAAAAGAAGAAGCTCCCTTCCAAAGTAGCTGAGGCGAAGAACTGCCTGGTTAAAGCAAAGCTCCAGCTGGGCAGTGCACGTAACCTGAAGACTGATATAAAGAACGAGGTGTTAGCCCAGCTGGACAGGCTTTACCAAATAGTAAAGGAGATCGATGCGGAAGGGAAACGAGAAAAACCACAAAATGGGAAGGAGGAAGGAGACGTGAGGGGCAATGCGCAAAAAGAGGAGAACGTAGAAGAGACAGTAAAGGAAAATGTAAAGAAGAGAGAGACAGAAACTTCGCCCAGATATGATGAAATCTTAAAGAAGCTAGAAGAAAACAACCATATATTAAAAGAAAATGCGACCAAATTGGATAATATAAGTAGAACTATAAATGACCAAAGAGCACAAGATCAAACATATGCCAAGGTAGTGGCGAGTGAGGTGGCGCCTAAGCAGAGGGGGCCAGGGGCACTTCACTCAGTGATGATCTCATCAGCCGACGACCAGCAGACCGGTGATGATCTCATCACCGAAATACGAGAAGCCA
>HG995180.1:15115000-15127500 GCA_905333005.2 Lycaena phlaeas | reverse complement strand
TCGTAGAAGAGGACACACCATCTTCCCCCTCGACATTCGGGACAGCGACAGAGGTGATGGAGAAGATCGAACTGTGGGACAGGACAGGAGGCGAGAGACGAGAATCGATATCAGAGAACGAAGACTCCAACTCTGTATATTCAGACTCTTCAGCCTACTCGGACATGTCCCGCATTAGGCCGATTCGTAAAAGTATGCTGTACACGACCACCAGAGGTACAGGAGTGGAAATGGACCTGGCGACAAAATCAGCGAACACCATGCTGATAAAAGGGAAAGAAGCGCTGGAACAAGCCGGCAACATGAAGAGAGAGTGCAAGCAGGTGGCCCTCGAACAACTCCAGGCCCTCTATGAAACTGTACTGTCTCTATCCGAATCCAGAGCCCGTCACAAATTTAACCTGGAAAAGGAGAGAAGCCGGCACGCCCAGGAGCTCGTCCGCATCGAGAGAGCCCATAACAAACAGATCCAGAGCCTAACAGAGGAAACCGCGAAGATAAGAGCTGAAAACGCAGAAATCCTGGCAGAAATTAAACGAGCTAACAAATGGCTAGATTTCGAGACACAGGAGCCACACGAACAAATTAAAGAATCTGCCAGGACAGTTAGAGCGATGGATCAGAAGTTAAGCACCCTCACAAACATCATCAATGAGAAAACCAAGGACGAGAAAACGCTCCAATCCCTACAAGCGGCGACAACTAAAATAAACGCGGACTTGGCCAACATCAGAACCCGTATAGAAGACCTCCACAAATTCACGGAAAACTTAAACACGTCAACAACATCTTTAAGGGAAGAAATAAAGATGAAAAAGAACGCACCACCAGTCCCCAACATATCCAAGGAAGAGATCGAAAAAACAATAACATCCAACTTGACGACCATCACAGAAAAAATTAACGACCTCAATGTGCACCTTGCCAAGCCCATGACAGACGTCCCACAAGCTGTGGATATCACACGACACCTAGAACCCATCAATGAAAGGCTCAAGGTTGTGTCTTCCCAGCTACGAACTATACAAGAAAAGAAGATGGAACCACCAACCCCATCAGTAAACCTAGGGACGGAAATGGCCCTGGCCGAATTAGTAAAGACCCAATCGAAGACCACGTACGCTCATGCGGTGAAGAAGGTGCCGCAGCAAGAACCAAAGAGGCACCCAAACCACACCATCATCGTGTCCTCGACGGACAAAGGAGACACGAGCGAAAAAACGATTCAAATCATACGAAGCGTACTGGACCCCAAAAAATCAGGGGCAAGGGTCGATAGGGTCAAAAAGGTCAGAAACCAAAAGGTCGTGATAAGCTGTCACAAGAAAGAAGATCTTGACCTCATCCAAGAACGGATAAAAGGGAGCACGAAACTCAAAACTGAAACTGCCAAAACAAACAACCCCCTGTTAATAATCAAGGACGTCATGGCATACCACACGGACGCCGAACTCATTGAACACTTGAGAGCACAAAACAAACAAGTGTTCCTAGGCATTGACCCCCGCGAGCAGACCCTTAGAGTCAAATACAGGAAGAAGGCACGGAACAACTTAGAGTGTCATGTGGTGCTCGAAGCCTCCCCGCCGCTACACAAGAAATTCATCGAAGCCGAGAAAGTTTACATCGATCTGCAGAGGCGGCCGATCGCGGATCACTCACCGCTGGTCCAGTGCGCCAATTGCCTTGGCTTCGGACACTCAAAAGGCATCTGCCAAGAAGAGCAGGCAAGATGTAGTTATTGCGGCGACCATCACAAATGGGAGAAGTGCCCGGATAGGATCGAGGGCAAACCACCAAGATGCCACAATTGCTCCAAGGTATGCAAGCAGGGAAGTCTCACCGTCGACGTTGCCCACCACGCATTCAGCGATGAATGCAGTGAAAGACATAAATGGGATTCTATAGCAAGGTCAAAGATCTCATACCTTTGCTAAAGGCGACATGACGTCCAACTCATCCCTATCACCCGAGACGCGGGGTGATAGACTGCGAGTGATCCAGATCAACATGCAGAGATCGAAGCTAGTGACCGCCGAACTATTTAGGATAGCGAGGGAACACAAGATTAACGTCGCCCTCGTTCAGGAACCCTACGTAGGGAGCGCAGGTACACTCAAAGAGCACCAAGGGACCACGATCATCCAGTCCACGATCTCACGTGCGGGACCGAATAAAGCAGCGATAATCATCTTCGACGACTACCTGGAGGTTGAACACGACCCCCAGTTAGTCACCGAGACTGAAGCAGCAGTAAAAGTCCGTCACGGAAACATGGAGCTAGGATTACTCTCAGTTTATTGCGAAGGGGATAGGGATATCGAAGAAAACATCATCCGAATCAGAAACATCCACAGTAGTCTCAACACCACAAACACCATCGTGGCTGGCGACGTAAACGCCTGGAGTCACTGGTGGGGAAGCTCCTCTGAAAACCCAAGGGGAGCTAAACTGGCCGCCTTTTTAGACGAAATGGACCTACATGTGCAGAACATCGGGGACACTCCTACCTTCGAAACGTACAGAAGAGGCAAGCTCTATCAGAGCATAGTCGACATCACGACTTGCAGCCTGCCACTTCTAGGTAAGGTAGAGGACTGGACAGTCCGCCGGAACCTAATGACATCAGACCACAACGCCATTACTTTCTCCATAAGGCTGCAGGGGCAACTAACACCCATCGCTCCCAAAACCACGAGAAAGTACAATACGAAAAAAGCAGACTGGTCAAAGTTCCGGGATCTCTTCAACGCAAACCTCACAGAACATAACATCAACAAGTCGAGGATTGAAGAGATCAACACATGTGAAGACCTAGAGTCCATTGTGGGATCCTACATAGTACAAATACAGGAGGCATGCCAGCAGGCCATTCCGAAGAAAGGATCTCAAAAGGGGAAGCCAACACCGCCGTGGTGGAACGAGTCTCTAGACCAACTCAAAAAGGAAGTACTGAGGAGGAAGAGACGAATTCGTAACGCGGCGCCCCACAGAAGGCAAGACGTCGTAAACAACTACAAGGAAGCCCGGACCGAATATACCATCAAGGCTGAAGAGGCACAGACAAACAGCTGGAAGAAATTCTGTACCACGCAGGAGAGGGAAAGTATGTGGGACGGAATCTACAGAGTCATAAGAAGAACCACCAAGGGGCGAGAGGAGATGTTGCTCCGTAACCACCAAGGAGACACGCTGAACCCACAAGCTTCAGTAGACCTCCTTGCGAGAACATTTTATCCCAGCGACTCTGTCGAGACCGACTCAGAATACCACACAAACCTCAGGGGAAATCTACCGGAAGCCGAACTGAGAGAAGATGATCCACCATTCACGGCGAGCGAACTGAGAGCGGTGCTTTCCACACTAAATCCCAAGAAGGCACCGGGATCGGACGGTTTAACATCTGACATTTGCCGTGAAGCCATCCAATGCAACGAGGAGGTATTCTTGGAGATATGCAACAAATGCCTGTCTCTAGAGTACTTCCCAATACCGTGGAAGATTGCACATGTGGTGATCCTCAAGAAGCCCGGAAAAGGTGATTACACCCAACCTAAGTCGTACAGACCCATTGGACTCCTTTCCATTCTCGGTAAGATCTTGGAGAAACTCATGGTAAGCAGGATCCAATGGCACATTCTCCCAAAACTCAATACCAACCAATATGGATTTATTCCTCAGCGCAGTACAGAAGACGCCCTGTACAATCTGGTCAACCACATCCGAGACCAGATCAAGGAGAAGAAGATCGTCCTCCTAGTGTCACTAGACATAGAAGGGGCGTTCGACAACGCCTGGTGGCCTGCGCTGAGGAATCAACTCATAAACAAAAAGTGCCCCAGAAACCTATATAAAATGGTGGGTTCCTATCTAGAAAACCGCAAAGTAAGGGTCAACTACGCCGGTAAAGTGAGCGAGATAGAGACGACAAAGGGTTGTGTCCAAGGATCCATCGGAGGACCGACCTTCTGGAATATCATCCTCGACCCACTTCTTAACACCCTAAAAGGCGACAACATGATTGCACAAGCTTTCGCCGACGACGTAGTCCTAGTCTTCTCCGCACACTCAACCCAGATCATCGAGGACAGAGCCAACCAAACACTCCGGGCCGTAGCCGAATGGGGCAGAAACAATAAGCTAAACTTCGCAGCGCACAAGACCAGCGCTATGTTAATAACGAAGAAGTTGAAGATCGCCCCGCTCAACGTACAAATGTCCGGAGTCAACATCAACATGGTTGAAGAGATCAAGCTTCTAGGCCTCACAATCAACAAAACGCTGACCTTCACATCACACGTAGCGACAGTGTGCAAGAAAGCCGCCAACATCTACAAACAGCTGGCTCACACTGCAAAGGTCACGTGGGGTCTAAACGGAGAGATTATAAGGACCATCTACACAGCGGTTATAGAACCCATCATTCTCTACGCCTCAAGCGTCTGGGCTCCGGCAACAGAACTGGTCCAAGTCCAAGAGCTGCTCAACTCCATACAGAGATGCTTTGCCATAAAAATCTGCAAAGCCTACAGGACAGTGTCACTAACTTCAGCCTTAACACTGACAGGTTTGCTACCACTAGACCTGAGAGTACAGGAAGCGGCAGCGCTGTACCAAGTCAAGCAAGGGTACAACAAAGACTACCTGCCGCCAGGTCTAAAACTCCAAGGGAAAGTGGACCCGAAAACACTACCTCACCCCTCGTTACTCACAACACCAGAGTACCAACAGCTGGAGGATATGAGTCCACAGACCGTAACATCTCACCAAATAATCGGCCCCCAAATCTACACAGACGGCAGTAAGATAGAGGGAAAAACGGGAGCCGCAGTTACGTGGTGGGAAAACGGAGAGGAGACCAAGAACAGCACCTACAGTCTCCACCACACCTGTTCAGTGTTCCAATCGGAGATGCTAGCTCTCATGAAAGCGACGGAAATGGGAAGAACATGTGAAGAGCCACAAATAAACATCTTAAGTGACTCTCGCTCCTCACTGGAGATGATAAGGAACCCCAAGCCACCCATCGCCTTAGCAGCAAGCATCCGAGACAACATCAAGGCTATAGAAGCAGAAGGGAGGAAGATAAGACTATTCTGGCTGAGAGCTCACGTCGGCACCCCAGGAAACGAAAGGGCCGATGAACTCGCGAAGACTGCAGCACTCACACCGAAGATGCAGTGGGACTACGATCTCGTCCCCCTGTCTGCCATCAAACGAGAAATCAGACAAGAATCCGTTCGGAAATGGCAAGACAGGTACAGCACATCTCAGTCGGGATCGACGACAAAGACCTTCTTCCCGGATGTAGCAAGTGCATACCGGATCATTCGCACAGTAAAGCTAACACCGTACCAAGTACAGGCTCTAACCGGACACGGAGGATTCGCAGAATACCTGTTCCGGTTCAAACTGATAAGCAGCCCCGGATGCGAATGCGACCCAAACATCTCAGAGACGGTATGGCACTTGCTCCTACACTGTCCCCGCTTCTTACACCAAAAATACAACCTGGAAACTCAGCTGAACACCAAGCTGGAAGAAGCAAATCTCTGCAAGCTGCTTGAAGAAAAAGACAAAAGAACGAGACTACTCGACTACATAGACTCCATCATGCGTGCGGCAAACAAAAGGCACGCCAACAGACAGATGGACACTGGAATGACAAACTGCAACACGACGACGACATCTACTGACGGACCAACGCAACCTCTGCCAACAAAACCACCAACAATCAGCTACTGCAGAATAACACCTCTGCAGTGGATGGGAGATGGTGAGAGAGGAATCCCCGGAATAAAGACGAGGAACGTAGTTCTATTCATGAACACCAACTACGAACGTCTGGGCATAAGCTTCTGTCAGCAACAGGGCCCCTCGACTATGGCGATATCACCCGGCCTAGCCCTGCTGCTCAAGGGTAGCATCACAAGAACCACAATGAGAAGGAAAAAGTACGAAGCCCTGAACACCTGGGAGATAATGGGTATCCAGTGCAAGGTAGTACGCACCAAGAACAAAACAGTGCTGCTGCTCCAGAATACCCTGGAAACAACTCAATTCTCATTGGCATGCTCCCTACTGACTAGAATGGCGGAAGAGGACTCGTCCACACACTCAACACCGAAGATCATCAGTGTGGACACAATGTGGGTGGGATATAATCAGGGAGAGATAGCAGACCACCTGGGGTGTGTGAAACTGGCCAAATTCCATCAAATCGTGGCCTACGAGAGAAGAGGAGAGGACCTCAGTTTCTTAGAGAAAGAAAAAACACCTCCTATCCCTGCACAGTCATCAATATCTCAAAAGCCAACACAACAGGAGCCTCACACTCCGCAACAGGAGCTCGTCTCTCAACATCAGAAAGAGACAACAGCCCGAAAAATCCTGGGAACTATAAGAAAAATCCGTCAGAAGATGCAAACACTGACCCTAACAGGGCGAAACAAACCGACGACTCAACAGACGCCATCAATCCCGCAACAGTCATTATCTAGCGCAGAAAAATGGGCCACCGAACAAGCGAACATCAAGAGGGGAGAAAAAGAAAAAGCCCTGAACCAACACAAAAGGGCACTGGAGGCCAGCCAAACGCTAAAAGCGGTCGACAGATGTATACACCAAACGTCGACATCACGACCGCCCAGGAAGAAGGCTGACACCAGCAACAACGTCGCGGAGGAAGCTCCGGAATCAACGTCGACGGCATTCACCCCCCGCGGGAACCCCGAAACACAAGCGCACGCAATAAGACAATTTGCGAGAAAAGAAGGAAAAGAAAAGCCGTGCCAGAAAACTGAGCCTCAAACAAAAGCTCAGAAGGGATTGGTCCAGGAGCCTCTTCTGAAAAAAGTGGAAAAGATACAAGACCACCTAGCCAACGCCTTCACCGAATATGTGGCAATTACATCCGCCACCAAAGAGGTAAAAATAAAAGAATGCAAGCGAATACTAGAGGCTTACCACAAACAGAACAACGGCCTGCTAGAAGTCAGAATGGAGGAGGCTGAGGCCACAATTTACAACAACACGACCACCCAAATAATAAAAGGAAATCAAATGAGAAGACACATGGCTGCGTACAACACCACAGCAGGCATGGTCCCCCTAGATGAAGAGGCCACAAAAAGGAAAGGTGCACCCGTGTTCACGACACCGAGAAGTGATCCCATTGTCGTTACCACCAAAAACACGGAGATCTGGCTAGAGGACAAGATCCTGGAACAAGCCAGGATCCTGATGGAAACAGATCCTCCAGAGACATGGGAATTGCCCAGAGCAAGATGGGTAAACGGGGTGCCAGGATGCGGGAAGACCACCTGGATCATCGCCAACTTCGATAAGAAAAGAGATGTCGTGGTAACAGCAACGATAGAGGCGAGGAAGGAACTAAGGGAAAGGATCGCTAACCGCGCAGGAGCGGACGCAAGGAACAGAGTCCGCACATTGGCCTCGGTACTCGCCAATGGACCAAGGGGATTTGAGAGGGTCGAGTGCAAACGACTTGTCGTGGACGAAGCACTCATGAATCACTTTGGATCCATAGTGATGATACAGAAGATCTTGAAAGCCGAGGAGATACTTTTATTAGGCGACATAAACCAACTGCCATACATAGAGCGCGAAAATCTTTTCCCGATCCACTACCACCGCCCAAACGTAATAACATCTATCGCGGAAGAACTACTATGTACACACAGATGCCCGCAAGACGTAGCGTATGCCCTCAAAAACATCCATAAGGGTATATACTCCTCCAGCAAAACAAGGAAGTCTCTTACCATAAAACCCTTGCTGGAGGCAAACAGCATCAAAAACTGCCCGAGCACACTCTTCCTCACGTATACCCAAGAGGGGAAGCACGCCCTAATAGACCAAGGGTTCGGGAAAGGTGAAGAGTCCCTGGTTTTGACCATCCACGAGGCACAGGGACTCAGCTACGAAACAGTGTACGTAGTAAGAAACGACAAGAAGAAGCTGCTACTCCACGACAGCGCATCCCATGCAGTGGTGGCCCTCTCGCGTCACAGCAAGAAACTCGTTTATTACACTGACGATACCGATGACGCACTGGGCACACTCATAAAAACCACGATGATCACGGCAAAAGATATCGAAGACCACAATCTAAAGATGGCTATCCACAATAGAGACGAAGTCGTCATAAAACAAATGACAACAAAATAATAAAAATAGGGCATGCAATTACCATCTGCGCAGCCCAAAGACGTGTAAAATTTTTACCCTTACCCAAATATGAGCGCAGGGAGTGAATCACTAGGATCCACACCCTGCGACAAGAGTTAGGAGTTACTATGAGCACGGGGAGTCGATCCTAGGATCCACACCCCGTGACAGGGACAACAAAGACTAACGGTGACAAAAAAGAGGAGCCTCTAACTACCTGCCTAAGCACGTGTGACCATCTAGCACCGTGCAAAACTTTACCATCTATGAGTAGGAAAAGCCCACTGAGTTTCTTGCCGGTTCTTCTCAGTATGAGGCTAGGGTTCGAACCGGTGGTAACACCCAATATTGCGTAGCGTATTCTAGGGGCTCCTTTTGGCTACAAACTCATCATCATCCAAATCATACACTAACAAAATATGTAATTTTAAAACTTTTAAAAAATTATTTAGCGGAGCAATCAATAGCTTAATCATTATCATCAATAAACAAACTTACTAATGGTGTGGACCAATGGTCTGCAGAGTATTAAAAAAAAAAAAAAAAAAAAAAAAAAAAAAAAAAAAAAAAAAAAAAAAAAAAAAAAAAAAACCTAACCTAACCTAACTTACCTAACCTAACCTAACCTAACCTAACCTAACCTAACCTAACCTAACCTAACCTAACCTAACCTAACCTAACCTAACCTAACCTAACCTAACCTAACCTAACCTAACCTAACCTAACCTAACCTAACCTAACCTAACCTAACCTAACCTAACCTAACCTAACCTAACCTAACCTAACCTAACCTAACCTAACCTAACCTAACCTAACCTAACCTAACCTAACCTAACCTAACCTAACCTAACCTAACCTAACCTAACCTAACCTAACCTAACCTAACCTAACCTAACCTAACCTAACCTAACCTAACCTAACCTAACCTAACCTAACCTAACCTAACCTAACCCAGTGCCGCGCCAACCCCGGTCGCGAGCGCGCGCGTCCCGAGAATAAACCAGAAATAATTTAAAATTTATTTGCGCGTGAAATAAATTATTTCTAACAAATAAAGTGAATAAACAGTGAATAAATAGTGAAGTGGTGTATCCAAAGTGTATACCAGTGTTGTGACGAGTTGCTGGAAGCAGCAGACCCCTTGGATTGGAGCCCGAAGGCGTCCTGGTGTTCCAAAGCCTATTGCGGAGGAACCGGGATAGCGGGGCTCTCCAGGGATTGACAGGACCGGGGGAGCGTGGTGCTACACCGATACAGCGAGTTCCAGCCCAATCGGACAGAAAACCCCGAAATTACGGAGGAAATAAGGTTTTTACGGTTATTTATATACACTTATACTGACTTGACGGCGCCTGGGAGTGACCAGGAGCCAGGGACAAAGTGCACCCATAAGGAGTAGACCAGGGCCCATCATCTGGCCCATAGACGACAGCCAAATTCCAACGGGAAACCTGCGAAATTTGGCAAAAACCATAAAACCATTTATTAGGGGCGGAGCCAAGTTTTTAGGGATCCGTGACATAAATCAATAATAAGAAAACCATTTTTATTAACATTAAATTGAATACTGAAGATCCGAAGAACACGAAGATTCCTAATCATCATCAATACCAAACTGCAGTACAATATAAATAAGGAAAAACATAGTAAATAGTTAAATTAACTTGCATATATTAAACAATAAGAATTTATATAAAGTTTCGGAGAAAAGTTTGAACAAACTGACATATTGTATATTAAATATTAGATTTGAAAGACACATTTAATTAGTATCTGCAGTATTATATAAGCTGATATCATATAGGATATAAAAATATTGTAAAAATAATATTAAGTAGTCAAATCCAATAGTTACAAATATATAAATAACATATTATCTGGGATAAATAGGCAATGAATAGGCATCTGGAGAACCTTATTCATACATATAATATTTAAATAATAAAGTATATTGTTAAATTTAAGTAAATATTGTAAATTGTTAACTAAAAAGTACATACTAAATAAATAAAAACTAATAAATTATCTGCAGAACCACTTTTGTATTAACTGAAATAGTAGGAGGAGCCAGTCTCGCAGGAGGCGGGACTTATTGCTTATTGTATTCACAGCTGCGCGACGGGCGGTCCGTTGCGTAATCTTAGGGTTCCTTGCGAACAATATAATAAATTCAACATCATCATCACCCGCCGGCTTGTGTCGGCTCAAGTGTACTATATGGCAGATTATTAATTGCATTATTAACGATAAATAACTATTAGTTGGCCTGATACATTTGAGTTGATACGAGTATACATAGTATAACATAAATATAAAATAGTGAAAAGCAAATACTGTATATTATAAATATCAAAACAAATAATAAACTATTGTCTACAATTTATTTATTATAGAAAATTGATGTAAACGTGTTATTAAGTAGTTAAAATAATAATTATATATAATCATAAAAATATATATTCAATATAAATAAATAATAAATAAGCATCTGTAAAACCATATTCATATATTATATAATATTATAAATAATTAAAGCATATTTTATTCAATTGTAAGTTCATATCGTAAATTCTTAAGTGTAAAATACATATTATATTAATAAAAACAAAATAAATTGTCTGCAGAACCACTCTTGCATTAATAGAGAAATAGTAGGCGGAGACAGTCTTGCAGGAGGCGGGACTTATTATCCATTGTATTCACAGCTGCGCGACGGGTGGTCCGTTGCGTAACCTTAGGGTTCCTTGCGCACATATAACAGATTCAACATCACTATCACCCGTGGAGTTTGACTACTTAGTATACATAAAATATTATTAAGAGTGAAATAGACATACAGACCATTCTAACTTAAAGTTTAGAAATATTGTGATATCAGACGAATATTAATTGTAAATTATATATAGAAATTAAAACATATTGGGGTAACAAACGGCAACGTATTGACATAATATCTACATTATATATACAAACATATACATTAAAGACATAAACAACTAAATATATATTACTAGAACATATAGAATACATAATAAATTAGCAGAAACATACAAATACAACATCAATATTAAAAATATTATACGGAACCACAATTTAATAAAACAGATAAGAGACTCGGTCGGCCGCACACCTGTGGGGCGGAGCTTAACATCCTTTGTTCTATTGTTCTCGAGTTATCGGTGCAGGCCACGCCTTACATTCCATTCTCGAACATTCCACAGATTTATAAACGCTCATAACAAACTAGCATCATCATCAGCGCCCGGAGCGTTACCGATCCAAGGCTATTGTCTGTTTTGGGACACACTTAAAGAACATTAACACTATATATCTATACATAGGATACAAGTACCTAACAGAACGATCATAAATACTTATAATTACACAACGTACGTTGCCGCATTAAATAATATATTGATTATAAGGCTGCCGAAGTGGTATAGGGTCCTTATTAGGGAAAATTGAAGCATAAGGGCCATTTACACCCTCTTAGGTTAAAAATAAAAATAAAAATTAAGGATAAACTATCTGTAATTAAATTATTGACTATATATTATTATTGTAAATTTGAAGCACCTTATCGACATAACATATTGCAAGAGGCCTTTTAAAAACAAAAACTTTGTTAATTTAATTAATCAGTTGACATAACATTGACCATAGACTTACTGACATATTAATTGTTTAAAAGCTGATATATTAATATTATAGTATATTGCTACCATAATATTATAATTAAAAATTTTATTTCATTAAAATATAATCTTATCTATATACCAACATTACATTTTAACAATAATATTTTTTGAACAACTTGCATTAAAATAATTGAATTAGTATTAGCATTTAGTATATATTATAACTAACTATATTAATATTATATCATTATTGTTTATAAATTTTTATATCTCTTATATTTATATAATCGTAATAAAGCCATTCCCACGTAACCGCCACAACAGAATGTTCAGATCACCGCCAGTGGAAAAAACAAAGACAAGCGAGATGAATAAAACACTGACGGTGCGGCGCATCAGCGGGGAGATAGAGGCCCGCTTGGCCACCCCCCCCCCCCCCCCACTAGAAAAGAAGAAGCTCCCTTCCAAAGTAGCTGAGGCGAAGAACTGCCTGGTTAAAGCAAAGCTCCAGCTGGGCAGTGCACGTAACCTGAAGACTGATATAAAGAACGAGGTGTTAGCCCAGCTGGACAGGCTTTACCAAATAGTAAAGGAGATCGACGCGGAAGGGAAACGGGAAAAACCACAAAATGGGAAGGAGGAAGGCGACGTGAGGGGTAATGCGCAAAAAGA
>HG995180.1:15090000-15105000 GCA_905333005.2 Lycaena phlaeas | reverse complement strand
CTGCAGTATTATATAAGCTGATATCATACAGGATATAAAAATATTGTAAAAATAATATTAAGTAGTCAAATCCAATAGTTACAAATATATAAATAACATATTATCTGGGATAAATAGGCAATGAATAGGCGTCTGGAGAACCTTATTCATACATATAATATTTAAATAATAAAGTATATTGTTAAATTTAAGTAAATATTGTAAATTGTTAACTAAAAAGTACATACTAAATAAATAAAAACTAATAAATTATCTGCAGAACCACTTTTGTATTAACTGAAATAGTAGGAGGAGCCAGTCTCGCAGGAGGTAGGAGGAGCCAGTCTCGCAGGAGGCGGGACTTATTGCTTATTGTATTCACAGCTGCGCGACGGGCGGTCCGTTGCGTAATCTTAGGGTTCCTTGCGAACAATATAATAAATTCAACATCATCATCACCCGCCGGCTTGTGTCGGCTCAAGTGTACTATATGGCAGATTATTAATTGCATTATTAACGATAAATAACTATTAGTTGGCCTGATACATTTGAGTTGATACGAGAATACATAGTATAACATAAATATAAAATAGTGAAAAGCAAATACTGTATATTATATATTATAAATATCAAAACAAATAATAAACTATTGTCTACAATTTAAATATTATAGAAAATTGATGTAAACGTGTTATTAAGTAGTTAAAATAATAATTATATATAATCATAAAAATATATATTCAATATAAATAAATAATAAATAAGCATCTGTAAAACCATATTCATATATTATATAATATTATAAATAATTAAAGCATATTTTATTCAATTGTAAGTTCATATTGTAAATTAAAAAAGTGTAAAATACATATTATATTAATAAAAACAAAATAAATTGTCTACAGAACCACTCTTGCATTAATATAAAAATAGTAGGCGGAGACAGTCTTGCAGGAGGCGGGACTTATTATCCATTGTATTCACAGCTGCGCGACGGGTGGTCCGTTGCGTAACCTTAGGGTTCCTTGCGAACATATTACAGATTCAACATCACTATCACCCGTGGAGTTTGACTACTTAGTATACATAATATATTGTTAATAGTGAAATATACATACAGACCATTCTAACTTAAAGTTTAGAAATATTGTGATATCAGACGAATATTAATTGTAAATTATATATAGAAATTAAAACATATTGGGGTAACAAACGGCAACGTATTGACATAATATCTACATTATATACACATACATATACATTAAAGACATAAACAACTAAATATATATTAATAGAACATATAGAATACATAATAAATTTGCAGAAACATACAAATATAACATCGATATTAAAAATATTATACGGAACCACAATTTAATAAAACAGATAAGAGACTCGGTCGGCCGCACACCTGTGGGGCGGAGCTTAACATCCTTTGTTCCATTGTTCTCGAGTTATCGGTGCAGGCCGCGCCTAGAATTCCGATCTCGAACATTCCACAGCTTTATACACGCTAATAACAGCTAGCATCATCATCAGCGCCCGGAGCGGTACCGATCCAAGGCTATTGTCTGTTTTAGGACATAGTTAAACTACAATAAAACTATATATATACACGTAACATACAATTATCTATAATAATAAACTTAAATACTCATAATTATACAACATACGTTGCCGAATTAAATAATAGATTAATAATTAAAAGGCTGCCGAAGTGGTATAGGGTCCTTATTAGAGAAAATTGAAGCATAAGGGCCATTTACACCCTCTTAGGTTAAAAATTAAAAATAAAAATAACAATTAAGGATAAACTATTCGTTATTATTGACTATATATTATTATTGTGAATTTGAAGCACCTTATCGACATAATATATTGCAAGAGGCCTTTTAAAAACAAAACTTTGTTAATTTAATTAATCAGTTGACATAACATTGACCATAGACTTACTGACATATTAATTGTTTAAAATATATATATCGCTATTAAAATAATTGCTGCTATAATATTATAATTAAAAATTTTATTTCATTAAAATATAATCTTATCTATATACCAACATTACATTTTGACAATAATATTTTTAAACAACTTGCATTAAAATAACTGAATTTGTATTAGTATTTAATATATATTATAACTAACTATATTAATATTATATTATTATTGTTTATAAATTTTTATATCTCCTATATTTATATAAACGTAATTAAGCCATTCCCACGTAACCACCACAACAGAATGTTCAGATCACCGCCAGTGGAAAAAACAAAGACAAGCGAGATGAATAAAACACTGACGGTGCGGCGCATCAGCGGGGAGATAGAGGCCCGCTTGGCCACCCCCCCTCCCCCCCCACTAGAAAAGAAGAAGCTCCCTTCCAAAGTAGCTGAGGCGAAGAACTGCCTGGTTAAAGCAAAGCTCCAGCTGGGCAGTGCACGTAACCTGAAGACTGATATAAAGAACGAGGTGTTAGCCCAGCTGGACAGGCTTTACCAAATAGTAAAGGAGATCGACGCGGAAGGGAAACGGGAAAAACCACAAAATGGGAAGGAGGAAGGCGACGTGAGGGGTAATGCGCAAAAAGAGGAGAACGTAGAAGAGACAGTAAAGGAAAATGTAAAGAAGAGAGAGACAGAAACTTCGCCCAGATATGATGAAATCTTAAAGAGGCTAGAAGAAAACAACCATATATTAAAAGAAAATGCGACCAAATTGGATAATATAAGTAGAACAATAAATGACCAAAGAGCACAAGATCAAACATATGCCAAGGTAGTGGCGAGTGAAGTGGCGCCTAAGCAGAGGGGGCCGGGGGCACTTCACTCAGTGATGATCTCATCAGCCGACGACCAGCAGACCGGTGATGAGATCATCACCGAAATACGAGAAGCCATAGATGCGAAAGAGGGGTGGATAAAAATAGAAAGAGTGAGAAAGGTTAAGGATAGGAGAGTGGTGGTAGGATGCTCGAGTACCGAAGATAGAGAGAAAATCAAAGAAAGATTAAAGAAAAGGCAGGACCTCAAAGTAGAGGACATCAGCAATAGGGACCCCTTGATTGTCCTCAAAGACGTTTTTAATTATAACAAAGATGAAGATGTCGAAAAGGCCCTGCGTAATCAGAACAGCGCCATCTTCGGGGACAATCAGGGAGATGAGGGGAGGATAAAAATTCTATTTAGGAAACGTGCGAGAAACCCCCTGCAGAGCCACATCGTGGTGAGAGTGTCCCCGCGAGTGTGGAATAAGTGCATGAGTGCAGGCAAATTATACATAGATTTGCAACGTGTAAGGGTCGAAGACCAGACCCCGCTGGTGCAGTGCTCCGGCTGTTTGGGATACGGTCATACGAAGAGGCAGTGTACGGAAAAAGGTCAGGTATGTGCCCACTGTGGAGGTCCTCATACGAGGACCGACTGCCAACAGTGGGCAAACAAAGAGGCCCCAACCTGCTGCAATTGCAGCAGGGAGGGGAAAAACAGCACGGGGCACAACGCCTTCAGCGAGGAATGCGAGGTGCGAAGAAAATGGGATGCTCTCGCCCGATCGGTGGTGATGTATTGCTGAGGTCCGCCAGAGGGAAAGGGGCACTAGGTGTGTGGATCGAGTACCGAGAACGGAACCGGCTAGCCGAGAAACTAGCAACTACTGTAGTGACACCTTGTTTGGTAGCAGACATGCACACACGCACAGACACGAACAAAATACGGAAAACATGCACAAATATACACCAGCAAACCAGGCGATCTTCTTGATAGAAGCTAGCCTGGTTATTGTTACACAGACAAGAAACTCTACAAGCACTAACACACTACACGGCACATCACAAATAAAGACAGCGGACATAAGACACGGAGGAGACACAACAACATACAAACACAAAACCAAACAAGGTATACATCATATACACTGTTGTCCGAAAACGGAAACGGAACCACACGCTGAATGAAAGAGACGGATAGAGAAGAGGGAAAGAGTTAGTGGGACTACTAGGGGACCATATACACCCCCCAGTACAAGTACTGTGTAACATGTATATATAGTATTATAATATGTATGTATGTGTATAAGTATATATATGCGTATGTGTGCATGTGTATGTATATGTATGTATTGTGTATGTATATGATATGTATGTTATGTACTATTAGAAATGAGATGTATGACAAAACCAGTATAAGGTAGTAAATTTAGTATTAAGTTAAAAGTAGTATAAAATTAATGACTGGGGACCATATACATCCCCTATCATGACGACAAAAAAACTGACGAAAAACATATTATATAGAATTATATTGTAGTAAAAAAGGCAAATTATTGTGTCGGTAAGATGTATTCAAGTGTTAAGTATGTGCTATTTAGATAGGAGGAAATGAATGTGAAATTGTGACAAGGGACCCTCTACATCCCCCTTATAAATGTAAACATGTGAAAAAAAAAAAAAAAAAAAAAAAAAAAAAAAAAAAAAAAAAAAAAAAAAAAAAAAAAAAAAATATTAATGAACAAGAATACTTTAAGAAATAAAAGTGAAAAAACAAGAAATAAAACAAACACATGTGATATTTAAATGTATTTATTTATTTTATATGACTTGAGGGAAATCCTCAAAAAATTATTGTAAAATAGCACATTCAAAATAAAAGTATAGCACTATAAGGACCCTCTACCACTTGAGCAAGGGGGGAAAAGCCAGAAAAAAAAAAAAAAAAAAAAAAAAAAAAAAAAAAAAAAAAAAAAAAAAAACCTAACCTAACCTAACCTAACCTAACCTAACCTAACCAATTTTTGGGAGGGAGGACAAATTGTGAATTTTCTAAGTCCCAGAAACACCTTTTATTGAGAACTCGTATATACATGTTTTTAGAGCCCTGGATTATATCAAAATTTTAAAAGGTGAAGCTGGAGAGGATTCTACAAATTAACCCCATAAATTGTAAGATCTCTTCAAGACCTCTCAAACGAGCCGTCGCACGACCTTCTGCGATAAAATCTGACCGAGTATTGACGAGGCTAAGTTTTGACGTCCAAACTTGGCAAAGGACTTTGAAAAATTCAAAAAACTTTGACTTGCGATAACTTTGGTTCGGCTGGTCGTAGAACGTCGCGGTTTTTTCAGCTGAATAGATCATAGGGAGGTCCAAAGCTGGGGATTTTAAAAGTTTTAAAGTTTTAAAGTTTTAAAAATTTAAATTTTAAAAAATTTTTTAAAAAATTTTTTTTGTAAATTGTATACGTAGTAAATAGTTCTCGGAGGACCTAGGCTTAGTTATTATTAGTTTTATTATCATTTTGACGTGTCTCGCTCTATTGAGTCGGCACATTAGTAGAATAAGACAAGGGCAATATACACCCTAAGATATATTGTGACTATTAGACTACTTTAGCAAGTGACCTTTTAATTAATTAGTGCTAAATATACATAATTATTATTGATTAAGACAATCCCTATTGGAGCGTCTATTATTAATAAAGAATTTAGTTAATAAGTTTATTAGAATTAAGACATCCTCTATTGGGATAATTTTACAACTATTCTTATACGGAATAAATCATTTTAATCATTTTAATAATAATTTTTGACACGTCCCTCTGACGTTACAATGTTCGGTCATCGCACCCCCGCTAAAAAACTTGACGCAACTTATACGGCAACAGTAATCTCTCCGACCATGCCTGAAGTGGCAGGACCGTCCGTTGAGACAAAGTCTGACTCTAAAGTTAGACGGAGCATTGAAGGCTTCGAGGGTAGGACAATGTCACCAACTAAAGCAAAAAGAGGACCAACAACAACTGTGCCCCCCTCTCGACAAAAACCAAAAGAGACAATTACTAGACCGACTACGAACTCCCCAAGTGGGACAGCATCGAGGGTGAAATACTCGACAAAAACAGAAGAAGCAAAGGCACAAATAAAACTAGCGAAATTCCATCTAAGCAGTTCTAGGAACTTGAAGACAGATATAAAAGACGGGGTGACAAATGCATTGGATAGACTGAAACAAATTATAGAAGACATAGAAAATCAGATGAGTAACGAAACCAACACTGACAAAATGAGGAAAGGGAAAGCAGAGGCGGAACCTATACAACCGCCACTGCAGCCACTCCCGCCTCAAACAACATATGCAGCTCATAGCTCATTAGAGCAGAAATTAGAAGAACAATCTCAGCTCATCCAGAAGAATATAGAGAAGATGGAGACCCTCTCAAACATCATTGAGGGCCATCAAAAGAGTATAGAAGAGATGTCCGTCAAGACATATGCTAGTGTGGCAGCTGCAGGTGTCAAAGCCAAGTACATAGAGCAGCCCACACTACAGTCGATGATAGTAACCTCCAAAGACGAAACTGAGACCGGGGAGGAAGTCATAAATAGATTTAGGAAAGTAATCAACGCTAAAGACGGAGGCGTAGAGATAGAAAAGATTAGAAAAGGTAAAGATAGGAAAATTATAGTAGGGTTTAAAAATGAAAATGAAAGACAAAAAGCCAAGGAAAGGCTGAGAACAGCGGAAAATGAGCTAACTATAACGGATATTAAAAACCGGGATCCACTCGTCGTGATAAAGGATCTAATGAAATATAATACGGACGACGACATTCTAAACGGGTTGAGGAACCAAAATGAAGCTATTTTCAAGGACTTAGAAAAAGAAGACGATCGCCTAAGCATATTATATAAGAAGAGAGCGAGAAATAATCTGACGCACCACGTAATATGCAGAGTCTCCCCAAAGATATGGTCCCGTATGGTCGAGGCCGGACGAGTCAGAATTGAGCTTCAGAGAGTTAAAGTGGCAGACCAGTCGCCGCTCCTGCAATGCTCTACCTGCTTGGGATATGGCCATACTAAAAAAGTATGTAACGATAAGCAAGAAATATGTAGCCACTGCGCAGGGCCTCATCAAAGAACTGAGTGTGAGGCATGGATAGCCGGCGTGGCACCAAAGTGTACAAACTGCATAAACGCGAAGCACGACCAAAATGACCACAACGCTTTTAGTCAAGACTGTCCAGTCAGGAGAAGATGGGATGCGTTGGCAAGAGCTTCAACGGCCTATTGCTAAGGGCACCTCAACGCAAACCACAGCAGGAAAAAACTCACCCACCAGGATGTCATATCTAGTCGCACAAGCGAATTTACAGAGGAGGGAACTTGCCACCAATGAGTTGATGATAGAAGCATCAAAAAGGAGAATTGACATAGCACTACTCCAGGAACCGTACGTGGGAGGCATCAACATGATGAAAAATTACAAGGGGGTCAGAATATACCAAAACAACAACATAGGAGACGGAACGGTCAAGGCGGCAATTGCCGTCTTTGACCATCACCTACAAGTAGCACACTGCCCAGCCTTCACCACCAACAACATAGTGGTGGTGAAAGTAAGGACAGTTGCGTGGGAAATGTACGTATGTTCATTTTACTTCGAACCTGACCACCCAATAGACACGTACCTAGAATCGTTAAAGAGGATCCGCCAACACCTGGGTCCCGTCAAACTAATCATTGGTGGCGACTCCAACGCCAAAAGCACCTGGTGGGGGAGCAACACAGTCGATCACAGAGGGGATGACATGGCAGGAGCCCTATCGGAGATGAATATGCACATCTTAAACATCGGTAACACACCAACCTTTGACACGGTCAGGGGAGGGAGAAGAATCACAAGCCACATAGACATCACGGCTTGTACAGACCCGATGCTTAACTTTGTGGATGACTGGAAGGTGGACCCGGACCTCACTAACTCAGACCATAGTGGTATTGTTTTCAAACTCACACTACAAAGAAGTAAAGGCGTACAGATTGAAAGAACAACCAGGATTTATAACACCAAAAAAGCAAACTGGGACCAGTTTCATGAGAAACTGGCCCAGCTTATACAGGAAAGCCAAATTAACATAAGAGAAATAGAAAATATCAGTAACAATGAACAATTAGACGAAACCATCAATAAATTAACACAAATAATAACAACCTCATGTAAATTAGCAATACCAATAAAGAAAAACAAACAAAAAATGAACTTACCATGGTGGAACGAGGAACTCCGGGAAATGAAGCGTAAGGTCGCCACAAAAAAGCGCAGAATAAGATGTGCTGCACAGGTGAGAAGGGCCAAAGTAGTTGAGGACTACCTCGAGGCAAAGAGAGAGTACGAGATAGAAGTAAAAAAGGCACAGACCAGTAGTTGGAAGGAGTTTTGTAAAAAACAGGATAGGGAAAATGTTTGGGATGGCATTTATAGAATAATAAAGAAAACTACAAATAGACAGGAGGACCATCCAATCGCGAAAAACGGGCTATTTTTGGACCCACCTGACTCGGCCAAATTACTGGCCGAGACGTTCTATCCGGGTGATGATAAAAAGGATGATAGCTCTTATCATAAACAAGTCAGAGATCTAGCGAACCGTGTAAACGATGGAGTCCATGATAACCATGACCCCCCGTTCACTATACATGAACTAATAAACGCAGCGGAGAGCTTCAACCCGAAGAAAGCCCCCGGAGGGGACGGTCTAACTGCCGACATATGCAGTCGCGTAATAAAAAGCGAGAAAAATCTAATACTGACCCTTATGAATAAGTGTTTAAAATTGGGTCTCTTTCCAACTACTTGGAAGGAAGCAACGGTTGTGGTCCTGCCAAAACCAGGAAAAGACAATTATTCGTGTCCTAAATCGTATAGGCCAATAGGTCTTCTACCGGTCATGGGGAAGATTCTAGAGAAAATGGTAGTAAGTAGAATGAAATGGCACCTCCTCCCCAGAATGAGCACTCGCCAATATGGGTTTATGCCGCAGCGGAGCACCGAAGACGCTCTCTATGATTTAGTGAAAAGTGTTCAAAAACATCTAGAAAATAAAAAACTAATTACTATAGTATCACTAGACATAGAGGGCGCCTTCGACAGCGCCTGGTGGCCAGCTATTAGAGTGAGGCTAGCCGAGGAGGGATGCCCAGTAAATATAAGGAGGGTCATGGACAGCTACTTGTGCGACCGCAAGGTTCGCGTCAGGTATGCTGGCCATGAGTACACCCAAAACACAGAGAAAGGATGTGTGCAAGGGTCTATTGGGGGACCTATTCTCTGGAATCTTCTCCTGGACCCGTTGCTCAAGAAACTTGAAGAGGAAGATTACTGTTGCCAGGCATTCGCTGACGACATTTTATTGACGTTCGTAGGTAACACAGCACAGGAAATTGAAAGACAGGCAAATAGGGCCCTCCCTTTGATTTGTGCATGGGGCGAGTCGAATAAACTCAAATTCGCACCGCACAAGACAAAGGCGATGACCATTACTAGAAAAATAAAATACGATACTCCACGACTGACCATGGGGGGAGTAAACATAGATATGGTAAGCGAAATCAAAATATTAGGCCTTACAATTGACCAAAAGCTAACATATAATGCACATACCATAAATGTTTGCAAAAAAGCTATTAATATTTATAAAAAGTTATCAAGAGCTGCAAAGGTGAGCTGGGGGCTTCATCCCGAAATAGTCAGGACAATATATGTGGCTGCAATAGAGCCCATTGTCTCCTATGCTGCAAGCGTCTGGGCCCCTGCAACCAATAAACTGGGCATACAAAAACAACTTAACACTGTCCAGAGAGGGTTTGCACAGAAGCTGTGCGGAGCCTACCGCACGGTTTCGCTGAACGCGGCGCTAACGTTGGCTGGGTTACTACCCCTGGACATTCGCGTGCGTGAAGCAGCGCAACTTTACGAGGCCAAGAGGGGGGTACCCCAGCTAACGCTCACATCTGGCGAAATTGAAAGTAGGACACCATTTGATTTAGCCCCACACCCCGCAGAACATATGAGCATGGAGTTCATTAGCCTAAGTAATCAAAACGATGTAAATAACTATCTAACGCAGGCGGTGCACATCTACACGGATGGCAGTAGAATTGACGGCCGGGTTGGGGCCGCATTGTCTGTTAGAAGTAATGGGGCCGAAACCAAAGCCGTCAAGCTCAAACTGTCATCCTTTTGCACTGTCTATCAGGCTGAACTCCTTGCCATATGCCATGCATCCGAAATTATTTTAAAGCAGAAAGAAACCACATATGCAATAGTGAGCGACTCGCGTTCGGCATTAGAAACCATCACAAACCCCTACTCCTTACATCCCTTAGCAGTCCAAGCCAGAAAAAATTTGCAAACAATTAGAAGCCAAAACCGAGACGTATCCCTGTTTTGGATAAAGGCGCACGCTGGCTTAACGGGGAATGAGCGCGCTGACCAACTAGCGAAAGAGGCCGCAATCAAGTCGAAACAAAGACCTGACTATGACCAGTGTCCGGTTTCGCACATCAAGAGGAGCATACGTATGCAATCCCTTGATGAATGGAACCGGCGCTACAAGTCAGGAGAAACAGCGGCGGTCACAAAAATGTTTTTCCCAGACGCAAAGCACGCATATAAGATCGTAAGGAGCATTAAACCCTCAGGTATCTTGACTCAAGTGTTGACGGGTCACGGGGGCTTCTCAGCTTACCTATATCGTTTTAAATGTAAAAGTACCCCTTCATGTATTTGCTCACCTGACACTGACGAGACTATTGAACATGTGATCTTTGAATGCCCATCAACAGCGGGGTTGCGTTATAATTACGAACATATCTTAGACATAGACATAGTAGCGGGAAATGCCCCGATTTTAATTTCAAACAAAAAAATGAGAAATGATTTTATAAAATTTTTAGAGGAAACTGCAAGAAAGTGTATTGTCAGGAACAGCCAGCCTTAAACGCGTACTTAAATAAGCATGCGCCTTAAGGCTGTGAGTATGGAAATGGAATGAACTGTAGTATACTAAATAGATTTTAAGAACTATATAAATATGTAACTAAAATAGCAAAATGTATTAGTCTATAAGAAACCGATTGTAAATAAATGATAGAATGTATACAAATAACAGAATGTGTTAAGCTAAGTAATTATAAATGAACATTGTAACAAAATAATAAAGAGAATTAGTGTATGATTATTTAGAAAACAAATAAAAAACAAGTAAATAAAAATTCTCTGATCATGTCAGAGGCGACACGCGGGCCGGGCCAATTAAGCGCCCGGACAAAAAAAAAAAAAAAAAAAAAAAAAAAACCTAACCTAACCTAACCTAACCTAACCTAACCTAACCTAACCTAACCTAACCTAACCTAACCTAACCTAACCTAACCTAACCTAACCTAACCTAACCTAACCTAACCTAACCTAACCTAACCTAACCTAACCTAACCTAACCTAACCTAACCTAACCTAACCTAACCTAACCTAACCTAACCTAACCTAACCTAACCTAACCTAACCTAACCTAACCTAACCTAACCTAACCTAACCTAACCTAACCTAACCTAACCTAACCTAACCTAACCTAACCTAACCTAACCTAACCTAACCTAACCTAACCTAACCTAACCTAACCTAACCTAACCTAACCTAACCTAACCTAACCTAACCTAACCTAACCTAACCTAACCTAACCTAACCTAACCTAACCTAACCTAACCTAACCTAACCTAACCTAACCTAACCTAACCTAACCTAACCTAACCTAACCTAACCTAACCTAACCTAACCTAACCTAACCTAACCTAACCTAACCTAACCTAACCTAACCTAACCTAACCTAACCTAACCTAACCTAACCTAACCTAACCTAACCTAACCTAACCTAACCTAACCTAACCTAACCTAACCTAACCTAACCTAACCTAACCTAACCCAGTGCCGCGCCAACCCCGGTCGCGAGCGCGCGCGTCCCGAGAATAAACCAGAAATAATTTAAAATTTATTTGCGCGTGAAATAAATTATTTCTAACAAATAAAGTGAATAAACAGTGAATAAATAGTGAAGTGGTGTATCCAAAGTGTATACCAGTGTTGTGACGAGTTGCTGGAAGCAGCAGACCCCTTGGATTGGAGCCCGAAGGCGTCCTGGTGTTCCAAAGCCTATTGCGGAGGAACCGGGATAGCGGGGCTCTCCAGGGATTGACAGGACCGGGGGAGCGTGGTGCTACACCGATACAGCGAGTTCCAGCCCAATCGGACAGAAAACCCCGAAATTACGGAGGAAATAAGGTTTTTACGGTTATTTATATACACTTATACTGACTTGACGGCGCCTGGGAGTGACCAGGAGCCAGGGACAAAGTGCACCCATAAGGAGTAGACCAGGGCCCATCATCTGGCCCATAGACGACAGCCAAATTCCAACGGGAAACCTGCGAAATTTGGCAAAAACCATAAAACCATTTATTAGGGGCGGAGCCAAGTTTTTAGGGATCCGTGACATAAATCAATAATAAGAAAACCATTTTTATTAACATTAAATTGAATACTGAAGATCCGAAGAACACGAAGATTCCTAATCATCATCAATACCAAACTGCAGTACAATATAAATAAGGAAAAACATAGTAAATAGTTAAATTAACTTGCATATATTAAACAATAAGAATTTATATAAAGTTTCGGAGAAAAGTTTGAACAAACTGACATATTGTATATTAAATATTAGATTTGAAAGACACATTTAATTAGTATCTGCAGTATTATATAAGCTGATATCATATAGGATATAAAAATATTGTAAAAATAATATTAAGTAGTCAAATCCAATAGTTACAAATATATAAATAACATATTATCTGGGATAAATAGGCAATGAATAGGCATCTGGAGAACCTTATTCATACATATAATATTTAAATAATAAAGTATATTGTTAAATTTAAGTAAATATTGTAAATTGTTAACTAAAAAGTACATACTAAATAAATAAAAACTAATAAATTATCTGCAGAACCACTTTTGTATTAACTGAAATAGTAGGAGGAGCCAGTCTCGCAGGAGGCGGGACTTATTGCTTATTGTATTCACAGCTGCGCGACGGGCGGTCCGTTGCGTAATCTTAGGGTTCCTTGCGAACAATATAATAAATTCAACATCATCATCACCCGCCGGCTTGTGTCGGCTCAAGTGTACTATATGGCAGATTATTAATTGCATTATTAACGATAAATAACTATTAGTTGGCCTGATACATTTGAGTTGATACGAGTATACATAGTATAACATAAATATAAAATAGTGAAAAGCAAATACTGTATATTATAAATATCAAAACAAATAATAAACTATTGTCTACAATTTATTTATTATAGAAAATTGATGTAAACGTGTTATTAAGTAGTTAAAATAATAATTATATATAATCATAAAAATATATATTCAATATAAATAAATAATAAATAAGCATCTGTAAAACCATATTCATATATTATATAATATTATAAATAATTAAAGCATATTTTATTCAATTGTAAGTTCATATCGTAAATTCTTAAGTGTAAAATACATATTATATTAATAAAAACAAAATAAATTGTCTGCAGAACCACTCTTGCATTAATAGAGAAATAGTAGGCGGAGACAGTCTTGCAGGAGGCGGGACTTATTATCCATTGTATTCACAGCTGCGCGACGGGTGGTCCGTTGCGTAACCTTAGGGTTCCTTGCGAACATATTACAGATTCAACATCACTATCACCCGTTGAGCTTGACTACTTAATATACATAATATATTATTAATAGTGAAATATACATACAGACCATTCTAACTTAAAGTTTAGAAATATTGTGATATCAGACGAATATTAATTGTAAATTATATATAGAAATTAAAACATATTGGGGTAACAAACGGCAACGTATTGACATAATATCTACATTATATATACAAACATATACATTAAAGACATAAACAACTAAATATATATTACTAGAACATATAGAATACATAATAAATTAGCAGAAACATACAAATACAACATCAATATTAAAAATATTATACGGAACCACAATTTAATAAAACAGATAAGAGACTCGGTCGGCCGCACACCTGTGGGGCGGAGCTTAACATCCTTTGTTCTATTGTTCTCGAGTTATCGGTGCAGGCCACGCCTTACATTCCATTCTCGAACATTCCACAGATTTATAAACGCTCATAACAAACTAGCATCATCATCAGCGCCCGGAGCGTTACCGATCCAAGGCTATTGTCTGTTTTGGGACACACTTAAAGAACATTAACACTATATATCTATACATAGGATACAAGTACCTAACAGAACGATCATAAATACTTATAATTACACAACGTACGTTGCCGCATTAAATAATATTGATTATAAGGCTACCGAAGTGGTATAGGGTCCTTATTAGGGAAAATTGAAGCATAAGGGCCATTTACACCCTCTTAGGTTAAAAATAAAAATAAAAATTAAGGATAAACTATCTGTAATTATTGACTATATATTATTATTGTAAATTTGAAGCACCTTATCGACATAACATATTGCAAGAGGCCTTTTAAAAACAAAAACTTTGTTAATTTAATTAATCAGTTGACATAACATTGACCATAGACTTACTGACATATTAATTGTTTAAAAGCTGATATATTAATATTATAGTATATTGCTACCATAATATTATAATTAAAAATTTTATTTCATTAAAATATAATCTTATCTATATACCAACATTACATTTTAACAATAATATTTTTGAACAACTTGCATTAAAATAATTGAATTAGTATTAGCATTTAGTATATATTATAACTAACTATATTAATATTATATCATTATTGTTTATAAATTTTTATATCTCTTATATTTATATAATCGTAATAAAGCCATTCCCACGTAACCGCCACAACAGAATGTTCAGATCACCGCCAGTGGAAAAAACAAAGACAAGCGAGATGAATAAAACACTGACGGTGCGGCGCATCAGCGGGGAGATAGAGGCCCGCTTGGCCACCCCCCCTCCCCCCCCACTAGAAAAGAAGAAGCTCCCTTCCAAAGTAGCTGAGGCGAAGAACTGCCTGGTTAAAGCAAAGCTCCAGCTGGGCAGTGCACGTAACCTGAAGACTGATATAAAGAACGAGGTGTTAGCCCAGCTGGACAGGCTTTACCAAATA
>HG995180.1:15077500-15085000 GCA_905333005.2 Lycaena phlaeas | reverse complement strand
TTCTTCGATCTCTGAGAAGATTCGTGGGGAGTCCAGAATCCTTCTCCTGCTTTTCGCCTTCACCAAATCGCGTGCATTCAGGTCAGTTTTAGTGTCGCCATGGTCGCGTCGGTCCGAGGTTGTCGGACCGCCGAAGCATTGTGTGGCCCCCTCCGTATTACACGGGGCCTCAGTCCTAGGACTGGCGGGATTCACAGTACCCGCCCGGAGAATGTTTTTCTTCGGGAAACTAATTTTGAACAATACTTGTCCCTTCTGGCGTCTCCACCTTCGGGGTTAGGGAGACAGGTACATCCTGGGCAGAGCCCTGTGCACCAGGATGGCGTACATTTGTCACCCAACGGGGGGGTCCGCCGGTACCCCCGCTGGGGATGCGCTAACGACTGGAGACCCTCCAGCCATTCATCCTCTCGCCGCGCACCTAAACTTAGGATTGGGGTAATTTTTGAAGAGGTTGTCTTCCTCGCGGTCCCCGCCCCGAGGGGCAGCGACCACCACCCCCAGCACTGCGTACCGGGGAGCGGCTTGGCCGGCAGGTGACCATATTGGCCTCCCGCCGCCCGTGTGAATCCAATTAGTTCACCCAGGGTTACAATTACCCCGGACTTAAGCCCAACCGCCACGTCAAGGCTTGGATCCAACCGGTGGGAACCTAACCTAACCTTTTTTTTTTTTTTTTTTTTTTTTTTGGTTTCGCTGGGGAATGCCCTTACGCATACCACCAGGCCCGGGGGGGGGCCGGGAGGTTATGTGGGGCTCTCTGCGTCCGATAAGATGGTAAGGTGGACGCAGCTCTACCCACTAAACCCCAGCGGTGTTCTCCGTGTCGTCCTGACGGCCCGGTGCGGTGTTACAGGTCCGCAGTGGGCTCCGACGCTGTGCCCTTCAGCACACTCCTTCGGAGGTAGGGGGATGGCTTCCCCTCCTCCTTCTCCGCTTAAGGCACCCTGAACACCTAAGTGTGCCTTACAGCTCGGATCTTATGCGCGCGCGGCGGATCCCCCGATCGGCCGCGCACAGATCCTCTCACGACAGAGCAACTTCTCGTTGCCGTTGCCGACGCCGTGTCCTCCTGCGGGAAGAGGGGTTTGTGCGCTCCCTCTCCCGCTCTGCCTCCTCTTTCTGCGACATCACGCCCTCGCAGAAGGAGAGGACCGCCTCCCATGCGCTCTCACTGCCGGCCATTGCGCGTACAACCGCAGGGAGCGAGAGATCGGCGCCGATTTCGGCGACGAGGTCAGCTCTTTCCGTAGCCCACGCAGGGCACTCCGCCAGGGTGTGGTCAGCAGTGTCTTCCTCGCAACTGCAGTGATGGCACCCTGGCGAGCTCTCCGATCTTGTCACCTTGCACAGATAGCTTCCAAAGCACCCGTGGCCCGTTAGGATCTGTGCAAGGTGAAAAGTAATAACACCGTGCCGCCGGTCAACCCACTGCTCTAGAATTGGGCCGACGGCCGACACCGTGCGCCGTCCTGCTCTCGGCTCTTGCAGCCGCTCCTGCCATTTACGGAGGACTCTTCTCTTGATCCGCCTTCGCCAGCAGATCTCCTCTTCGCCTTCTTCTTCCGAATCGATCTCGTCCGGGATTGTCATTTCGCCTTCGTGACGTCTCTCCTTCCAGGAACGTGACAGAGCACCTGCCACGATGTCCCACGGCGCAGAGCCCGCCAGTACGCACGCAGCCTCATATGAGGTGGTGCAGTACGCACGGACGGCCCTGATTGCCATAGCTCTCTGCGGACGTCGTAGGATAGCGACGTTCTGTCTTGTCAAGGCGCCAGCCCATATCGGCGCGCCGTACAGCCCCATAGACTGCAAGACGCCCGCATAGAGGCGGCGGCAGCCAACACTTGGCCCTCCCACGTTGGGGAGAAGACGGCTCAGCGCCCGTGCAGCTCCAAGCAGCTTCGGCGCAAGGCACCGGAAATGCTCCTGGAAGTTCCATCGACTGTCAAGGACGAGGCCCAGGTACCTCATAGTCGACTTGATAGCGATGGAAGTCCCACCAACAATCAGGTTGGATCCGGCTGGAGGGGCTTGGCGTGGCCCGTGGAAGCATATAGCCTCACACTTCTCCAAGGCCACTTCTAGCCCGAGACGCCGAATCCTCGCAACAACCTGCGCAACGCCTGCAACCGCACGTATGCGGGCCTCCAAGAAGGTGCCTCCACGCGCGGTGACGATGGTGTCGTCAGCATAGCACGTGACGCCGACGCCCGTCAAATTCGCGCCCCGGAGCACCCAGTCGTAGCCTATGTTCCACAAGAGAGGCCCGAGCACCGAGCCCTGTGGAACACCGCACGCCACTTCTCTGCTTTGCCACCCACCGGCCGATGGGTACATGACGCATCTGCCAGACAGGTAGTCCGCTACCAGCCTGCCCAGATACGCCGGTACACCATGGAATCTGAGCGCCTCCAGTATCGTGTCGAAGGGTAAGGTGTTGAAGGCGTTGGCAATGTCAATAGACACCGCCAATAACACCTCTCCTCCCCCGACAGCCTCGTCGGCATGGGCCCTCACCCTGGCTAGTGCATCCAGAGTGGATCTGCCCCGACGGAAGCCGAATTGGTAGGTGCTCAGATTCGGTCCTGTTTCTTCGAGGTGGTCGACTATGCGGGAGGCAGCGATCCGCTCCAGCAGCTTTCCCGCATCATCGAGCAACACGATCGAACCTAACCTAACCTAACCTAACCTAACCTAACCTAACCTAACCTAACCAGTGCCGCGCCAACCCCGGTCGCGAGCGCGCGCGTCCCGAGAATAAACCAGAAATAATTTAAAATTTATTTGCGCGTGAAATTAATTATTTCTAACAAATAAAGTGAATAAACAGTGAATAAATAGTGAAGTGGTGTATCCAAAGTGTATACCAGTGTTGTGACGAGTTGCTGGAAGCAGCAGACCCCTTGGATTGGAGCCCGAAGGCGTCCTGGTGTTCCAAAGCCTATTGCGGAGGAACCGGGATAGCGGGGCTCTCCAGGGATTGACAGGACCGGGGGAGCGTGGTGCTACACCGATACAGCGAGTTCCAGCCCAATCGGACAGAAAACCCCGAAATTACGGAGGAAATAAGGTTTTTACGGTTATTTATATACACTTATACTGACTTGACGGCGCCTGGGAGTGACCAGGAGCCAGGGACAAAGTGCACCCATAAGGAGTAGACCAGGGCCCATCATCTGGCCCATTAACGACAGCCAAATTCCAACGGGAAACCTGCGAAATTTGGCAAAAACCATAAAACCATTTATTAGGGGCGGAGCCAAGTTTTTAGGGATCCGTGACATAAATCAATAATAAGAAAACCATTTTTATTAACATTAAATTGAATACTGAAGATCCGAAGAACACGAAGATTCCTAATCATCATCAATACCAAACTGCAGTACAATATAAATAAGGAAAAACATAGTAAATAGTTAAATTAACTTGCATATATTAAACAATAAGAATTTATATAAAGTTTCGGAGAAAAGTTTGAACAAACTGACATATTGTATATTAAATATTAGATTTGAAAGACACATTTAATTAGTATCTGCAGTATTATATAAGCTGATATCATATAGGATATAAAAATATTGTAAAAATAATATTAAGTAGTCAAATCCAATAGTTACAAATATATAAATAACATATTATCTGGGATAAATAGGCAATGAATAGGCGTCTGGAGAACCTTATTCATACATATAATATTTAAATAATAAAGTATATTGTTAAATTTAAGTAAATATTGTAAATTGTTAACTAAAAAGTACATACTAAATAAATAAAAACTAATAAATTATCTGCAGAACCACTTTTGTATTAACTGAAATAGTAGGAGGAGCCAGTCTCGCAGGAGGCGGGACTTATTGCTTATTGTATTCACAGCTGCGCGACGGGCGGTCCGTTGCGTAATCTTAGGGTTCCTTGCGAACAATATAATAAATTCAACATCATCATCACCCGCCGGCTTGTGTCGGCTCAAGTGTACTATAGGGCAGATTATTAATTGCATTATTAACGATAAATAACTATTAGTTGGCCTGATACATTTGAGTTGATACGAGTATACATAGTATAACATAAATATAAAATAGTGAAAAGCAAATACTGTATATTATAAATATCAAAACAAATAATAAACTATTGTCTACAATTTATTTATTATAGAAAATTGATGTAAACGTGTTATTAAGTAGTTAAAATAATAATTATATATAATCATAAAAATATATATTCAATATAAATAAATAATAAATAAGCATCTGTAAAACCATATTCATATATTATATAATATTATAAATAATTAAAGCATATTTTATTCAATTGTAAGTTCATATCGTAAATTCTTAAGTGTAAAATACATATTATATTAATAAAAACAAAATAAATTGTCTGCAGAACCACTCTTGCATTAATAGAGAAATAGTAGGCGGAGACAGTCTTGCAGGAGGCGGGACTTATTATCCATTGTATTCACAGCTGCGCGACGGGTGGTCCGTTGCGTAACCTTAGGGTTCCTTGCGAACATATTACAGATTCAACATCACTATCACCCGTGGAGTTTGACTACTTAGTATACATAATATATTATTAATAGTGAAATATACATACAGACCATTCTAACTTAAAGTTTAGAAATATTGTGATATCAGACGAATATTAATTGTAAATTATATATAGAAATTAAAACATATTGGGGTAACAAACGGCAACGTATTGACATAATATCTACATTATATATACAAACATATACATTAAAGACATAAACAACTAAATATATATTACTAGAACATATAGAATACATAATAAATTAGCAGAAACATACAAATACAACATCAATATTAAAAATATTATACGGAACCACAATTTAATAAAACAGATAAGAGACTCGGTCGGCCGCACACCTGTGGGGCGGAGCTTAACATCCTTTGTTCCATTGTTCTCGAGTTATCGGTGCAGGCCGCGCCTCACATTCCATTCTCGAACATTCCACAGCTTTATACACGCTAATAACAGCTAGCATCATCATCAGCGCCCGGAGCGGTAACGATCCAAGGCTATTGTCTGTTTTAGGACATAGTTAAACTACAATAACACTATATATATACACGTAACATACAATTACCTATAATAATAAACTTAAATACTCATAATTACACAACATACGTTGCCGCATTAAATAATATATTGATTATAAGGCTGCCAAAGTGGTATAGGGTCCTTATCAGGAGGGATTGAAGCATAAGGGCCATTTACACCCTCTTAGGTTAAAAATAAAAATAACAATTAAGGATAAATTATTCGTAATTATTGACTATATATTATTATTGTAAATTTGAAGCACCTTATCGACATAATATATTGCAAGAGGCCTTTTAAAAACAAAACTTTGTTAATTTAATTAATCAGTTGACATAACATTGACCATAGACTTACTGACATATTAATTGTTTAAAAGCTGATATATTGCTACTATAATATTATAATTAAAAATTTATTTCATTAAAATATAATCTTATCTATATACCAACATTACATTTTAACAATATTATTTTTAAACAACTTGCATTAAAATAACTGAATTAGTATTAGCATTTAGTATATATTATAACTAACTATATTAATATTATATTATTATTGTTTATAAATTTTTCTATCTCTTATATTTATATAATCGTAATTAAGCCATTCCCACGTAACCGCCACAACAAAATGTTCAGATCACCGCCAGTGGAAAAAACAAAGACAAGCGAGATGAATAAAACACTGACGGTGCGGCGCATCAGCGGGGAGATAGAGGCCCGCTTGGCCACCCCCCCTCCCCCCCCACTAGAAAAGAAGAAGCTCCCTTCCAAAGTAGCTGAGGCGAAGAACTGCCTGGTTAAAGCAAAGCTCCAGCTGGGCAGTGCACGTAACCTGAAGACTGATATAAAGAACGAGGTGTTAGCCCAGCTGGACAGGCTTTACCAAATAGTAAAGGAGATCGACGCGGAAGGGAAACGGGAGAAACCACAAAATGGGAAGGAGGAAGGCGACGTGAGGGGTAATGCGCAAAAAGAGGAGAACGTAGAAGAGACAGTAAAGGAAAATCTAAAGAAGAGAGAGACAGAAACTTCGCCCAGATATGATGAAATCTTAAAGAGGCTAGAAGAAAACAACCATATATTAAAAGAAAATGCGACCAAATTGGATAATATAAATAGAGCTATAAATGACCAAAGAGCACAAGATCAAACATATGCCAAGGTAGTGGCGAGTGAGGTGGCGCCTAAGCAGAGGGGGCCGGGGGCACTTCACTCAGTGATGATCTCATCAGCCGACGACCAGCAGACCGGTGATGAGATCATCACCGAAATACGAGAAGCCATAGATGCGAAAGAGGGGTGGATAAAAATAGAAAGAGTGAGGAAGGTTAAGGATAGGAGAGTGGTGGTAGGATGCTCGAGTACCGAAGATAGAGAGAAAATCAAAGAAAGACTAAAGAAAAGGCAGGACCTCAAAGTAGAGGACATCAGCAATAGGGACCCCCTGATTGTCCTCAAAGATGTTTTTAATTATAACAAAGATGAAGATGTCGAAAAGGCCCTGCGTAATCAGAACAGCGCCATCTTCGGGGACAATCAGGGAGATGAGGGGAGGATAAAAATTTTATTTAGGAAACGTGCGAGAAACCCCCTGCAGAGCCACATCGTGGTGAGAGTGTCCCCGCGAGTGTGGAATAAGTGCATGAGTGCAGGCAAATTATACATAGATTTGCAACGTGTAAGGGTCGAAGACCAGACCCCGCTGGTGCAGTGCTCCGGCTGTTTGGGATACGGTCATACGAAAAGGCAGTGTACGGAAAAAGGTCAGGTATGTGCCCACTGTGGAGGTCCTCATACGAGGACCGACTGCCAACAGTGGGCAAACAAAGAGGCCCCAACCTGCTGCAATTGCAGCAGGGAGGGGAAAAACAGCACGGGGCACAACGCCTTCAGCGAGGAATGCGAGGTGCGAAGAAAATGGGATGCTCTCGCCCGATCGGTGGTGATGTATTGCTGAGGTCTGCCAGAGGGAAAGGGGCACTAGGTGTGTGGATCGAGTACCGAGAACGGAACCGGCTAGCCGAGAAACTAGCAACTACTGTAGTGACACCTTGTTTGGTAGCAGACATGCACACGCACAGACACGAACAAAATACGGAAAACATGCACAAATATACACCAGCAAACCAGGCGATCTTCTTGATAGAAGCTAGCCTGGTTATTGTTACACAGACAAGAAACCCTACAAGCACTAACACACTACACAGCACACGACAAATAAAGACAGCGGACATAAGACACGGAGGAGACAGAACAACATACAAACACAAAACCAAACAAGGTATACATCATATACACTGTTGTCCGAAAACGGAAGCGGAACCACACGCCGAATGAAAGAGACGGATAGAGAAGAGGGAAAGAGTTAGTGGGACTACTAGGGGACCATATACACCCCCCAGTACAAGTACTGTGTAACATG
>HG995180.1:15027500-15075000 GCA_905333005.2 Lycaena phlaeas | reverse complement strand
ACCTAACCTAACCTAACCTAACCTAACCTAACCTAACCTAACCTAACCTAACCTAACCTAACCTAACCTAACCTAACCTAACCTAACCTAACCTAACCCCAGTGCCGCGCCAACCCCGGTCGCGAGCGCGCGCGTCCCGAGAATAAACCAGAAATAATTTAAAATTTATTTGCGCGTGAAATAAATTATTTCTAACAATTAAAGTGAATAAACAGTGAATAAATAGTGAAGTGGTGTATCTAAAGTGTCTACCAGTGTTGTGACGAGTTGCTGGAAGCAGCAGACCCCTTGGATTGGAGCCCGAAGGCGTCCTGGTGTTCCGAAGCCTATTGCGGAGGAACCGGGATAGCGGGGCTCTCCAGGGATTGACAGGACCGGGGGAGCGTGGTGCTACACCGACACAACGAGTTCCAGCCCAATCGGACAGAAAACCCCGAAATTACGGGGAAAATAAGGTTTTTACGACTATTTATATACGCTTATAGTGACTTGACGGCGCCTGGGAGTGACCAGGAGCCAGGGACAAAGTGCACCCATAAGGAGTAGACCAGGGCCCATCATCTGGCCCATAGACGACAGCCAAATTCCAACGGGAAACCCGCGAAATTTGGCAAAAACCGTAAAACCATTTATTAGGGGCGGAGCCAAGTTTTTAGGGATCCGTGACATAAATGCAAAATAAGAAAACCATTTTATTAATATTAAATTGAATACTGAAGATCCGAAGAACACGAAGATTCCTAATCATCATCAATACCAAACTGCAGTACAATATAAATAAGGAAAAACATAGTAAATAGTTAAATTAACTTGCATATATTAAACAATAAGAATTTATATAAAGTTTCGGAGAAAAGTTTGAACAAACTGACATATTGTATATTAAATATTAGATTTGAAAGACACATTTAATTAGTATCTGCAGTATTATATAAGCTGATATCATATAGGATATAAAAATATTGTAAAAATAATATTAAGTAGTCAAATCCAACAGTTACAAATATATAAATAACATATTATCTGAGATAAATAGGCAATGAATAGGCGTCTGGAGAACCTAATTCATACATATAACATTTAAATAATAAAGTATATTGTTAAATTTAAGTAAATATTGTAAATTGTTAACTAAAAAGTACATACTAAATTAATAAAAACTAATAAATTATCTGCAGAACCACATTTGTATTAACTGAAATAGTAGGAGGAGCCAGTCTCGCAGGAGGCGGGACTTATTGCTTATTGTATTCACAGCTGCGCGACGGGCGGTCCGTTGCGTAATCTTAGGGTTCCTTGCGAACAATATAATAAATTCAACATCATCATCACCCGCCGGCTTGTGTCGACTCAAGTGTACTATATGGCAGATTATTAATTGCATTATTAACGATAAATAACTATTAGTTGGCCTGATACATTTGAGTTGATACGAGTATACATAGTATAACATAAATATAAAATAGTGAAAAGCAAATACTGTATATTATATATTATAAATATCAAAACAAATAATAAACTATTGTCTACAATTTAAATATTATAGAAAATTGATGTAAACGTGTTATTAAGTAGTTAAAATAATAATTATATATAATCATAAAAATATATATTCAATATAAATAAATAATAAATAAGCATCTGTTAAACCATATTCATATATTATATAAAATTACAAATAATTAAAGCATATTTTATTCAATTGTAAGTTCATATCGTAAATTCTTAAGTGTAAAATACATATTATATTAATAAAAAAAAAAAAAAAAAAAAAAAAACAAAATAAATTGTCTGCAGAACCACTTTTGTATTAATAGAAAAATAGTAGGCGGAGACAGTCTTGCAGGAGGCGGGACTTATTATCCATTGTATTCACAGCTGCGCGACGGGTGGTCCGTTGCGTAACCTTAGGGTTCCTTGCGAACATATTACAGATTCAACATCACTATCACCCGTGGAGTTTGACTACTTAGTAAACATAATATATTATTAATAGTGAAATATACATACAGACCATTCTAACTTAAAGTTTAGAAATATTGTGATATCAGACGAATATTAATTGTAAATTATATATAGAAATTAAAACATATTGGGGTAACAAACGGCAACGTATTGACATAATATCTACACTATATACACATACATATACAGTAAAGACATAAACAACTAAATATATATTAATAGAACACATAGAATACATAATAAATTAGCAGAAACATACAAATACAACATCAATATTAAAAATATTATACGGAACCACAATTTAATAAAAACAGATAAGAGACTCGGTCGGCCGCACACCTGTGGGGCGGAGCTTAACATCCTTTGTTCCATTGTCTCGAGTTATCGGTACATTCCATTCTCGAACATTCCACAGCTTTATAAACGCTCATAACAAACTAGCATCATCATCAGCGCCCGGAGCGATACCGATCCAAGGCTATTGTCTGTTTTAGGACATAGTTAAACTACAATAACACTATATATATACACGTAACATACAATTACCTATAATAATAAACTTAAATACTCATAATTATACAACATACGTTGCCGAATTAAATAATAGATTAATAATTAAAAGGCTGCCGGAGTGATATAGGGTCCTTATTAGAGAAAATTGAAGCATAAGGGCCATTTACACCCTCTTAGGTTAAAAAATTAAAAATAAAAATAACAATTAAGGATAAACTATTCGTTATTATTGACTATATATTATTATTGTAAATTTGAAGCACCTTATCGACATAATATATTGCAAGAGGCCTTTTAAAAACAAAACTTTGTTAATTTAATTAATCAGTTGACATAACATTGACCATAGACTTACTGACATATTAATTGTTTAAAAGCTGATATATTGCTATTATAATATATTGCTACTATAATATTATAATTAAAAATTTATTTCATTAAAATATAATCTTATCTATATACCAACATTACATTTTAACAATAATATTTTTAAACTTGCATTAAAATAACTGAATTAGTATTAGCATTTAGTATATATTATAACTAACTATATTAATATTATATTATTATTGTTTATAAATTTTTCTATCTCTTATATTTATATAATCGTAATTAAGCCATTCCCACGTAACCGCCACAACAAAATGTTCAGATCACCGCCAGTGGAAAAAACAAAGACAAGCGAGATGAATAAAACACTGACGGTGCGGCGCATCAGCGGGGAGATAGAGGCCCGCTTGGCCACCCCCCCTCCCCCCCCACTAGAAAAGAAGAAGCTCCCTTCCAAAGTAGCTGAGGCGAAGAACTGCCTGGTTAAAGCAAAGCTCCAGCTGGGCAGTGCACGTAACCTGAAGACTGATATAAAGAACGAGGTGTTAGCCCAGCTGGACAGGCTTTACCAAATAGTAAAGGAGATCGACGCGGAAGGGAAACGGGAAAAACCACAAAATGGGAAGGAGGAAGGAGACGTGAGGGGCAATGCGCAAAAAGAGGAGAACGTAGAAGAGACAGTAAAGGAAAATGTAAAGAAGAGAGAGACAGAAACTTCGCCCAGATATGATGAAATCTTAAAGAAGCTAGAAGAAAACAACCATATATTAAAAGAAAATGCGACCAAATTGGATAATATAAGTAGAACTATAAATGACCAAAGAGCACAAGATCAAACATATGCCAAGGTAGTGGCGAGTGAGGTGGCGCCTAAGCAGAGGGGGCCGGGGGCACTTCACTCAGTGATGATCTCATCAGCCGACGACCAGCAGACCGGTGATGAGATCATCACCGAAATACGAGAAGCCATAGATGCGAAAGAGGGGTGGATAAAAATAGAAAGAGTGAGAAAGGTTAAGGATAGGAGAGTGGTGGTAGGATGCTCGAGTACCGAAGATAGAGAGAAAATCAAAGAAAGATTAAAGAAAAGGCAGGACCTCAAAGTAGAGGACATCAGCAATAGGGACCCCCTGATTGTCCTCAAAGATGTTTTTAATTATAACAAAGATGAAGATGTCGAAAAGGCCCTGCGTAATCAGAACAGCGCCATCTTCGGGGTGTCGAAAAGGCCCTGCGTAATCAGAACAGCGCCATCTTCGGGGACAATCAGGGAGATGAGGGGAGGATAAAAATTTTATTTAGGAAACGTGCGAGAAACCCCCTGCAGAGCCACATCGTGGTGAGAGTGTCCCCGCGAGTGTGGAATAAGTGCATGAGTGCAGGCAAATTATACATAGATTTGCAACGTGTAAGGGTCGAAGACCAGACCCCGCTGGTGCAGTGCTCCGGCTGTTTGGGATACGGTCATACGAAGAGGCAGTGTACGGAAAAAGGTCAGGTATGTGCCCACTGTGGAGGTCCTCATACGAGGACCGACTGCCAACAGTGGGCAAACAAAGAGGCCCCAACCTGCTGCAATTGCAGCAGGGAGGGGAAAAACAGCACGGGGCACAACGCCTTCAGCGAGGAATGCGAGGTGCGAAGAAAATGGGATGCTCTCGCCCGATCGGTGGTGATGTATTGCTGAGGTCCGCCAGAGAGAAAGGGGCACTAGGTGTGTGGATCGAGTCTCGGTACTCGGAACGGAACCGGCTAGCCGAGAAGCTAGCAACTACTGTAGTGACACCTTGTTTGGTAGCAGACAAGCACACACGCACAGACACGAACAAAATACGGAAAACATGCACAAATATACACCAGCAAACCAGGCGATCTTTTTGATAGAAGCTAGCCTGGTTATTGTTACACAGACAAGAAACTCTACAAGCACTAACACACTACACAGCACACGACAAATAAAGACAGCGGACATAATACACGGAGGAGACACAACAACATACAAACACAAAACCAAACAAGGTATACATCATATACACTGTTGTCCGAAAACGGAAACGGAACCACACGCCGAATGAAAGAGACGGATAGAGAAGAGGGAAAGAGTTAGTGGGACTACTAGGGGACCATATACACCCCCCAGTACAAGTACTGAGTAACATGTATATATAGTATTATAATAAGTATGTATGTGTATAAGTATATATATGCGTATGTGTGCATGTGTATGTATATGTATGTATTGTGTATGTGTATGATATGTATGTTATGTACTATTAGAAATGAGATGTATGACAAAACCAGTATAAGGTAGTAAACTTAGTATTAAGTTAAAAGTAGTATAAAATTAATGACTGGGGACCATATACATCCCCTATCATGACGACAAAAAACTGACGAAAAACATATTATATAGAATTATATTGTAGTAAAAAAGGCAAATTATTGTGTCGGTAAGATGTATTCAAGTGTTAAGTATGTGCTATTTAGATAGGAGGAAATGAATGTGAAATTGTGACAAGGGACCCTCTACATCCCCCTTATAAATGTAAACATGTGAAGAAAAAAAAAAAAAAAAAAAAAAAAAAAAAAAAAAAAAAAAAAAAAAAAAAAAAATGAACAAGAATACTTTAAGAAATGAAAGTAAAAAAAACAAGAAATAAAACAAACACATGTGATATTTAAATGTATTTATTTATTTTATATGACTTGAGGGAAATCCTCAAAAAATTATTGTAAAATAGCACATTCAAAATAAAAGTATAGCACTATAAGGACCCTCTACCACTTGAGCAAGGGGGGAAAAGCCGGAAGTGGGGGCGCAAAGCGCTTCCACATTATAAAAAAAAAAAAAAAAAAAAAAAAAAACCTAACCTAACCTAACCTAACCTAACCTAACCTAACCTAACCTAACCTAACCTAACCTAACCTAACCTAACCTAACCTAACCTAACCTAACCTAACCTAACCTTTTTTTTTTTTTTTTACATGGGAAAATCTTCATGACTGTTACCCGGGCCGGGGGACCCGAGAAGGTGTGTGGGACTCTAACCCGAACTAAAAACCCATGGTGTTCTCTTCGATCGCCCTTATGACCGGCACGAGGACGAGAGCCTTTCGCACTCGGCCACAGGCGTGTGCATTACAGCACTCTCCGCTGTAGAGCATCTCCGGTTGTCGGCGCCCAGAACACGTAGGGGCACCTTCTTCCGCAGGCCTTTAGCGTACGTGACTGGTCCCCCGACCAGCCACGCACAGGCCTATCGCGACGGTGTGATTTGTTTTACCATCTCACACCGCCGCTTCTCTCCGTCAGAGGTTCTCATCAAACTGCTCCTCCTGAGCTATGACGAGAACCTCCTTTGGCGATCTATCCTGGCGGAGGCTCCCATCGACTGCTCCTCCTGAGCTCTGACAGGGGCCTCCTCTTCCCGCGCGACTGCATCCGGGATCTAGAAGCAACCGTTTACAGTCGGCAGGAGTGTCAGACAGGGAAGGAATGACCGCCGCTAGCCGTAGCCGGCAGTGGCCAGACCAACCCACGATCGCATCTCTTCGATCGGAGGGGGTTCCCATCTCGCTGCTCCGCCTGAGCTATGACGGAAACTCCCTCCACCCACGGGACCGCAACAGGGCCGTGAGGCCACCGGTCGCAGTCGAGCAGGTTCTCCGGGCGGGGGCCAGAAGCCCCCTCTCGCGATAACGCGGTATCTTCGATCGGAGGGGGTTCCCATCTCGCTGCTCCTCCTGAGCTATGACGGAAACTCCCTCCACCTACAGGACCGCAACAGGGCCGTGAAGCCACCGGTCGCAGTCGAGCAGGTTCTCCGGGCGGGAGCCAGAAGCCCCCTCTCGCGATAACGCGGTATCTTCGATCGGAGGGCGTTCCCATCTCACTGCTCCTCCTGAGCTATGACGGAAACTCCCTCCACCCACCGGACCGCAACAGGGCCGTGAAGCCACCGGTCGCAGTCGGGCAGGTTCTCCGGGCGGGGGCCATAAGCCCCCTCTCGCGATGACGCGGTCTCTTCGATCGGAGGAAATTCCTATCAAACTGCTCCTCCTGAGCTATGACGGAAACTCCCTCCACCCACGGGACTGCGACAGGGCCGTGAAGCCACCGGTCGCAGTCGAGCAGGTTCTCCTGGCTGGGGACAGAGTGTCCGCCTCCGGCCGTACCTAAAGGCACAGTCGTCAGTAGACATACCATCCCACTAAGCGATTCCTGACGGAGGTTCCCATCGACTGCTCCTCCTGAGCTCTGATGCGAACCCCCTCCTCCTGCGAGACTGCGGCAGGGCCGTGAGGCCGCTGGTCACAATCGGGCAGGATTCCCAGGCAGGACCAGAGTGGCCGCCGCTAGCCGTAGCCGGCAGTAGCCATACCAGCCCACTCTCGCTCGCCTGTGTGAATCCAATTGGTTCACCCCGGGTTGCGAAAGGTCCCTAAGGGTTACTAAGCCCCACCGCCACGACAAGGCTTGGATCCAGCCGGTGGGGAACCTAACCTAACCTAACCTAACCTTTTTTTTTTTTTTTTTTTTTTTTTTTTTTTTTTCTCGCTGGGGAATGCCCTTACGCATACCCACCGGGTGCGGGGGGACCCGGGAGGTTATGTGGGGCTCGCTGCGCCCTAGAAGATGGTGAGTTGGACGCAGCTCTACCCACTAAACCCCAGCGGTGTTCTCCGATCGTCTGACCACCCACCGCGGGAACGTTTCATTCCGCAGCGGAGCTTTGGACGTCGTGCCAACTGGCACTCTCCTCTGGGGGGAGGGGTGTAAAATGTCCCTCCGCCCTACTCCGCTTAAGGCACCCTGAACACCTAAGGGTGCCTTACAGCTCGGACCTTACGCGCGCGCGGCGGATCCCCCGATCGGCCGCGCACAGGTCCCTCACGGCACATCGACCACCTGTCGCCGCCGCGCTCTCCTTTGGCGGGATGGTGCGCCACTGCGCTCTCGCTCCCGCTCCGCCTCCTCCTTCTGCGGCATGACGGCCTCACAGAAGGAGCGGACCGCCTCCCATGCGCTCTCGCTGGCAGTCATTTCGCGAATGACCGCAGGGAGCGACAGGTCGGCGCCAACCTCCGAGATGAGGTCCGCCCTCTCTGTTGCCCATGCAGGGCACTCTGCCAGGGTGTGGTCAGCGGTGTCTTCATCACTGTTGCAGTGATGACACCCTGGCGAGTTTTCCGCTCCTGCCACCTTGCACAGATAGCTCCCGAAACAACCATGACCAGTCAGGATCTGTGCAAGGTGGTAGGTTATCACGCCGTGCCGCCGGTCAACCCACTGCTCCAGAATTGGACCGACGGCTGTCAGGGTGCGGCTTTTGAGTCCCGTACTCGGCTCCTCCAGGCGCTCTTTCCACTGACGGAGGACTCGTTTTTTGAGACGCCTCCGCCAGCTCTCCTCTTCATCTCCGGTCACGTCCGGGTCTACCTCCTCGTCACGTCCGTGCTCTCTACGCCAGTGTTGCGCCAAGGCCCCTGCCACCAGGTCCCAAGGCGCAGAGCCCGCCAGTACGCACGCAGCCTCGTATGAGGTAGTGCGGTACGCACGGACGGCCCTGATCGCCATCGCTCTCTGCGGGCGACGCAAGAGAGTGATGTTTTGTCTATCCAAGGCGCCCAAGGCCCATACGGGCGCGCCGTACAGTGCCATTGACTGCACAACGCCCATATATAGGCGGCGGCAGCCGGCGCTCGGCCCTCCCACGTTGGGCAGAAGGCGGCTCAGCGCTCTCGCCGCTCCGAGCAACTTCGGAGCCAGAATCCTGAAGTGCTCATGGAAGTTCCACCGACTGTCGAGGACGAGGCCCAAGGACTTCATGGTCGACTCGACAGCGATGGAAGTTCCGCCAACTATGAGGTGGGATCCGGCTGGAGGGGCCCGCCGTGGCCCGTGAAAGCATATAGCTTCACTCTTCTCCAGGGCCACTTCGAGCCCGAGACGCCGGATCCGCGCAACAACCTGCGCCACTCCTGCTGTAGCTCGTATGCGGGCCTCCGAGAAGGTGCTTCCGCGCGCCGTGACGACGGTGTCGTCGGCGTAGCAGGTGACGCCGACACCGGTCAGATTCGCGCCGCGAAGCACCCAATCGTAGCCGATGTTCCACAGGAGGGGGCCGAGCACCGAGCCCTGTGGAACACCGCACGCCACCTCCTTTGACACCCAGCCACTCGCCGTCGGGTAGGTAATGGATCTATCTGAGAGGTAACTCTTCACAAACCTCCTCAGGTAGTCCGGTACTTCGTGGTGTCTCAGCGCCTCCAGAATGGTGTCGAAGGGCAAGGTGTTGAACGCGTTGGCGATGTCAATGGACACCGCCAAGAGCACCGCCCCTTCCGCGACCGCCTCCTCGGCCAGAGCCCTCACCCTGGTCAGGGCGTCCAGGGTGGATCTGCCCCGCCGAAACCCAAACTGAAAGGCGCTGAGGTCAGGCCCCACGTTCTCCAGGCGGTCGATGATACGGGCAGCCGCGATCCGCTCCAGCAGCTTGCCCGCATCATCGAGCAGTACGATCGGCCGGTACGCCGACGGCGAGTCGATTGGCCTCCCCTGCTTCTGGATCAAGGTCAGCTTCCCCCTCTTCCACGCCGTGGGAAACCGGCCCTGAGTCAGACTGGCGCTGAACAGGCGCCTCGCCTCATCCCGGAGCGGGTCAAGGGCCAGAACCAAGGCCCGCCCGGGGATCCCATCAGGACCCGGAGCGGTGTTGCGTGCCTTCATGCGCACCAAGGCCGCATCCATCTCCGCTTCGGTAACCTCCGGAGCCTCTTCGTTAGGCGAATCACCGCCCGGCGGTGCCATGGGCGGGGGCGCGTGCTCTCCTCGGCCGGGGAACAGGGCCGGGACTATCCGGGCCACGAGGTCGGGTTGGAGACTCTCCGTCAGGGGAGGTGCAAACGGGCGCAGTTTGTTACGCACCATCCTATACGGCCTCCCCCACGGATCTCGGTCCAGAGTCTCCAACATCTCCTCGTGTGCAGCCTCCTTGGCACGGCTTATGGCCGTCCTCAGTTCCGCGGCGGCGGCTCTGTAGATGGTATAGAGCCGCCCCTCTTCCTCCTCATCACGGCGCCTCCGCCTGCGACTCCTGGTGTACTGGCGTCTTTTCGCCACGCAGCTCCTGCGCAGCTCGGTGAGCTCGTCCGTCCACCAGTACACCTTCCGCGATCGCGGGGGTCGTCCATCTACCCTTGGCATCGCCTCGTCGCAGATTTGGGTCATCGCGGCGATCAACCGGTCAGTCCCTTCATCCACGTCATTCGTGTCTGTGCGGCCGTCCATGCACCAGGCCTGGAATATTGCCGCTTCGAGAAGGGCCTCCTTGTCCATTCTTCGCAAGGCCCAACGTGGGCCGCACTGGGCCTGTGTGCCACGGCTTGGGGAGGGTGTGACGCTGCCGTACCGGAAACGGATGTACCGGTGGTCCGACAGCGTCTCGGTCTCCAACACCTCCCAACCTTGCACGCAACGAGCGAGAGCGGCATCGGCGAATGAAACGTCGACGATGCTGCCGCCCTGCTGTCGCACACACGTGTGCCTGGACCCCACGTTGAGTACCTCCAAACCGACCTCGACCAGCCATTCCTCCATGAGTGCGCCACGCGCGTCCGTCGCGGGGGAACCCCATGCCGATGATTTTGCATTGAGGTCCCCGGCGATCAGAACGTGTCCTAGACGGGCCCGTCCAACCAGAGTGCCGACGCGAACCAGGAATTGTTCGAAGTCGGCGACACTCCGGTTGGGGGAGAAGTACGTCCCGATCACTAAAACTTCTCCAATTTCGGCAGCGACAAAGCCCCGCCCTCTTACAACTTTGCCAAACGGAGGCGAGCCGTTCAGGCTCCCTATGGTTACGACGCCGTCCTCGTCTCCCACCCAACTTGGAGAGTTGGGGACGCGGTACGGCTCGGCAACTACAGCCACCTGTATTGACCACTCCGCCAGAGCCTGAAAGAGCAGGTCCTGGGCTCTGGCGCAGTGGTTGAGGTTCCCTTGTAGGACCTGGGTGCGGTGTGCCATCACTCCAGGGCCATGGGATCCTCCTCGGCCAGGACAGCGAAGCTATTGGCTGTCGGGCATACAGGTTGCGAGGGGGGACTAGGGCCCTCGTCAGCCTTTTTCGCCGATTTGCGTCCAGCCCGGCCACGGCGCGGGGCGATACACGCTGCTCCACCCATTTTGTGGGCGGCGGAAACTCCTTTTTCAGCGCAGAGAGCGCACTTTGCGGTGGCCGCGGTGCAGTCTCTGGACTTGTGTCCCGCCTCTCCGCAGCGGAAGCACAGGTCACTCCGATCTGTTGTCGAGGTGCAGACCGCCGCCATGTGGCCCTGCTCCTGGCAGCGGAAGCACCTCTTCGGGCGGGCGTCGAGCAATTTGAACTGGGCAGACACCCAGCCCACCAGCAGCCTGCCCTTGGCTATGATGGCCTTAGCTGCGTCGACCGGGCAGCTGACGACCGCCACCCCAAGACCGAATTGGCTGCAACCGATTGGCCCCGAACGCACCTGGTCCGGAGAGCATCCTCCTGTTTCGGCAACCGCCGCCACGATGTCTTCTTTGGTAACCGAGTCGTCCAGACCGGCTATGCGTGCGCTTACGCATCTTGTGGGTCTGGAAACCCGGATGACATCCTCTCCCACCGTTTCCCTTATTTTACGGGCTATGGTGTCGGCTTTTTCGCCGCTGTCCGCGCCGAGGAACTCAAAGAGGCGTCCGCCCGTGGCCGTCTTTTTGCAGCGGGGAGGCTCTATTCCGAGTTCAGTGAAGCGAACTTCGGATCTCGCCTTCCGCATGACTTCGGAATAAGTCAGTCCCCTCTCCGCCGCCGCCGCTTGCAGCTGTATGACGACGACAGAAGAGTTAGGGGTCCGCAGTTTCGGCGGGCCTCTCTTCACCGGTGCCTTGGTCTTCTTTTTACCTTGGGTGACGGTCGTCCACCCCTCATTACGTCGGTCTGCCCGCGTGGTCTTCTCTAGCGGGAGAGATTTTTGCGCCGCCTTTTGTTTCGGCACCTTCTTCGTCTTGCCCGCCGACGGACCCGGATTCGCGGGTGGCATCAGGGTTGTCACCTCCTGTGGAGCCCTCTTTTTGGACGCCTTCTTGGCGGCTGACGCCGGGTTCGGTGTCTGAGGTGGTTCCGATTCCACCGCCGCCGCTCTTTTGTCTCCTGCTAGAGGCGGGCGCAACCGCGGCTCGGGCAGGAGTCTCGTCTCCAGTCCCTCGAGCCGGGCGTTGAGGCGTGCGGTGGATACCGATACCGCCTCGTGCATTGCCCTTTGCACGATCTCCTCAATGCTCGCCGGGAAAGCTACAGCACCTGCTGGCTGCTGGCGAGAGGAAGCGAGCTCGCTTCGGAGCATTGCTATCTCCTGGCGCAGTTCGGCTATCTCTTCCGACCGCTTTTTGTCATTTGCCACAAGCCTTTTATTTTCCTCCGCGAGTTTTTCGTTCTCTTTCTCCAGCGCCCGTGTCTCCGCCGAGGACGTACTGTCCAGGAGCGCTAACGTTTCGTCCTGTATGGTGTCAGCAGCGTCCTTTAGCGCTTTCATCATGGAGCCCTTCAGGTTCTTGGACCTATTGCGGACCCCATTGATGACATCTAGAGCCTTGGTTATGTTGGCCCTTCTTGCGCTCGCCGTTTTATTTTGTGGCCAATCGGGGGCCATTTCCGACTCTGACAACTCCGACAGACGGGGTGAGCGCAGGTCTCGCGCGAGCGCTGTAAGGCTCCGCTCTGCCTCCGCCTGCATCGCCTCCCGCTCTGCCGCTGCCAGATCCCTCTTGGCCTGTGCCAGGCCTATGTATTCGCCAGTTGTTGGCGGCCTACCTCTACCACGCTTTGTTGGTGGCGTCTTTCGGAACGCCGCCGCTACGCTTCCCTTCAGCGTAGATCCGCTGCTTTCTTCTTCGTCCGACGATGAAAGTCGGGTCCTTTTCCCCTTCAGCTTGGGACGGTCGGAACGCGTCGACCTCACGCTATCAGCCGAGTCGCTCGCGCTCATCTCCTCCACGTAATCCCTAATCAGTACCACCTTCGGATTCATATTTATCGCCGTGTCGTGTTGGTCTCGGGGCGCCGCATCTTCGGCGTCCGAGCCAGTCCTCCTATCAACAACCGTATCGCGTGCCGTCGTTTCCATTATCGTGCCAGTTTGTTTTTTGTTGTTACTGGGGTGAGATGAACTCGCCCCTGAAGCAAATTTTGCCCCCCCCGTATACGTGGGGCAGACCACTGCCTCGTCAGGCAGGGTGCGGGATTCCCCCTTTCGGGGACCCGCCCGGGGATTCTTTAGAATCTGCTTGTCTTCCATTTTTGGTGACTACTCATTAGGGCTGAGTAACGCCCGTATACTCCTCAAAACGTGGTGCGCTAGTGACTGGGTCCCCCCCAGCCATTCGTCCCGTCGCCGCGCACCGAAGCTTATTTTGGGATTGGGGTAATTTTTGGTGAGGTTGTCTTCCTCGCGGTCCCCGCCCCGACGTGGGACGGCGACCACCACCCCCGGCACTGCGTACCGGGGAGCGGCTCGGCCGGCAGCAGCCAGACTGGCCCACTGCCGCCCTATTTGGACCCAATTAGTTCGCCCGGAGCTTACTGTGCTCCGAGCTTAAGCCCCACCGCCGCGACAAGGCTTGGATCCAGATGGTGGGGAACCTAACCTAACCTAACCTAACCTAACCTAACCTAACCAGTGCCGCGCCAACCCCGGTCGCGAGCGCGCGCGTCCCGAGAATAAACCAGGAATAATTTAAAATTTATTTGCGCGTGAAATAAATTATTTCTAACAAATAAAGTGAATAAACAGTGAATAAATAGTGAAGTGGTGTATCCAAAGTGTATACCAGTGTTGTGACGAGTTGCTGGAAGCAGCAGACCCCTTGGATTGGAGCCCGAAGGCGTCCTGGTGTTCCAAAGCCTATTGCGGAGGAACCGGGATAGCGGGGCTCTCCAGGGATTGACAGGACCGGGGGAGCGTGGTGCTACACCGATACAGCGAGTTCCAGCCCAATCGGACAGAAAACCCCGAAATTACGGAGGAAATAAGGTTTTTACGGTTATTTATATACACTTATACTGACTTGACGGCGCCTGGGAGTGACCAGGAGCCAGGGACAAAGTGCACCCATAAGGAGTAGACCAGGGCCCATCATCTGGCCCATAGACGACAGCCAAATTCCAACGGGAAACCTGCGAAATTTGGCAAAAACCATAAAACCATTTATTAGGGGCGGAGCCAAGTTTTTAGGGATCCGTGACATAAATCAATAATAAGAAAACCATTTTTATTAACATTAAATTGAATACTGAAGATCCGAAGAACACGAAGATTCCTAATCATCATCAATACCAAACTGCAGTACAATATAAATAAGGAAAAACATAGTAAATAGTTAAATTAACTTGCATATATTAAACAATAAGAATTTATATAAAGTTTCGGAGAAAAGTTTGAACAAACTGACATATTGTATATTAAATATTAGACTTGAAAGACACATTTAATTAGTATCTGCAGTATTATATAAGCTGATATCATATAGGATATAAAAATATTGTAGAAATAATATTAAGTAGTCAAATGCAATAGTTACAAATATATAAATAACATATTATCTGGGATAAATAGGCAATGAATAGGCGTCTGGAGAACCTTATTCATACATATAATATTTAAATAATAAAGTATATTGTCAAATTTAAGTAAATATTGTAAATTGTTAACTAAAAAGTACATACTAAATAAATAAAAACTAATAAATTATCTGCAGAACCACTTTTGTATTAACTGAAATAGTAGGAGGAGCCAGTCTCGCAGGAGGCGGGACTTATTGCTTATTGTATTCACAGCTGCGCGACGGGCGGTCCGTTGCGTAATCTTAGGGTTCCTTACGAACAATATAAAAAATTCAACATCATCATCACCCGCCGGCTTGTGTCGGCTCAAGTGTACTATATGGCAGATTATTAATTGCATTATTAACGATAAATAACTATTAGTTGGCCTGATACATTTGAGTTGATACGAGTATACATAGTATAACATAAATAAAAAATAGTGAAAAGCAAATACTGTATATTATATATTATAAATATCAAAACAAATAATAAACTATTGTCTACAATTTAAATATTATAGAAAATTGATGTAAACGTGTTACTAAGTAGTTAAAATAATAATTATATATAATCATAAAAATATATATTCAATATAAATAAATAATAAATAAGCATCTGTAAAACCATATTCATATATTATATAATATTATAAATAATTAAAGCATATTTTATTCAATTGTAAGTTCATATCGTAAATTCTTAAGTGTAAAATACATATTATATTAATAAAGATAAAATAAATTGTCTGCAGAACCACTTTTGTATTAATAGAGAAATAGTAGGCGGAGACAGTCTTGCAGGAGGCGGGACTTATTATCCATTGTATTCACAGCTGCGCGACGGGTGGTCCGTTGCGTAACCTTAGGGTTCCTTGCGAACATATTACAGATTCAACATCACTATCACCCGTGGAGTTTGACTACTTAGTATACATAATATATTATTAAGAGTGAAATATACATACAGACCATTCTAACTTAAAGTTTAGAAATATTGTGATATCAGACGAATATTAATTGTAAATTATATATAGAAATTAAAACATATTGGGGTAACAAACGGCAACGTATTGACATAATATCTACATTATATATACAAACATATACATTAAAGACATAAACAACTAAATATATATTACTAGAACATATAGAATACATAATAAATTAGCAGAAACATACAAATACAACATCAATATTAAAAATATTATACGGAACCACAATTCAATAAAACAGATAAGAGACTCGGTCGGCCGCACACCTGTGGGGCGGAGCTTAACATCCTTTGTTCCATTGTTCTCGAGTTATCGGTGCAGGCCGCGCCTAGAATTCCGATCTCGAACATTCCACAGCTTTATACACGCTAATAACAGCTAGCATCATCATCAGCGCCCGGAGCGGTACCGATCCAAGGCTATTGTCTGTTTTACGACATAGTTAAACTACAATAACACTATATATATACACGTAACATACAATTACCTATAGTAATAAACTTAAATACTCATAATTATACAACATACGTTGCCGCATTAAATAATATATTGATTATAAGGCTGCCTAAGTGGTATAGGGTCCTTATCAGGAGGGATTGAAGCATAAGGGCCATTTACACCCTAGTGTTAAAGAGTGCTGTAGCATAAGAGCCAAGTACAGAGTAGCTAGTCGTTTAGTTTATTATTGTGTTGTCGAATGTCATTGGTATTGTATTTATTTTAGAATTATTGATGTTATATAGGATTAACTGACTGTATATTTTATATAATTGACCTTATAAATTTATTTTGACATTAACATCATATAATTTAATTTATTGATAATAATTATTTTTTAATTTGAATTTTATTGAATCTACATACATTATTTTTTTTTTTATATATACATATTATCAAATACACAAAATCATATTACATATTATATATTATTGACTCAAACTATACTTAAAGACAATGTTTAGATCACCGACGACTGACAAGGCAAAAAATAGCACGACGGTGAGACGCATCAGTGGCGAAATAGAGGCTCGAATGGGCACTCCCCCTCCCCCGCCACTGGAAAAAATTAAATTCACCTCCAAGGTTGCTGAGGCTAAGAGCTGCCTAGTGAAGGCTAAACTCCAGCTGGGCAGTGCACGCAATTTAAAGACCGATATAAAGAACGAGGTCATAGCCCAGCTGGACCGCCTATACCACATAGCCAAGGAGCTCGCCGAGGAGGTGAAATCGGAAAAAGGAGAGAAAGAAGGGAAGAAAGAGGACAAGAAGGAGAAGAAGGATAATGCGAATAAAGAAGAGAAGGCAGAAGGAAAGAAAGAAAACAACAAAGAGAGAGAGACACAAGCCCTACCTCAATATGGAGAAATCCTAAAAATATTAGAAAACAATGAGACCATATTGAGAAATAACAGTAAAAAATTAGACGACCTACATAAAATTATAGGAGAAGACAAGGAAAGGGAACACAGGACATACGCGAAGGCGGTAACGAGTGAAGTGGCACCTAGGCAGAGAGGGCCCGGGGCGCTTCACTCGATCATGGTCTCATCGACCGATGACCAGCTAACCGGAGATGAGATCATCAATGATATTAGAGAGGAAATAGACGCTAAACAAGGATGGGTTAAAGTAGAAAGGATCAGAAAAGTAAAAGATAGAAGGGTAGTGATAGGATGTCCGAGCACAGAAGATAGGGAAAAAGTCAAGGAACGCTTAAAAAGGAGGCAGGGTCTAAGAGTAGAGGAAATTAGGAATAGGGACCCCCTGATTGTTCTTAAGGACGTCTTTAACTACAACAAAGACGAAGACATTGAAAAGGCCTTGCGAAACCAAAACGCGGCCATCTTTGAGAACAGTCAGGGGGAGGAGGGGGGGAATCTTAAAATAATATATCGAAAACGAGCCAAAAACCCCCTACAGAGCCACATAGTGGCCAGAGTGTCCCCAACCATATGGAACAGCTGTATGGAAGCCGGCAAACTGTATATAGATCTGCAGAGGGTAAGGGTCGAAGATCAGACCCCCCTAGTACAGTGCTCCGGCTGTCTTGGATACGGGCACACAAGGAGGCAATGTGCACAGAAAGAGCAGGTATGTGCCCACTGTGGAGGTCCTCATACGAGGACCGACTGCCAACAGTGGGCAAAAAAAGAGGCTCCAACGTGCTGCAATTGCAGCAGGGAGGGGAAAGACAGCACGGGGCACAACGCATTCAGCAGCGAATGCGAGGTACGGCAGAAATGGGACGCCCTGGCTCGCTCAGTGGTATCGTATTGCTGAGGCCCGCAATACTGAAAGGGGGCTCCGGGTGTGTGGACCACGTAGGAGCGACGGCGCACCAAAGTGACTTGCGGAACCAAAAGGAGAACCGATCAGTCAAAGCCAGGTTCGACTACATTGATACCTTGTTTGAGAGCAGACAAGCACGCAATCACAAGCACGAACAAGATACACCAAACATGCACAAAAAATACACCTGCAAACCGGGCAAACTTCTTGACAGAAACTAGCCCGGTATTGTTAAACAGACAATACATTATACAAGCAACACACAATACACAGCACACAGTAAACAATGGAAGAGGACATAAAACACGGAGGAGACATAACAACACATAAACACAAACTCGAACAAGGCACACACACAGTAAACACAAAATATCATTGTAGCCCAGTGGACCAGCAGAGACGGAGTGACGGGGATCCTTGAGGAGACGCAGGACACCGAATGCATGACCGGTCCGGTGATACCCGTGGGAATCACACCTGGAAAGAAAGGGAATAAGGATAGGAAGAAGAGGGCTAACTGAGGGACCATTTACACCCCTCAGTACAAGCAATTATTATAGTGTATTGTAGTATGTATATGTGACGAATATTAATTATAGTATGTATGTATATAGTATTACCAATTAGAAAATACAAATACCGGGACAAATTTTAAAATAGCATAGGATATAATCGTGACTAAAGAGGCACTATACACCTCTCTAGAAACTGTGCTTGGCTCTTTTACATCTCCCATAAAAAAAAAAAAAATGCAAAATGTATATTATACTGTGTGCAAAGTTAAAATTCTTGTAAAACATATGCGTGAACAATGTATAAAATTAGGACCAAATGTATGAATATGTGTACATAGAAAATATTGCAAGGACAAAAAAAAAAAAAAAAAAAAAAAAAAAAAAAAAAAAAAAAAAAAAAAAAAAAAAAAAAAAAAGACGAACAAGAATAATTTAAGAAACGAAAGTAAAAAGAAAGAAAAATGAACACATGTATTTGAATGTATTATTTATTTTATAAGACTTGAGGAAAATCCTCCAACTATTTGTAAAATTGCACACTAATAAAAAGTATAAGCACTATAAGGACCCTCTACCACTTGAGCAAGGGGGGAAAAGCCAGAAGTGGGGGCGCAAAGCGCTTCTACATTAAAAAAAAAAAAAAAAAAAACCTAACCTAACCTAACCTAACCTAACCTAACCTAACCTAACCTAACCTAACCTAACCTAACCTAACCTAACCTAACCTAACCTAACCTAACCTAACCTAACCTAACCTAACCTAACCTAACCTAACCTAACCTAACCTAACCTAACCTAACCTAACCTAACCTAACCTAACCTAACCTAACCTAACCTAACCTAACCTAACCTAACCTAACCTAACCTAACCTAACCTAACCTAACCTAACCTAACCTAACCTAACCTAACCTAACCTAACCTAACCTAACCTAACCTAACCTAACCTAACCTAACCTAACCTAACCTAACCTAACCTAACCTAACCTAACCTAACCTAACCTAACCTAACCTAACCTAACCTAACCTAACCTAACCTAACCTAACCTAACCTAACCTAACCTAACCTAACCTAACCTAACCTAACCTAACCTAACCTAACCTAACCTAACCTAACCTAACCTAACCTAACCTAACCTAACCTAACCTAACCTAACCTAACCTAACCTAACCTAACCTAACCTAACCTAACCTAACCTAACCTAACCTAACCTAACCTAACCTAACCTAACCTAACCTAACCTAACCTAACCTAACCTAACCTAACCTAACCTAACCAGTTACAACCCGAGAACGGTCACGACAACGTATAGCTCCGCGTTAATAATTCGTCAAAAATAGTTTTTTAATTAATACAAATTTTCAAAGTTAATAAAGTATTTTCTAAGTGTGTGATTCACCCGGATTCATGTGCGCAGATCTGTAACTCGACTGGTTACGAAGATATAAGCTGCTAACTTTGGACCAGGATCTCCCGAAGCTGGCTCAAGTAAGTTCGAAGCGCTTTACATCTTCATATAGATCTCGAAGAGACCTTTTCGGTGATACCACACACACCAAGGGTCCACCAGTCAGAGGTGAGCTAGTCTTAAGTAGAACACCTACGAACCACGTGCTTTTTACCGCACCACGCGGTCACGAACGGCACGTGTAAGCGAGGCACTAGGTACCCAGGGTGCTTCGAAGACGGCTGGAGACACTCATCAGCTCCACGCACACGGATCAGAGGAACACCAACAGAACACCGGGTTAACTCAATACAAACATCAAGTGCGATACATCTCCAGAACCGGGAAGACAAGACCATCCCGATAAGCCACATTTCATCATCATCGCACCGACCTCACCAACGACCACCAAAAGGTACACAGGCATCATCATCATCAGCCCGCAGGCCTCCCGCTAGGCCCTTACCACACCACACCTCAACCCGCACTCCCCGCTCACGTAACACCCCCCCCCCCCCCAATCACAAACACCACCCCCCCCCCATTGTCACCCACACGAGACCTACCCCTCCCCCCCTCGCCCCCCACCCCCCCAAAAGTCATCCACACGAGACCTCCCCCCCCCCCCCTGAGCAAATTTACCCCTCGAGGTATAACTCCGGCTAGAATCACCCCACAATATCGAGAGGGGTGTCAATAAAATCGGGAGAGCCTAATCTACAACTTGGCCCCAAAGGAATTTTCATTTTCCCCCCCAGAACCAGGCCAGGGCTCCACCTCGGGCCCCCTCAAAAACAAATTTTTTCCATCGCCAAAGTCATCCCCACGAAACTCTCTCTCCCCCCCCCCCCCCCAAAGTGAAAAATCCCCTCGAGGTATAACTTTTGATAGGTACATCCCAGAACATTGAGAGGGGTGTCATTGGATTCGGGAGAGGAAACCCTACATTTTGGCCCCAACAGTTTTTCGATTCCCCCCCCACCCCCTTACCCTCTCCACCTTAAAAAGGCCCTGCCACTGAAGAAAGCCAAGAAAAGTGTACCTTGTGAGGTATCAGCGGATTCGTCTCAAAGAGTAGAATCCGATAGAGACAAGCAAGCCACCGGACGCGACACACGGATACGACAAACACCGAATTTAACCACAGCGAGAGTCAAAATGTCTTCCAAGGGATCAGGCAAGTCATACGCTATGGTACGAGCGGAAAAAACAGCCCAGAAAAAGGAACAGAAACAGGAACAGACTACAGCAGGACCATCCACATCTTCGACATCATCCAAACCACAAAGAACCCTACGAGAAAAGGTCCTAGAAAAAGCCGCACAAAAGACCACGGCGCCGAACGTGAAAGAGATCATTCTCGTAGAAGAGGACACACCATCTTCCCCCTCGACATTCGGGACAGCGACAGAGGTGATGGAGAAGATCGAACTGTGGGACAGGACAGGAGGCGAGAGACGAGAATCGATATCAGAGAACGAAGACTCCAACTCTGTATATTCAGACTCTTCAGCCTACTCGGACATGTCCCGCATTAGGCCGATTCGTAAAAGTATGCTGTACACGACCACCAGAGGTACAGGAGTGGAAATGGACCTGGCGACAAAATCAGCGAACACCATGCTGATAAAAGGGAAAGAAGCGCTGGAACAAGCCGGCAACATGAAGAGAGAGTGCAAGCAGGTGGCCCTCGAACAACTCCAGGCCCTCTATGAAACTGTACTGTCTCTATCCGAATCCAGAGCCCGTCACAAATTTAACCTGGAAAAGGAGAGAAGCCGGCACGCCCAGGAGCTCGTCCGCATCGAGAGAGCCCATAACAAACAGATCCAGAGCCTAACAGAGGAAACCGCGAAAATAAGAGCTGAAAACGCAGAAATCCTGGCAGAAATTAAACGAGCTAACAAATGGCTAGATTTCGAGACACAGGAGCCACACGAACAAATTAAAGAATCTGCCAGGACAGTTAGAGCGATGGATCAGAAGTTAAGCACCCTCACAAACATCATCAATGAGAAAACCAAGGACGAGAAAACGCTCCAATCCCTACAAGCGGCGACAACTAAAATAAACGCGGACTTGGCCAACATCAGAACCCGTATAGAAGACCTCCACAAATTCACGGAAAACTTAAACACGTCAACAACATCTTTAAGGGAAGAAATAAAGATGAAAAAGAACGCACCACCAGTCCCCAACATATCCAAGGAAGAGATCGAAAAAACAATAACATCCAACTTGACGACCATCACAGAAAAAATCAACGACCTCAATGTGCACCTTGCCAAGCCCATGACAGACGTCCCACAAGCTGTGGATATCACACGACACCTAGAACCCATCAATGAAAGGCTCAAGGTTGTGTCTTCCCAGCTACGAACTATACAAGAAAAGAAGATGGAACCACCAACCCCATCAGTAAACCTAGGGACGGAAATGGCTCTGGCCGAATTAGTAAAGACCCAATCGAAGACCACGTACGCTCATGCGGTGAAGAAGGTGCCGCAGCAAGAACCAAAGAGGCACCCAAACCACACCATCATCGTGTCCTCGACGGACAAAGGAGACACGAGCGAAAAAACGATTCAAATCATACGAAGCGTACTGGACCCCAAAAAATCAGGGGCAAGGGTCGATAGGGTCAAAAAGGTCAGAAACCAAAAGGTCGTGATAAGCTGTCACAAGAAAGAAGATCTTGACCTCATCCAAGAACGGATAAAAGGGAGCACGAAACTCAAAACTGAAACTGCCAAAACAAACAACCCCCTGTTAATAATCAAGGACGTCATGGCATACCACACGGACGCCGAACTCATTGAACACTTGAGAGCACAAAACAAACAAGTGTTCCTAGGCATTGACCCCCGCGAGCAGACCCTTAGAGTCAAATACAGGAAGAAGGCACGGAACAACTTAGAGTGTCATGTGGTGCTCGAAGCCTCCCCGCCGCTACACAAGAAATTCATCGAAGCCGAGAAAGTTTACATCGATCTGCAGAGGCGGCCGATCGCGGATCACTCACCGCTGGTCCAGTGCGCCAATTGCCTTGGCTTCGGACACTCAAAAGGCATCTGCCAAGAAGAGCAGGCAAGATGTAGTTATTGCGGCGACCATCACAAATGGGAGAAGTGCCCGGATAGGATCGAGGGCAAACCACCAAGATGCCACAATTGCTCCAAGGTATGCAAGCAGGGAAGTCTCACCGTCGACGTTGCCCACCACGCATTCAGCGATGAATGCAGTGAAAGACATAAATGGGATTCTATAGCAAGGTCAAAGATCTCATACCTTTGCTAAAGGCGACATGACGTCCAACTCATCCCTATCACCCGAGACGCGGGGTGATAGACTGCGAGTGATCCAGATCAACATGCAGAGATCGAAGCTAGTGACCGCCGAACTATTTAGGATAGCGAGGGAACACAAGATTAACGTCGCCCTCGTTCAGGAACCCTATGTAGGGAGCGCAGGTACACTCAAAGAGCACCAAGGGACCACGATCATCCAGTCCACGATCTCACGTGCGGGACCGAATAAAGCAGCGATAATCATCTTCGACGACTACCTGGAGGTTGAACACGACCCCCAGTTAGTCACCGAGACTGAAGCAGCAGTAAAAGTCCGTCACGGAAACATGGAGCTAGGATTACTCTCAGTTTATTGCGAAGGGGATAGGGATATCGAAGAAAACATCATCCGAATCAGAAACATCCACAGTAGTCTCAACACCACAAACACCATCGTGGCTGGCGACGTAAACGCCTGGAGTCACTGGTGGGGAAGCTCCTCTGAAAACCCAAGGGGAGCTAAACTGGCCGCCTTTTTAGACGAAATGGACCTACATGTGCAGAACATCGGGGACACTCCTACCTTCGAAACGTACAGAAGAGGCAAGCTCTATCAGAGCATAGTCGACATCACGACTTGCAGCCTGCCACTTCTAGGTAAGGTAGAGGACTGGACAGTCCGCCGGAACCTAATGACATCAGACCACAACGCCATTACTTTCTCCATAAGGCTGCAGGGGCAACTAACACCCATCGCTCCCAAAACCACGAGAAAGTACAATACGAAAAAAGCAGACTGGTCAAAGTTCCGGGATCTCTTCAACGCAAACCTCACAGAACATAACATCAACAAGTCGAGGATTGAAGAGATCAACACATGTGAAGACCTAGAGTCCATTGTGGGATCCTACATAGTACAAATACAGGAGGCATGCCAGCAGGCCATTCCGAAGAAAGGATCTCAAAAGGGGAAGCCAACACCGCCGTGGTGGAACGAGTCTCTAGACCAACTCAAAAAGGAAGTACTGAGGAGGAAGAGACGAATTCGTAACGCGGCGCCCCACAGAAGGCAAGACGTCGTAAACAACTACAAGGAAGCCCTGACCGAATATACCATCAAGGCTGAAGAGGCACAGACAAACAGCTGGAAGAAATTCTGTACCACGCAGGAGAGGGAAAGTGTGTGGGACGGAATCTACAGAGTCATAAGAAGAACCACCAAGGGGCGAGAGGAGATGTTGCTCCGTAACCACCAAGGAGACACGCTGAACCCACAAGCTTCAGTAGACCTCCTTGCGAGAACATTTTATCCCAGCGACTCTGTCGAGACCGACTCAGAATACCACACAAACCTCAGGGGAAATCTACCGGAAGCCGAACTGAGAGAAGATGATCCACCATTCACGGCGAGCGAACTGAGAGCGGTGCTTTCCACACTAAATCCCAAGAAGGCACCGGGATCGGACGGTTTAACATCTGACATTTGCCGTGAAGCCATCCAATGCAACGAGGAGGTATTCTTGGAGATATGCAACAAATGCCTGTCTCTAGAGTACTTCCCAATACCGTGGAAGGTTGCACATGTGGTGATCCTCAAGAAGCCCGGAAAAGGTGATTACACCCAACCTAAGTCGTACAGACCCATTGGACTCCTTTCCATTCTCGGTAAGATCTTGGAGAAACTCATGGTAAGCAGGATCCAATGGCACATTCTCCCAAAACTCAATACCAACCAATATGGATTTATTCCTCAGCGCAGTACAGAAGACGCCCTGTACAATCTGGTCAACCACATCCGAGACCAGATCAAGGAGAAGAAGATCGTCCTCCTAGTGTCACTAGACATAGAAGGGGCGTTCGACAACGCCTGGTGGCCTGCGCTGAAGAATCAACTCATAAACAAAAAGTGCCCCAGAAACCTATATGAAATGGTGGGTTCCTATCTAGAAAACCGCAAAGTAAGGGTCAACTACGCCGGTAAAGTGAGCGAGATAGAGACGACAAAGGGTTGTGTCCAAGGATCCATCGGAGGACCGACCTTCTGGAATATCATCCTCGACCCACTTCTTAACACCCTAAAAGGCGACAACATGATTGCACAAGCTTTCGCCGACGACGTAGTCCTAGTCTTCTCCGCACACTCAACCCAGATCATCGAGGACAGAGCCAACCAAACACTCCGGGCCGTAGCCGAATGGGGCAGAAACAATAAGCTAAACTTCGCAGCGCACAAGACCAGCGCTATGTTAATAACGAAGAAGTTGAAGATCGCCCCGCTCAACGTACAAATGTCCGGAGTCAACATCAACATGGTTGAAGAGATCAAGCTTCTAGGCCTCACAATCAACAAAACGCTGACCTTCACATCACACGTAGCGACAGTGTGCAAGAAAGCCGCCAACATCTACAAACAGCTGGCTCACACTGCAAAGGTCACGTGGGGTCTAAACGGAGAGATTATAAGGACCATCTACACAGCGGTTATAGAACCAATCATTCTCTACGCCTCAAGCGTCTGGGCTCCGGCAACAGAACTTGTCCAAGTCCAAGAGCTGCTCAACTCCATACAGAGATGCTTTGCCATAAAAATCTGCAAAGCCTACAGGACAGTGTCACTAACTTCAGCCTTAACACTGACAGGTTTGCTACCACTAGACCTGAGAGTACAGGAAGCGGCAGCGCTGTACCAAGTCAAGCAAGGGTACAACAAAGACTACCTGCCGCCAGGTCTAAAACTCCAAGGGAAAGTGGACCCGAAAACACTACCTCACCCCTCGTTACTCACAACACCAGAGTACCAACAGCTGGAGGATATGAGTCCACAGACCGTAACATCTCACCAAATAATCGGCCCCCAAATCTACACAGACGGCAGTAAGATAGAGGGAAAAACGGGAGCCGCAGTTACGTGGTGGGAAAACGGAGAGGAGACCAAGAACAGCACCTACAGTCTCCACCACACCTGTTCAGTGTTCCAATCGGAGATGCTAGCTCTCATGAAAGCGACGGAAATGGGAAGAACATGTGAAGAGCCACAAATAAACATCTTAAGTGACTCTCGCTCCTCACTGGAGATGATAAGGAACCCCAAGCCACCCATCGCCTTAGCAGCAAGCATCCGAGACAACATCAAGGCTATAGAAGCAGAAGGGAGGAAGATAAGACTATTCTGGCTGAGAGCTCACGTCGGCACCCCAGGAAACGAAAGGGCCGATGAACTCGCGAAGACTGCAGCACTCACACCGAAGATGCAGTGGGACTACGATCTCGTCCCCCTGTCTGCCATCAAACGAGAAATCAGACAAGAATCCGTTCGGAAATGGCAAGACAGGTACAGCACATCTCAGTCGGGATCGACGACAAAGACCTTCTTCCCGGATGTAGCAAGTGCATACCGGATCATTCGCACAGTAAAGCTAACACCGTACCAAGTACAGGCTCTAACCGGACACGGAGGATTCGCAGAATACCTGTTCCGGTTCAAACTGATAAGCAGCCCCGGATGCGAATGCGACCCAAACATCTCAGAGACGGTATGGCACTTGCTCCTACACTGTCCCCGCTTCTTACACCAAAAATACAACCTGGAAACTCAGCTGAACACCAAGCTGGAAGAAGCAAATCTCTGCAAGCTGCTTGAAGAAAAAGACAAAAGAACGAGACTACTCGACTACATAGACTCCATCATGCGTGCGGCAAACAAAAGGCACGCCAACAGACAGATGGACACTGGAACGACAAACTGCAACACGACGACGACATCTACTGACGGACCAACGCAACCTCTGCCAACAAAACCACCAACAATCAGCTACTGCAGAATAACACCTCTGCAGTGGATGGGAGATGGTGAGAGAGGAATCCCCGGAATAAAGACGAGGAACGTAGTTCTATTCATGAACACCAACTACGAACGTCTGGGCATAAGCTTCTGTCAGCAACAGGGCCCCTCGACTATGGCGATATCACCCGGCCTAGCCCTGCTGCTCAAGGGTAGCATCACAAGAACCACAATGAGAAGGAAAAAGTACGAAGCCCTGAACACCTGGGAGATAATGGGTATCCAGTGCAAGGTAGTACGCACCAAGAACAAAACAGTGCTGCTGCTCCAGAATACCCTGGAAACAACTCAATTCTCATTGGCATGCTCCCTACTGACTAAAATGGCGGAAGAGGACTCGTCCACACACTCAACACCGAAGATCATCAGTGTGGACACAATGTGGGTGGGATATAATCAGGGAGAGATAGCAGACCACCTGGGGTGTGTGAAACTGGCCAAATTCCATCAAATCGTGGCCTACGAGAGAAGAGGAGAGGACCTCAGTTTCTTAGAGAAAGAAAAAACACCTCCTATCCCTGCACAGTCATCAATATCTCAAAAGCCAACACAACAGGAGCCTCACACTCCGCAACAGGAGCTCGTCTCTCAACATCAGAAAGAGACAACAGCCCGAAAAATCCTGGGAACTATAAGAAAAATCCGTCAGAAGATGCAAACACTGACCCTAACAGGGCGAAACAAACCGACGACTCAACAGACGCCATCAATCCCGCAACAGTCATTATCTAGCGCAGAAAAATGGGCCACCGAACAAGCGAACATCAAGAGGGGAGAAAAAGAAAAAGCCCTGCACCAACACAAAAGGGCACTGGAGGCCAGCCAAACGCTAAAAGCGGTCGACAGATGTATACACCAAACGTCGACATCACGACCGCCCAGGAAGAAGGTTGACACCAGCAACAACGTCGCGGAGGAAGCTCCGGAATCAACGTCGACGGCATTCACCCCCCGCGGGAACCCCGAAACACAAGCGCACGCAATAAGACAATTTGCGAGAAAAGAAGAAAAAGAAAAGCCGTGCAAGAAAACTGAGCCTCAAACAAAAGCTCAGAAGGGATTGGTCCAGGAGCCTCTTCTGAAAAAAGTGGAAAAGATACAAGACCACCTAGCCAACGCCTTCACCGAATATGTGGCAATTACATCCGCCACCAAAGAGATAAAAATAAAAGAATGCAAGCGGATACTAGAGGCTTACCACCAACAGAACAACGGCCTGCTAGAAGTCAGAATGGAGGAGGCTGAGGCCACAATTTACAACAACACGACCACCCAAATCATAAAAGGAAATCAAATGAGAAGACACATGGCTGCGTACAACACCACAGCAGGCATGGTCCCCCTAGATGAAGAGGCCACAAAAAGGAAAGGTGCACCCGTGTTCACGACACCGAGAAGTGATCCCATTGTCGTTACCACCAAAAACACGGAGATCTGGCTAGAGGACAAGATCCTGGAACAAGCCAGGATCCTGATGGAAACAGATCCTCCAGAGACATGGGAATTGCCCAGAGCAAGATGGGTAAACGGGGTGCCAGGATGCGGGAAGACCACCTGGATCATCGCCAACTTCGATAAGAAAAGAGATGTCGTGGTAACAGCAACGATAGAGGCGAGGAAGGAACTAAGGGAAAGGATCGCTAACCGCGCAGGAGCGGACGCAAGGAACAGAGTCCGCACATTGGCCTCGGTACTCGCCAATGGACCAAGGGGATTTGAGAGGGTCGAGTGCAAACGACTTGTCGTGGACGAAGCACTCATGAATCACTTTGGATCCATAGTGATGATACAGAAGATTTTGAAAGCCGAGGAGATACTTTTATTAGGCGACATAAACCAACTGCCATACATAGAGCGCGAAAATCTTTTCCCGATCCACTACCACCGCCCAAACGTAATAACATCTATCGCGGAAGAACTACTATGTACACACAGATGCCCGCAAGACGTAGCGTATGCCCTCAAAAACATCCATAAGGGTATATACTCCTCCAGCAAAACAAGGAAGTCTCTTACCATAAAACCCTTGCTGGAGGCAAACAGCATCAAAAACTGCCCGAGCACACTCTTCCTCACGTATACCCAAGAGGGGAAACACGCCCTAATAGACCAAGGGTTCGGGAAAGGTGAAGAGTCCCTGGTTTTGACCATCCACGAAGCACAGGGACTCAGCTACGAAACAGTGTACGTAGTAAGAAACGACAAGAAGAAGTTGCTACTCCACGACAGCGCATCCCATGCAGTGGTGGCCCTCTCGCGTCACAGCAAGAAACTCGTTTATTACACTGACGATACCGATGACGCACTGGGCACACTCATAAAAACCACGATGATCACGGCAAAAGAAATCGAGGACCACAATCTAAAGATGGCTATCCACAACAGAGACGAAGTCGTCATAAAGCAAATGACAACAAAATAATAAAAATAGGGCATGCAATTACCATCTGCGCAGCCCAAAGACGTGTACAAAATTTTTACCCTTACCCAAATATGAGCGCAGGGAGTGAATCACTGGGATCCACACCCTGCGACAAGAGTTAGGAGTTACTATGAGCACGGGGAGTCGATCCTAGGATCCACACCCCGTGACAGGGACAACAAAGACTAACGGTGACAAAAAAGAGGAGCCTCTAACTACCTGCCTAAGCACGTGTGACCATCTAGCACCGTGCAAAACTTTACCATCTATGAGTAGGAAAAGCCCACTGAGTTTCTTGCCGGTTCTTCTCAGTATGAGGCTAGGGTTCGAACCGGTGGTAACACCCAATATTGCGTAGCGTATTCTAGGGGCTCCTTTTGGCTACAAACTCATCATCATCAACATCATACACTAACAAAATATGTAATTTTAAAAAAAACTTAAAAAATTATTTAGCGGAGCAATCAATAGCTTAATCATTATCATCAATAAACAAACTTACTAATGGTGTGGACCAATGGTCTGCAGAGTATAAAAAAAAAAAAAAAAAAAAAAAAAAAAAAAAAAAAAAAAAAAAAAAAAAAAAAAAAAAAAAAAAAAACCTAACCTAACCTAACCTAACCTAACCTAACCTAACCTAACCTAACCTAACCTAACCTAACCTAACCTAACCTAACCTAACCTAACCTAACCTAACCTAACCTAACCTAACCTAACCTAACCTAACCTAACCTAACCTAACCTAACCTAACCTAACCTAACCTAACCTAACCTAACCTAACCTAACCTAACCTAACCTAACCTAACCTAACCTAACCTAACCTAACCTAACCTAACCTAACCTAACCTAACCTAACCTAACCTAACCTAACCTAACCTAACCTAACCTAACCTAACCTAACCTAACCTAACCAGTTACAACCCGAGAACGGTCACGACAACGTATAGCTCCGCGTTAATAATTCGTCAAAAATAGTTTTTTAATTAATACAAATATTCAAAGTTAATAAAGTATTTTCTAAGTGTGTGATTCACCCGGATTCATGTGCGCAGATCTGTAACTCGACTGGTTACGAAGATATAAGCTGCTAACTTTGGACCAGGATCTCCCGAAGCTGGCTCAAGTAAGTTCGAAGCGCTTTACATCTTCATATAGATCTCGAAGAGACCTTTTCGGTGATACCACACACACCAAGGGTCCACCAGTCAGAGGTGAGCTAGTCTTAAGTAGAACACCTACGAACCACGTGCTTTTTACCGCACCACGCGGTCACGAACGGCACGTGTAAGCGAGGCACTAGGTACCCAGGGTGCTTCGAAGACGGCTGGAGACACTCATCAGCTCCACGCACACGGATCAGAGGAACACCAACAGAACACCGGGTTAACTCAATACAAACATCAAGTGCGATACATCTCCAGAACCGGGAAGACAAGACCATCCCGATAAGCCACATTTCATCATCATCGCACCGACCTCACCAACGACCACCAAAAGGTACACAGGCATCATCATCATCAGCCCGCAGGCCTCCCGCTAGGCCCTTACCACACCACACCTCAACCCGCACTCCCCGCTCACGTAACACCCCCCCCCCAATCACAAACACACCCCCCCCCCCCCATTGTCACCCACACGAGACCTACCCCTCCCCCCCTCGCCCCCCACCCCCCCAAAAGTCACCCACACGAGACCTTCCCCCCCCCCCCTGAGCAAATTTACCCCTCGAGGTATAACTCCGGCTAGAATCACCCCACAATATCGAGAGGGGTGTCAATAAAATCGGGAGAGCCTAATCTACAACTTGGCCCCAAAGGAATTTTCATTTTCCCCCCCAGAACCAGGCCAGGGCTCCACCTCGGGCCCCCTCAAAAACAAATTTTTTCCATCGCCAAAGTCGTCCCCACGAAACCCCCCCCCCCCCCCCCCCCAAAGTGAAAAATCCCCTCGAGGTATAACTTTTGATAGGTACATCCCAGAACATTGAGAGGGGTGTCATTGGATTCGGGAGAGGATACCCTACATTTTGGCCCCAACAGTTTTTCGATTCCCCCCCCACCCCCTTACCCTCTCCACCTTAAAAAGGCCCTGCCACTGAAGAAAGCCAAGAAAAGTGTACCTTGTGAGGTATCAGCGGATTCGTCTCAAAGAGTAGAATCCGATAGAGACAAGCAAGCCACCGGACGCGACACACGGATACGACAAACACCGAATTTAACCACAGCGAGAGTCAAAATGTCTTCCAAGGGATCAGGCAAGTCATACGCTATGGTACGAGCGGAAAAAACAGCCCAGAAAAAGGAACAAAAACAGGAACAGACTACAGCAGGACCATCCACATCTTCGACATCATCCAAACCACAAAGAACCCTACGAGAAAAGGTCCTAGAAAAAGCCGCACAAAAGACCACGGCGCCGAACGTGAAAGAGATCATTCTCGTAGAAGAGGACACACCATCTTCCCCCTCGACATTCGGGACAGCGACAGAGGTGATGGAGAAGATCGAACTGTGGGACAGGACAGGAGGCGAGAGACGAGAATCGATATCAGAGAACGAAGACTCCAACTCTGTGTATTCAGACTCTTCAGCCTACTCGGACATGTCCCGCATTAGGCCGATTCGTAAAAGTATGCTGTACACGACCACCAGAGGTACAGGAGTGGAAATGGACCTGGCGACAAAATCAGCGAACACCATGCTGATAAAAGGGAAAGAAGCGCTGGAACAAGCCGGCAACATGAAGAGAGAGTGCAAGCAGGTGGCCCTCGAACAACTCCAGGCCCTCTATGAAACTGTACTGTCTCTATCCGAATCCAGAGCCCGTCACAAATTTAACCTGGAAAAGGAGAGAAGCCGGCACGCCCAGGAGCTCGTCCGCATCGAGAGAGCCCATAACAAACAGATCCAGAGCCTAACAGAGGAAACCGCGAAGATAAGAGCTGAAAACGCAGAAATCCTGGCAGAAATTAAACGAGCTAACAAATGGCTAGATTTCGAGACACAGGAGCCACACGAACAAATTAAAGAATCTGCCAGGACAGTTAGAGCGATGGATCAGAAGTTAAGCACCCTCACAAACATCATCAATGAGAAAACCAAGGACGAGAAAACGCTCCAATCCCTACAAGCGGCGACAACTAAAATAAACGCGGACTTGGCCAACATCAGAACCCGTATAGAAGACCTCCACAAATTCACGGAAAACTTAAACACGTCAACAACATCTTTAAGGGAAGAAATAAAGATGAAAAAGATCGCACCACCAGTCCCCAACATATCCAAGGAAGAGATCGAAAAAACAATAACATCCAACTTGACGACCATCACAGAAAAAATTAACGACCTCAATGTGCACCTTGCCAAGCCCATGACAGACGTCCCACAAGCTGTGGATATCACACGACACCTAGAACCCATCAATGAAAGGCTCAAGGTTGTGTCTTCCCAGCTACGAACTATACAAGAAAAGAAGATGGAACCACCAACCCCATCAGTAAACCTAGGGACGGAAATGGCTCTGGCCGAATTAGTAAAGACCCAATCGAAGACCACGTACGCTCATGCGGTGAAGAAGGTGCCGCAGCAAGAACCAAAGAGGCACCCAAACCACACCATCATCGTGTCTTCGACGGACAAAGGAGACACGAGCGAAAAAACGATTCAAATCATACGAAGCGTACTGGACCCCAAAAAATCAGGGGCAAGGGTCGATAGGGTCAAAAAGGTCAGAAACCAAAAGGTCGTGATAAGCTGTCACAAGAAAGAAGATCTTGACCTCATCCAAGAACGGATAAAAGGGAGCACGAAACTCAAAACTGAAACTGCCAAAACAAACAACCCCCTGTTAATAATCAAGGACGTCATGGCATACCACACGGACGCCGAACTCATTGAACACTTGAGAGCACAAAACAAACAAGTGTTCCTAGGCATTGACCCCCGCGAGCAGACCCTTAGAGTCAAATACAGGAAGAAGGCACGGAACAACTTAGAGTGTCATGTGGTGCTCGAAGCCTCCCCGCCGCTACACAAGAAATTCATCGAAGCCGAGAAAGTTTACATCGATCTGCAGAGGCGGCCGATCGCGGATCACTCACCGCTGGTCCAGTGCGCCAATTGCCTTGGCTTCGGACACTCAAAAGGCATCTGCCAAGAAGAGCAGGCAAGATGTAGTTATTGCGGCGACCATCACAAATGGGAGAAGTGCCCGGATAGGATCGAGGGCAAACCACCAAGATGCCACAATTGCTCCAAGGTATGCAAGCAGGGAAGTCTCACCGTCGACGTTGCCCACCACGCATTCAGCGATGAATGCAGTGAAAGACATAAATGGGATTCTATAGCAAGGTCAAAGATCTCATACCTTTGCTAAAGGCGACATGACGTCCAACTCATCCCTATCACCCGAGACGCGGGGTGATAGACTGCGAGTGATCCAGATCAACATGCAGAGATCGAAGCTAGTGACCGCCGAACTATTTAGGATAGCGAGGGAACACAAGATTAACGTCGCCCTCGTTCAGGAACCCTACGTAGGGAGCGCAGGTACACTCAAAGAGCACCAAGGGACCACGATCATCCAGTCCACGATCTCACGTGCGGGACCGAATAAAGCAGCGATAATCATCTTCGACGACTACCTGGAGGTTGAACACGACCCCCAGTTAGTCACCGAGACTGAAGCAGCAGTAAAAGTCCGTCACGGAAACATGGAGCTAGGATTACTCTCAGTTTATTACGAAGGGGATAGGGATATCGAAGAAAACATCATCCGAATCAGAAACATCCACAGTAGTCTCAACACCACAAACACCATCGTGGCTGGCGACGTAAACGCCTGGAGTCACTGGTGGGGAAGCTCCTCTGAAAACCCAAGGGGAGCTAAACTGGCCGCCTTTTTAGACGAAATGGACCTACATGTGCAGAACATCGGGGACACTCCTACCTTCGAAACGTACAGAAGAGGCAAGCTCTATCAGAGCATAGTCGACATCACGACTTGCAGCCTGCCACTTCTAGGTAAGGTAGAGGACTGGACAGTCCGCCGGAACCTAATGACATCAGACCACAACGCCATTACTTTCTCCATAAGGCTGCAGGGGCAACTAACACCCATCGCTCCCAAAACCACGAGAAAGTACAATACGAAAAAAGCAGACTGGTCAAAGTTCCGGGATCTCTTCAACGCAAACCTCACAGAACATAACATCAACAAGTCGAGGATTGAAGAGATCAACACATGTGAAGACCTAGAGTCCATTGTGGGATCCTACATAGTACAAATACAGGAGGCATGCCAGCAGGCCATTCCGAAGAAAGGATTTCAAAAGGGGAAGCCAACACCGCCGTGGTGGAACGAGTCTCTAGACCAACTCAAAAAGGAAGTACTGAGGAGGAAGAGACGAATTCGTAACGCGGCGCCCCACAGAAGGCAAGACGTCGTAAACAACTACAAGGAAGCCCGGACCGAATATACCATCAAGGTTGAAGAGGCACAGACAAACAGCTGGAAGAAATTCTGTACCACGCAGGAGAGGGAAAGTATGTGGGACGGAATCTACAGAGTCATAAGAAGAACCACCAAGGGGCGAGAGGAGATGTTGCTCCGTAACCACCAAGGAGACACGCTGAACCCACAAGCTTCAGTAGACCTCCTTGCGAGAACATTTTATCCCAGCGACTCTGTCGAGACCGACTCAGAATACCACACAAACCTCAGGGGAAATCTACCGGAAGCCGAACTGAGAGAAGATGATCCACCATTCACGGCGAGCGAACTGAGAGCGGTGCTTTCCACACTAAATCCCAAGAAGGCACCGGGATCGGACGGTTTAACATCTGACATTTGCCGTGAAGCCATCCAATGCAACGAGGAGGTATTCTTGGAGATATGCAACAAATGCCTGTCTCTAGAGTACTTCCCAATACCGTGGAAGATTGCACATGTGGTGATCCTCAAGAAGCCCGGAAAAGGTGATTACACCCAACCTAAGTCGTACAGACCCATTGGACTCCTTTCCATTCTCGGTAAGATCTTGGAGAAACTCATGGTAAGCAGGATCCAATGGCACATTCTCCCAAAACTCAATACCAACCAATATGGATTTATTCCTCAGCGCAGTACAGAAGACGCCCTGTACAATCTGGTCAACCACATCCGAGACCAGATCAAGGAGAAGAAGATCGTCCTCCTAGTGTCACTAGACATAGAAGGGGCGTTCGACAACGCCTGGTGGCCTGCGCTGAAGAATCAACTCATAAACAAAAAGTGCCCCAGAAACCTATATAAAATGGTGGGTTCCTATCTAGAAAACCGCAAAGTAAGGGTCAACTACGCCGGTAAAGTGAGCGAGATAGAGACGACAAAGGGTTGTGTCCAAGGATCCATCGGAGGACCGACCTTCTGGAATATCATCCTCGACCCACTTCTTAACACCCTAAAAGGCGACAACATGATTGCACAAGCTTTCGCCGACGACGTAGTCCTAGTCTTCTCCGCACACTCAACCCAGATCATCGAGGACAGAGCCAACCAAACACTCCGGGCCGTAGCCGAATGGGGCAGAAACAATAAGCTAAACTTCGCAGCGCACAAGACCAGCGCTATGTTAATAACGAAGAAGTTGAAGATCGCCCCGCTCAACGTACAAATGTCCGGAGTCAACATCAACATGGTTGAAGAGATCAAGCTTCTAGGCCTCACAATCAACAAAACGCTGACCTTCACATCACACGTAGCGACAGTGTGCAAGAAAGCCGCCAACATCTACAAACAGCTGGCTCACACTGCAAAGGTCACGTGGGGTCTAAACGGAGAGATTATAAGGACCATCTACACAGCGGTTATAGAACCCATCATTCTCTACGCCTCAAGCGTCTGGGCTCCGGCAACAGAACTTGTCCAAGTCCAAGAGCTGCTCAACTCCATACAGAGATGCTTTGCCATAAAAATCTGCAAAGCCTACAGGACAGTGTCACTAACTTCAGCCTTAACACTGACAGGTTTGCTACCACTAGACCTGAGAGTACAGGAAGCGGCAGCGCTGTACCAAGTCAAGCAAGGGTACAACAAAGACTACCTGCCGCCAGGTCTAAAACTCCAAGGGAAAGTGGACCCGAAAACACTACCTCACCCCTCGTTACTCACAACACCAGAGTACCAACAGCTGGAGGATATGAGTCCACAGACCGTAACATCTCACCAAATAATCGGCCCCCAAATCTACACAGACGGCAGTAAGATAGAGGGAAAAACGGGAGCCGCAGTTACGTGGTGGGAAAACGGAGAGGAGACCAAGAACAGCACCTACAGTCTCCACCACACCTGTTCAGTGTTCCAATCGGAGATGCTAGCTCTCATGAAAGCGACGGAAATGGGAAGAACATGTGAAGAGCCACAAATAAACATCTTAAGTGACTCTCGCTCCTCACTGGAGATGATAAGGAACCCCAAGCCACCCATCGCCTTAGCAGCAAGCATCCGAGACAACATCAAGGCTATAGAAGCAGAAGGGAGGAAGATAAGACTATTCTGGCTGAGAGCTCACGTCGGCACCCCAGGAAACGAAAGGGCCGATGAACTCGCGAAGACTGCAGCACTCACACCGAAGATGCAGTGGGACTACGATCTCGTCCCCCTGTCTGCCATCAAACGAGAAATCAGACAAGAATCCGTTCGGAAATGGCAAGACAGGTACAGCACATCTCAGTCGGGATCGACGACAAAGACCTTCTTCCCGGATGTAGCAAGTGCATACCGGATCATTCGCACAGTAAAGCTAACAACGTACCAAGTACAGGCTCTAACCGGACACGGAGGATTCGCAGAATACCTGTTCCGGTTCAAACTGATAAGCAGCCCCGGATGCGAATGCGACCCAAACATCTCAGAGACGGTATGGCACTTGCTCCTACACTGTCCCCGCTTCTTACACCAAAAATACAACCTGGAAACTCAGCTGAACACCAAGCTGGAAGAAGCAAATCTCTGCAAGCTGCTTGAAGAAAAAGACAAAAGAACGAGACTACTCGACTACATAGACTCCATCATGCGTGCGGCAAACAAAAGGCACGCCAACAGACAGATGGACACTGGAACGACAAACTGCAACACGACGACGACATCTACTGACGGACCAACGCAACCTCTGCCAACAAAACCACCAACAATCAGCTACTGCAGAATAACACCTCTGCAGTGGATGGGAGATGGTGAGAGAGGAATCCCCGGAATAAAGACGAGGAACGTAGTTCTATTCATGAACACCAACTACGAACGTCTGGGCATAAGCTTCTGTCAGCAACAGGGCCCCTCGACTATGGCGATATCACCCGGCCTAGCCCTGCTGCTCAAGGGTAGCATCACAAGAACCACAATGAGAAGGAAAAAGTACGAAGCCCTGAACACCTGGGAGATAATGGGTATCCAGTGCAAGGTAGTACGCACCAAGAACAAAACAGTGCTGCTGCTCCAGAATACCCTGGAAACAACTCAATTCTCATTGGCATGCTCCCTACTGACTAGAATGGCGGAAGAGGACTCGTCCACACACTCAACACCGAAGATCATCAGTGTGGACACAATGTGGGTGGGATATAATCAGGGAGAGATAGCAGACCACCTGGGGTGTGTGAAACTGGCCAAATTCCATCAAATCGTGGCCTACGAGAGAAGAGGAGAGGACCTCAGTTTCTTAGAGAAAGAAAAAACACCTCCTATCCCTGCACAGTCATCAATATCTCAAAAGCCAACACAACAGGAGCCTCACACTCCGCAACAGGAGCTCGTCTCTCAACATCAGAAAGAGACAACAGCCCGAAAAATCCTGGGAACTATAAGAAAAATCCGTCAGAAGATGCAAACACTGACCCTAACAGGGCGAAACAAACCGACGACTCAACAGACGCCATCAATCCCGCAACAGTCATTATCTAGCGCAGAAAAATGGGCCACCGAACAAGCGAACATCAAGAGGGGAGAAAAAGAAAAAGCCCTGAACCAACACAAAAGGGCACTGGAGGCCAGCCAAACGCTAAAAGCGGTCGACAGATGTATACACCAAACGTCGACATCACGACCGCCCAGGAAGAAGGTTGACACCAGCAACAACGTCGCGGAGGAAGCTCCGGAATCAACGTCGACGGCATTCACCCCCCGCGGGAACCCCGAAACACAAGCGCACGCAATAAGACAATTTGCGAGAAAAGAAGAAAAAGAAAAGCCGTGCCAGAAAACTGAGCCTCAAACAAAAGCTCAGAAGGGATTGGTCCAGGAGCCTCTTCTGAAAAAAGTGGAAAAGATACAAGACCACCTAGCCAACGCCTTCACCGAATATGTGGCAATTACATCCGCCACCAAAGAGGTAAAAATAAAAGAATGCAAGCGAATACTAGAGGCTTACCACAAACAGAACAACGGCCTGCTAGAAGTCAGAATGGAGGAGGCTGAGGCCACAATTTACAACAACACGACCACCCAAATAATAAAAGGAAATCAAATGAGAAGACACATGGCTGCGTACAACACCACAGCAGGCATGGTCCCCCTAGATGAAGAGGCCACAAAAAGGAAAGGTGCACCCGTGTTCACGACACCGAGAAGTGATCCCATTGTCGTTACCACCAAAAACACGGAGATCTGGCTAGAGGACAAGATCCTGGAACAAGCCAGGATCCTGATGGAAACAGATCCTCCAGAGACATGGGAATTGCCCAGAGCAAGATGGGTAAACGGGGTGCCAGGATGCGGGAAGACCACCTGGATCATCGCCAACTTCGATAAGAAAAGAGATGTCGTGGTAACAGCAACGATAGAGGCGAGGAAGGAACTAAGGGAAAGGATCGCTAACCGCGCAGGAGCGGACGCAAGGAACAGAGTCCGCACATTGGCCTCGGTACTCGCCAATGGACCAAGGGGATTTGAGAGGGTCGAGTGCAAACGACTTGTCGTGGACGAAGCACTCATGAATCACTTTGGATCCATAGTGATGATACAGAAGATTTTGAAAGCCGAGGAGATACTTTTATTAGGCGACATAAACCAACTGCCATACATAGAGCGCGAAAATCTTTTCCCGATCCACTACCACCGCCCAAACGTAATAACATCTATCGCGGAAGAACTACTATGTACACACAGATGCCCGCAAGACGTAGCGTATGCCCTCAAAAACATCCATAAGGGTATATACTCCTCCAGCAAAACAAGGAAGTCTCTTACCATAAAACCCTTGCTGGAGGCAAACAGCATCAAAAACTGCCCGAGCACACTCTTCCTCACGTATACCCAAGAGGGGAAGCACGCCCTAATAGACCAAGGGTTCGGGAAAGGTGAAGAGTCCCTGGTTTTGACCATCCACGAAGCACAGGGACTCAGCTACGAAACAGTGTACGTAGTAAGAAACGACAAGAAGAAGTTGCTACTCCACGACAGCGCATCCCATGCAGTGGTGGCCCTCTCGCGTCACAGCAAGAAACTCGTTTATTACACTGACGATACCGATGACGCACTGGGCACACTCATAAAAACCACGATGATCACGGCAAAAGAAATCGAGGACCACAATCTAAAGATGGCTATCCACAACAGAGACGAAGTCGTCATAAAGCAAATGACAACAAAATAATAAAATAGGGCATGCAATTACCATCTGCGCAGCCCAAAGACGTGTAAAATTTTTACCCTTACCCAAATATGAGCGCAGGGAGTGAATCACTAGGATCCACACCCTGCGACAAGAGTTAGGAGTTACTATGAGCACGGGGAGTCGATCCTAGGATCCACACCCCGTGACAGGGACAACAAAGACTAACGGTGACAAAAAAGAGGAGCCTCTAACTACCTGCCTAAGCACGTGTGACCATCTAGCACCGTGCAAAACTTTACCATCTATGAGTAGGAAAAGCCCACTGAGTTTCTTGCCGGTTCTTCTCAGTATGAGGCTAGGGTTCGAACCGGTGGTAACACCCAATATTGCGTAGCGTATTCTAGGGGCTCCTTTTGGCTACAAACTCATCATCATCAACATCATACACTAACAAAATATGTAATTTTAAAAACTTAAAAAATTATTTAGCGGAGCAATCAATAGCTTAATCATTATCATCAATAAACAAACTTACTAATGGTGTGGACCAATGGTCTGCAGAGTATTAAAAAAAAAAAAAAAAAAAAAAAAAAAAAAAAAAAAAAAAAAACCTAACCTAACCTAACCTAACCTAACCTAACCTAACCTAACCTAACCTAACCTAACCTAACCTAACCTAACCTAACCTAACCTAACCTAACCTAACCTAACCTAACCTAACCTAACCTAACCTAACCTAACCTAACCTAACCTTTTTTTTTTTTTTTTTTTGGTGACGCAGCGGAAATCATTTACGACCGTACCAGGGCCTGGGTAGGCGCGCTGGCGTGTGTGGGGACTCGCATTTGGGTGCCCTACCCCACTAAAACCGCTGCGTGAGCCTTCAGCCGCTATATTTGAGGGTCCCGGATCTGTGCAGGCGACGGGATGCCCTCAGCGACAGACTGGTCCCGGCAAAGACCAGATTCTCCACAATACGGGGACTGCCCGGCTACGACTTTGACAGTCCCCACGACGTCGTGTCTTGAGCTGGGCCCGGGTTCCCATCCCGAGCCCGACACGAGCACAGGGGTGTTACTAGAAGCGCATTAAGTAGCGCCTCCGACGCACCCCTGTTCGTCGTCCACGGGGGGAGGCCTCGTTGGCGGCCTCCTCTCTCACCCGCTCGTCGGCCTCCTTCTGGGACATTACTGTCTCGCAAAAGGAGGCCGTTGCCGTCCAGGACTCGTCACTGCCGAGCATCGCAGTGATGAGGCTCGGCAGAGACAAGTCGCCTCCGACAACAGACGTCAGATCGTGACGCAGCGCCGCCCATCTCGGGCACACCTCGAGGGTGTGCTGGGCAGAGTCCACCACCGCGCCACAATCGTGACATTCCGTCGTCGGCTCCTTGTGGGCCGTCCGACACAAGTAGTCACCAAAGCACCCGTGCCCGGTGAGAACCTGCGTCAGACGGAAGGTGAGGGGCTTGCGCTTGCGGCGCATCCACTGCTCTAGGACCGGGCGCAGAGCAACCGTAGTGCGTTGGCCGTACGGCTGACGCGCCAAGTCCTCCCCCCACCTCCGCAATAACGCCTCCATCCCGAGCCGGCGGACCCGTAGGACCCCGTCGTGCGGTAGGCTCGAGCCGAGAGACCTCCTATCCGAGACGTAGGAGTGTGTCTCGGCCAGAACCTCCGCCACGAGTTCCCACGGGGGGTCGCCGGCCAGAGCGGTTGCTGCGGCCCACGATACCGTACGGTACCCCCGGATCTGTCTCACTGCGACGACCCTCTGCGCCTGGCGCAGCACGGTCTTCAAGCTCGCAGTGAGCTGACCCGCCCAAATAGGGGCACCGTAGGTCGCCATACTCCGGCAGACTCCGGAGTACAGCTGCCTGCAGGCGGCGCTGGGTCCTCCGAGGTTCGGGAGGAGTCTGCCCAGCGCACTCGCCGCCTTCACGACCTTCGGTCCCAGCGTTTTGAAATGTGGGCCGAAGGTCCACCCTCCGTCCAGGATGAGCCCCAGGTACTTGATGTGCGGGCTCATCCGGACTCTCACCCCTCCGATCTGGAGGGTAGCACCCGGTGGGGGTCCTTTCCTCCCGGTCCCGCGGAAGAGAAGGGCTTCGGTTTTCGATGGTGTTACCCGAAGCCCCAACCTCTCTATGCGGCTGATCACGAGGTCGATGTTCACCTCGGCCAGCCGCGCCGCCTCCTTGAATGTCTTTCCCCGGGCATACATCAGGGTGTCATCCGCGTAACATATGACACCCGACCCGGGGAGGAGACGGCCTCGCAGGACCCAGTCGTACCCGATGTCCCACAGGACCGGACCCAGAACCGATCCCTGCGGAACACCGCAGCCGACACGCCACCACTCTACGGACCCGCACCGGTTCTCGCATGCTACCCTCCTGTCGGAGAGGTACGCGTCCAACAGCCTCCTGAGATAGGGAGGCACTCCGAAATAGGCCAGTGCCTCCCGTATCACATCGTGCGGGAGACTGTTGAAGGCGTTCGCGATGTCCAACGACACCGCGACCACCACCTCCCCACTGCGTTCCGCCTCACCCGTCACCGCCCGCAGGCGCTTGAGGGCGTCGATTGTGGACCGGTGTGCCCGAAACCCGTATTGGAACTCTGAAAGTCCGGGTCCCGGGCCCTCCTCCATGTGCCGAACGAGCCGAGAAGCCACCACCCTTTCTAGGGCCTTCCCAGCCTCGTTCAGCAGTACCACCGGTCGCACCGACGAAGCCGAGTCCGGTGGTCGCCCCGCCTTCGGAATCAGGCAGAGCCGACCATCCTTCCACGCCTTCGGGAACTGACCGGACCGCAGGCAGCGGTCGAATAGCTCCCGAAGGTTGTCTCCGAGGTGCACGAGAGCGATCGCCAACACTTTCCCGTGCACCCCGTCCGGACCCGGCGCCCTCTTCTTACTCTGGAGGCGGGCCAGAACCGCCTCCATTTCAGCCTCCGTGACGGGTGGCGGAACGCCCTCCTCGTCCGGCGTCTGCCTCTGCCGAGCCATCCTGGGGGGTGTGTATCCCCCAGGTGTGTCGGGGAATAGTTCCCCGACAATCCGCCTCAGTTCGCCCGGCTGGAGCGTCTCGTTGATGGGGGCCGACTGGGCGCGGAGCTTGTTCCGCGCCCACTTGTACGGTCGGCCCCAGGGGTCCGCATCTAGACCCCCTACGAGCTCCTGCCAGGCCTCCTCCTTGGCTCGGCAGATCGCCTGCTGCAGGGCCTTCACTTTCTCTACGTAGACCCTGCGCAGCCTGTCGTCTCTGTCGACGTCCTGAGGGCGCCGACGCCTGCTCCGCGTGTATTGTCTACGAGCCGCGTTGCAGGCGGCCCGTAGGTCGGCTATGTCGGCCGACCACCAATACAGCGCCCTCTTGCGGGGCGGACGTCTCCAACGCGGCATGGCCGTTCTGCAGACCGCTGTGAATGCGTCGCAGAGACGGTCCGCCGCTTCGTCCACCCCTAGCTCCGCGAGCGGCGGGAGGCTCCATCTGGCCACTATTGCGGCCTCTTCGGCCAGTTCCCGGTTGAGCTTTGTGAGTGCCCAACGGGGAAACTGGCTTTGCCTCCCGCCCGACGACGACGACGACGACGACGATGGCGATGGCGATGACGCCGGACTGACGGGAGTCGGAGACACCTCGAACCTTATGTAGCGATGGTCCGAGAGAGTCTCCACTCCCGTCACTACCCTCCACCCCTCCACTCTGCGTGCGATGGCCGGCGTGGCGAATGTGACGTCCACCACGGAACCTCCCGACCAACGCACGCACGTCTGGACTGCCCCTCTGTTGAGCAGGGACAGCCCGGCAGCTAGCGACCACTCCTCCACTTCTCTCCCTTTCGGGTTCGTGACCGGATTGCCCCAAGCCGTGGACTTGGCATTGAGGTCTCCGGCCACGATCACCTGAAGGGGAGCTAGCTGCCCCACCAGCGGCCCCAGAACGTCGAGAAACCGTTCCAGGGCCGCCAAATCGCGGTTCGGAGAGAAGTATACTCCGATGTAAGCAACCTCTCCCCGAACCGCCGCCACGTACCCGCGGCCCCTCGCCTTGACTGCGAGGGGAGGGCCGGCTCCGGGCGTCGCCACGATCGCCACCGAGTTATCGCTGTCCCCCGCCCAGTTTGGTCTGGGGGGCACAGCATACGGCTCGGAGACGATCGCAACGTCAATACTCCACTCCGCCATGGACTGCAGGAAGAGGTCCTGAGCCGCGGCGGAGTGGTTGACGTTACCCTGTAGGACGCTGAGATGCCTGGACATTATTCGGCCATCTCAGCGTCAGCCGACACCACTTGTGTTCCCCCTGATTTGTGAAGGGGGAACTTCCCGCGAATAGATGGGGGGTTGCACGACATGCCCCCCATCACGTGGCCCGACGGCCTCCCTGCGTCGGCGCACACCGCACATCGTGCGGCGGCAGTGCAGCCGGCCGCCTTGTGTCCGGGTTGACCGCAGCGGTAGCAGAGATTGCTACGGTCAACCCCACCCGTGCACGCACTGGCTACGTGCCCCATTCCCAGGCACCGGTAGCAGTGCCTGGGGCGCGCCTGTAGAAGGTGAATGCCAATTCGGCACCACCCTACCGCGACACTGGCACACGCCAGCAGCTTTTTGGCCGCTGTCACCGGCACTTCAACGTGGGCTGTACCCAGAGTCATTTGACCCGTGCGGATGTTTCGCACGAGTACCTGCCCCGGGTTACAGCCTCCCTCCTTCGCCAGTGCGGCGCATAGGCGCTCCGCATCCACTGCGTCGCTCAGACCCGAGATTCTCAATTCCGCTCTTTTCTCGGGTCTGATAACCTCCGCCTCCTCAGCGAGCGCCTCCCTGAGCTTTTGCGCGAGAGCATCCGCCTTTTCTCCGCTCGTGCTCCCCGGGATCTCAATGAGGCGCGCCCCAGTCGCCGACTGTCGGATTCGGAGCGAGGCTAACCCAAACTCCTCCAAATTCACCTTCTGCTCGGCCTTTAAGAAGGTAGAGTTATAGGTCTCCCCCTTGGCGGCCGCTTCCGGCCGTAATTTGACTATCACGGCCGACGAGCGGGGGAGGACCAACTTCTTCGGGGCCTCTTGACCCTTTTTCGCCGGCGGCGCAGAAGCCGCCGGCTTATTCGCCTGCGACGCAGGAGCGGCCGGTTTCTTGTTCGCCGACTTCTTGCGAACTACCTCCGTCCAGGACGACTTTTGCGTCTCTTTAGACGCTTCGGCTGCCTTTTTAGGCGCGGTCTCCTTTGCAGTAGAGGTGGAGGGACCAAACGCGGTCCACTCTTGGGCCTTCCCCTTCGTTTTCCCTTTGCCTTTGCCTTTTGGAGCTGGCAGGGCAGGGAATTCGGCCACGCTTGGTCCGGTCGTCACCTCTACGTCAGTCACGACCGCCTCTGTCTCTTTTGACGCCGCGATGGCGGCCCTCGTGGCCTTCGCCAGCTCTTTCCTGTCTCCCGCTAGAGGGGGACGTACGGGAGGGGCGGCGGGTAGCTGTAGGGCCGCCAATCGCCCGTCGACTATATTGCCGACGAGCTGTGCCACCTCTTTCATGAAGTCGGGAGATCCCGACACCGACTTCTCTTCGGACGCCTTCTTTCGGGAGTCCTCGAATTCGCGCCTGTAGGCGCGCATTTCCTCCCGCATCAACTCCACCTCGCGCTGGAGGCACCGGTTATCGGCCCGCACCTTCCGCATCTCCTCCGTCTCATTTTTGAATGCCAGAGACTCGACGACCTCTCGCAGAGCACTTGCCGCCTTTTTTATCTTGGCGGCGTAGCCCCCTCTCAGGTTGGCCGACTTTCCAGTCAACCCAAGTATGAGCCCCAGTTGGGACTCTGCCACCACCATCAATTCGTCTGCCCCCATGTTCTCCTGGGGCTCTATCGGGGTCTCCATAGCCTCCCCTTGCACTTCCTTTTTCTTATGGAATGCCCTCTTTTCCAGGGCAAGCTCGAAGGCCTCCTCTCTCTCTTGCTCCACCCTTTCTCTCAACGTGGCCCTTGCCCGTGTCAGGGAGGCGGTTTTGCCGCTCTTCGCCACCTTTGGCCTTTTTTCGGCCCTCGTACCCGTCTCAGTGTCAGAGCCTGACTCGCCTGACAGCGCTGAGTAGAGACGCTTGGTACTCCCGAACTCCGACTCCGACGTTAGGGCAATGTCCTCCAGGACCACCCTGGTCTCCTGGAGGAGACAACCGTCCACCTTCTCCTTTGACCGACTCGGTCCCCCTCCTCGGAAGCTATCGCCTCCCGACATACTTACAACAAAAACGTCAACAACACCGAAAAATAGAATAAAAACAACAAAAAATCAATTATTATAACTAAAACTACACAAAAACAAACAAAATAAAACAAAATTCGTCTCCCTCCACAAGAATATATATACACCTATATTACTCCACCTTAAAAACTAATAAAAGACTTAAAATTACTAAATAAAACTCAAAAGAAAATTCAAAAAATAATGTAAACAGACTTCTACCAGATAAACTTCGACCCCAAAAAAGACATAAATTCAAAGAAAAAACAAACTTATACCTAGCCTACACTAACAAAATTACACCACAAGATAAAAGAAATAAAGCCTAACACTATCCCACCCCCAGTAGCCACCTCCGTACGAAAATGGAGAAACCCCACGAGCAAAACCGATTTTCGTATACGTCGATGACTACTGATATTTTCCCATACAAAATTTTACACAAAAATCCAAAGCTAAAAAGTCGAATTTCTCCGCAACCCGAAGGCGTACAGTAGAAATTCGACTACCACCACAAAGGACTCGATGAGAGCTATCGAATGACACCACTCACAGTAATCTACGAATACTTGGCATGTGCTTTGTACCCGGAAATGTACTGTTAACCTAACCTAACCTAACCTAACCTAACCTAACCTAACCTAACCTAACCTAACCTAACCTAACCTAACCTAACCTAAAGCTCCAGCTGGGCAGTGCACGTAACCTGAAGACTGATATAAAGAACGAGGTGTTAGCCCAGCTGGACAGGCTTTACCAAATAGTAAAGGAGATCGACGCGGAAGGGAAACGGGAAAAACCACAAAATGGGAAGGAGGAAGGCGACGTGAGGGGTAATGCGCAAAAAGAGGAGAACGTAGAAGAGACAGTAAAGGAAAATCTTAAGAAGAGAGAGACAGAAACTTCGCCCAGATATGATGAAATCTTAAAGAGGCTAGAAGAAAACAACCATATATTAAAAGAAAATGCGACCAAATTGGATAATATAAGTAGAACTATAAATGACCAAAGAGCACAAGATCAAACATATGCTAAGGTAGTGGCGAGTGAGGTGGCGCCTAAGCAGAGGGGGCCGGGGGCACTTCACTCAGTGATGATCTCATCAGCCGACGACCAGCAGACCGGTGATGAGATCATCACCGAAATACGAGAAGCCATAGATGCGAAAGAGGGGTGGATAAAAATAGAAAGAGTGAGGAAGGTTAAGGATAGGAGAGTGGTAGTAGGATGCTCGAGTACCGAAGATAGAGAGAAAATCAAAGAAAGATTAAAGAAAAGGCAGGACCTCAAAGTAGAGGACATCAGCAATAGGGACCCCCTGATTGTCCTCAAAGATGTTTTTAATTATAACAAAGATGAAGATGTCGAAAAGGCCCTGCGTAATCAGAACAGCGCCATCTTCGGGGACAATCAGGGAGATGAGGGGAGGATAAAAAT
>HG995180.1:14550000-15025000 GCA_905333005.2 Lycaena phlaeas | reverse complement strand
CGCACTTGTTCGGCCGGGCAGCCACCCGCCTTCGCTATTGCCGCTGCTACGTCGTCCGGTGTGGCTGAGTCATCGAGTCCCGAGACGCGTGCGCTAACTGTCTTCGTGGGTCTGGAGACTTTGACGTCGTCTCCGAGCACCTCTTGTATTTTGGCGGCCAGGGCGTCGGCTTTTTCGCCCATGTCCGCACCCGGCACCACTAAAAGTCGGGCGCCGGTCGCCGCCGTTTTGAATGTTATGCCGGGCCCAATATCTAGGTCCGGCAATTTAATTCCAGCTTGCGCCTTCTTCATGACGTCATAGTATGTCGTCCCTTCCTTCTCCGCTTCTGGCCGCAGCTGCAGCACCACGACAGAGCTGTCGGGCGCACGAAGTTTGGGCGGGCCTTTCTTAGGTGATTTCTTTTTCTTCTTTTTCACCTTGTCACGCTTCTTCTTTTTGTGGGTGACGGTCGTCCAGGGACCGTCCTCCTCGCCTGTCTTGGCACTCTTCTTCTTTATTTTCTTTTTCGGGACCGCGGAGGGCCCCGGGTTCGCCGGTGGCATGAGAGACGTATTCGTGATTTGGGCATACGTCTTTGCCGTTGTTTTTGCGGCGGCTGGCCTTGGGCTAGTTGCCGGCAATGTCTTCTTTGTTTTTGTCTTTGTCGGGGCCTTTCTCAGTGTATCTGGCCCCATTTCGTACTCCTCGGCCACTCGCTTATCTGCTGCGAGGGGCGGGCGCATCCTTGGCTCAGGCAGGAGGCGAGCCTCTAACCCCTCCAGCCGGGCGTCCATTCGTGCACTCATTACAGCGACCACTTCGCGCACTACCCTCCCGAGTAGCTCTTCGAGATTCGGTGTCATTTTCTCCAGCGCCGACTGGGAAGCGCTCATCTCAGCCACTTTCTCCGACAGCTTCTTATTTTCGGCCACAAGGGCCCTGTTTTCTTCTGTGGGCGGCCTATCTAGGAGGGTGGTTATTACCTCCCGAAGGTCGTCCGTTCCCTTCCTTAGAGCTGCCACCATGGATCCCTTTATGTTCTTGGATTTAACTCTCACCGTCGTAATGGACTCCAGGGCCTGTGTGGCAATCAGCCCTAGAGCGCTCGCTGTTTTCTCTCTTATGTTCGAGTCCCGGGCTATCTCCGATCCCGAGGACTCTGTCAGGCGAGGTAGGCGGCGAGTGAGGTTGGTCACGTCTTTCTCTGCTTCCGCAAAAATGGCTTCGTTTTCCAGTTCAGCAAAATGGCGCTTGGCTTTTGCTAAGCCGAAGTAGTGGCTAGTGACTGGCGTTCGGCCTCTTCCCTTTTTGGTGGGTGGCGATGGTGTTGCCTTGCCCACATTCTCATCTTCGTCCGACGACGATGGTAACCGGCTTCTCTTCCCCTTCTTCCTCGAAGGCCAGCCGTCGTCGGAGTAGCTGTTGACGCTCATTGCATCGACTTCGGAGCCGTCTGTCCAGCCGTATATTTCTGCTCTGGTTTTCCCGTTTATTAATGAGCGAGATGACTCACTCAAGTCGCTCAAACTCGTTTCTTTCGCCTTCAGGAATACGTTTGGTGAGTCACGTCTTTTCGTTCCCTTTACCGTTTTCAAGTCTTGTACAACGACTCTAAGGTCCCGTTGTTGTTGGGCCTTCGAGGCGCTTACTTTGCCAGAATCGCTTGCTATCGTGTCCTTTGTGTTTGCCGGTTCGTCGTTTGTACTAGGCCGAGCTGAGCTCGACCCTGGAGCAAATTGTGCCCCCCCCGTATACAAGGGGCAGACCGCTGCCTTGGTGGGCAGGGTGCGGGATTCCCTCTCTTGAGGACCCGCCCGGGGAGATTTTTCGATTTGCTGTTCTTCCATTTTGTTTCATCTCATTGGGGCTGAGAGACGCCCGTAATCATCTCCTAACGTGGTGCGCTAGAGACTGGATACCCTCCAGCCATACATCCCCTCGCCGCGCACCTAAGCATATGTTGGGATTGGGGTGATTTTTAGAGAGGTTTTCTTCCTCGCGGTCCCCGCCCCAAAATGGAGCAGCGACCACCACCCCCGGCACTATGTACCAGGGAGCGGCTCGGCCGGCAGCAGTCAGACGTTTCTGACCACCACCGCCCTGTGTGAATCCAATTGGTTCACCAACCGGGTTGCAAAAGGTCCCGGGGTTACTAAGCCCAACCGCCGCGACAAGGCTTGGATCCAACCGGTGGGAACCTAACCTAACCTAACCTAACCTAACCTAACCTAACCTAACCTAACCTAACCTAACCTAACCTAACCTAACCTAACCTAACCTAACCTAACCTAACCTAACCTAACCTAACCTAACCTAACCTAACCTACCTACCTACCTACCTACCTACCTACCTACCTACCTACCTACCTACCTACCTACCTACCTACCTACCTACCTACCTACCTACCTACCTACCTACCTACCTACCTACCTACCTACCTACCTACCTACCTACCTACCTACCTACCTACCTACCTACCTACCTACCTACCTACCTACCTACCTACCTACCTACCTACCTACCTACCTACCTACCTACCTACCTACCTACCTACCTACCTACCTACCTACCTACCTACCTACCTACCTACCTACCTACCTACCTACCTACCTACCTACCTACCTACCTACCTACCTACCTACCTACCTACCTACCTACCTACCTACCTACCTACCTACCTACCTACCTACCTACCTACCTACCTACCTACCTACCTACCTACCTACCTACCTACCTACCTACCTACCTACCTACCTACCTACCTACCTACCTACCTACCTACCTACCTACCTACCTACCTACCTACCTACCTACCTACCTACCTACCTACCTACCTACCTACCTACCTACCTACCTACCTACCTACCTACCTACCTACCTACCTACCTACCTACCTACCTACCTACCTACCTACCTACCTACCTACCTACCTACCTACCTACCTACCTACCTACCTACCTACCTACCTACCTACCTACCTACCTACCTACCTACCTACCTACCTACCTACCTACCTACCTACCTACCTACCTACCTACCTACCTACCTACCTACCTACCTACCTACCTACCTACCTACCTACCTACCTACCTACCTACCTACCTACCTACCTACCTACCTACCTACCTACCTACCTACCTACCTACCTACCTACCTACCTACCTACCTACCTACCTACCTACCTACCTACCTACCTACCTACCTACCTACCTACCTACCTACCTACCTACCTACCTACCTACCTACCTACCTACCTACCTACCTACCTACCTACCTACCTACCTACCTACCTACCTACCTACCTACCTACCTACCTACCTACCTACCTACCTACCTACCTACCTACCTACCTACCTACCTACCTACCTACCTACCTACCTACCTACCTACCTACCTACCTACCTACCTACCTACCTACCTACCTACCTACCTACCTACCTACCTACCTACCTACCTACCTACCTACCTACCTACCTACCTACCTACCTACCTACCTACCTACCTACCTACCTACCTACCTACCTACCTACCTACCTACCTACCTACCTACCTACCTACCTACCTACCTACCTACCTACCTACCTACCTACCTACCTACCTACCTACCTACCTACCTACCTACCTACCTACCTACCTACCTACCTACCTACCTACCTACCTACCTACCTACCTACCTACCTACCTACCTACCTACCTACCTACCTACCTACCTACCTACCTACCTACCTACCTACCTACCTACCTACCTACCTACCTACCTACCTACCTACCTACCTACCTACCTACCTACCTACCTACCTACCTACCTACCTACCTACCTACCTACCTACCTACCTACCTACCTACCTACCTACCTACCTACCTACCTACCTACCTACCTACCTACCTACCTACCTACCTACCTACCTACCTACCTACCTACCTACCTACCTACCTACCTACCTACCTACCTACCTACCTACCTACCTACCTACCTACCTACCTACCTACCTACCTACCTACCTACCTACCTACCTACCTACCTACCTACCTACCTACCTACCTACCTACCTACCTACCTACCTACCTACCTACCTACCTACCTACCTACCTACCTACCTACCTACCTACCTACCTACCTACCTACCTACCTACCTACCTACCTACCTACCTACCTACCTACCTACCTACCTACCTACCTACCTACCTACCTACCTACCTACCTACCTACCTACCTACCTACCTACCTACCTACCTACCTACCTACCTACCTACCTACCTACCTACCTACCTACCTACCTACCTACCTACCTACCTACCTACCTACCTACCTACCTACCTACCTACCTACCTACCTACCTACCTACCTACCTACCTACCTACCTACCTACCTACCTACCTACCTACCTACCTACCTACCTACCTACCTACCTACCTACCTACCTACCTACCTACCTACCTACCTACCTACCTACCTACCTACCTACCTACCTACCTACCTACCTACCTACCTACCTACCTACCTACCTACCTACCTACCTACCTACCTACCTACCTACCTACCTACCTACCTACCTACCTACCTACCTACCTACCTACCTACCTACCTACCTACCTACCTACCTACCTACCTACCTACCTACCTACCTACCTACCTACCTACCTACCTACCTACCTACCTACCTACCTACCTACCTACCTACCTACCTACCTACCTACCTACCTACCTACCTACCTACCTACCTACCTACCTACCTACCTACCTACCTACCTACCTACCTACCTACCTACCTACCTACCTACCTACCTACCTACCTACCTACCTACCTACCTACCTACCTACCTACCTACCTACCTACCTACCTACCTACCTACCTACCTACCTACCTACCTACCTACCTACCTACCTACCTACCTACCTACCTACCTACCTACCTACCTACCTACCTACCTACCTACCTACCTACCTACCTACCTACCTACCTACCTACCTACCTACCTACCTACCTACCTACCTACCTACCTACCTACCTACCTACCTACCTACCTACCTACCTACCTACCTACCTACATAATATTTAATTTTCAAAATTAATTTTTAGTAATTATTCTTGTGCCGCACATAATATATAAGTCTTAAATATTATGTTATAGTATTTCATTTACTGCGATACGGATATCTATAAGAATATTTACATTCAAATTGTTTTTAATTATATTTTAGTAGTTCCTCTATTGATTCGCAGATGGCGTTGACAAAATAATATTACAATTGATTATCTTGTACGATACAGATGGCGTTAAAAAATATTTTAATTCCAACTCTTTTTAATTATTTTATAGTAGTTCTTCTATTGCTTCTTAGATAGCGTTGATGATAATATGTTGTTAGATAAAAACTAGCAATATAGAGGGCGCCTTGGTAGTCAACATTCTGGCGGAAGAGCGAGGGGAACAACTTGGGCGTGAACCAGTCGCCGGGACACATTTTGTTTTTGGCTCGACTCGTGCGCGGTACGGTTGTCGGCAGTTGCTCTAGATAGTCTATGCTAACTCTGTATAAATCTTGTGACTTTGAAAATTGATAATTAAAAGATATCGATAATTGTTATCAGTCCGTGTATTTTTTTTTGTACCAAAATTATTTTATAATTGTTAAAAATGTTATAATAGAATATTTTGGTCGATACAGATGACGTTAAAAAAAATTAAACTCTAACTTTTAAAATTATGTTATAGTAGTTCATTTACTGCGATACGGATATCTATAAGAATATGCAAATTCAAATTGTTTTAAATTATATTCTAATAGTTCCTCTATTGATTCGCAGATGGCATTGACAAAACAATATTACAATCGGTTATCTTATATAGATGGCGTTAAAAATATTTTAATTCAAACTCTTTTTAATTATATTATAGTAGTTCTTTTATTGCTTCTTAGATGGCGTTGACGACAATATGTTATAATAGAATATCTTGGTCGATATAGATGACGTAAAAAAAAATTTAACTCTAACTTTTAAATTATGTTATAGTAGTTCATCTAGTGCTACACAGATACCGATTAAAATAATAATAATTTAACAATGTTTTATTTTAAAATATTATATTATATTATATTGCGTCGCAGATGGCGTTAAAAAGAATTCAAACTTTTTTAAAATATGTTAAAGTAGTTCTTCTAGTGCTTCACAGATGGCGTTGGTAAAATAATATTATGTTATAATAGTGTATCTTTTCGTTAAATAAATAAAATATGTTAAAGTAGTTCTTCTAGTGCTTCACAGATGGCGTTGGTAAAATAATATTATGTTATAATAGTGTATCTTTTCGTTAAATAAATAATATAATCTTTAAAATTATGTTATAGTAGTTCATCTAGTGCCACACAGATAGCGATGAAAATAATAATAATTTGTATAATTTTAAAATATTACGTTAGTTCCTTTGTTGCTTCGCAGATGGCATTGACAAAATAATGTTATTATTGGTTATCTTGTACGAACTTAAATATTTTTAATGCCATCTGCATTAAAAATATTTAAGTTCAAACTCTTTTAAAACGTTATTGTAGTTATTCTATTTCTTTGGAATTAAAGATAATTATAGTCGAACATGTTTTTAAAATAATTCATAATAGTTTAGTACAGATGGCGGTGATATAAACAATATTAATATTATAGCTATATTATATCTTTCAAATTGTTATAATAGCTTTCTTTTTGGATAGATGTGTAAGTATGTAATTATTAATTACTTACGTAGGTATTAAGAACGCGAACACACTCTGCACATAAAAACTAACACAACACTACTATCAAACGCGGTTTCAAATATCAATAACAGTCGCGCCGCGCGCGTCGCGATTTACGGGAAATATACGGGGCTCCGCTGAACTGAACGAACGCGGAAGGAATGCGAGGCACGCAGCTCTAGTAAGTTATTCGGGACTCCACTAATACGCACTAACACTGATTCCAGTCTAGTAATAGTCTAGCGGACAATAAAATATGTAACGTACCAATTACAATAGGGCTTCGGTATCCAGACACTTTAACGATCGAAGCAAGTAGGTACTACCGACACGTCTGCACTAGACGGCGGCCAGCGCGAACTGATCATGATTGATGATTGATGAATGATGAATATTGAAATATGAATGCCGATTGCCGATTGCCATTTGCCAAACAGCCATTGTTTCAGACGAATTTTATAGAGTTGCCCTATTAGAGTTCTTAAGTTGACTTATTTTTAACCGACTTCAAAAGAAGAAGGAGGTTATCAATTCTACTGTATGTTTTTTTTTTTGTATGTTTGTTTGAAATTATTTTATTGTTTTGTTTGAAAGCTTATTATTATATTCTTGTTTTGTTTGAAAGCTTATGTTTCCGAATTGGTCCCATATTAATTTGATCGACATCTAATCAGTGGTTTTTAAGTTATTTACATTAATGCTTATTTGGTTAGTGTTGTATACCCAGACGATTTGCTCATTTTATCACTTGACGATGTAATATGAATAATATGAACAAAAACCACTGAATAGGATACTTTGGCAAGTATCAAAGTATTGTGAGGTCATCATCATCAACTTTCATCCATTTTTGTTTCATTCATTCCACGGCTGAACATAGGTTCCCTCAATGAACGCTAAGACGACAGGTCCCTTACCACTAGCATCCAGCACAGATCGGGAACGCCAAAAATTTTGCAAGGAAAATTTAAAACTATATTACTTATGTATGAACTTAAAACTAAAAAGTACAAAATAAAATTAATTTTAAGTAATAACCATAAACCGCCTTCAAAACTATACCTTAATTTATGTACAACTAAAAAATTAAAAATAATATTGAAATATTTCGAAGTGAAGTAGAAGTATTTTTGGAGTCGGTACCAGCCAAAACATCGATGCCCTTCACATACCTCTACTCAATACTTGGTATATGTGATTGATCATTAAAATATCCTCTCTGGCTGGCAATATGAATACTTTTTTTTTGGTTTTATATTTTTATGCGGACAACGCAGGACTGGTCGCTGTAGAGATCCTTGGGGGAGGCCTATGCTCATCAGTGGGCGTCGTTTGGCTGACATGATGATTATGATTTAGTAAGTAAACCACTATTTTTACTAATTCCTTTGTTAATTGAGAATTTTTACTCACAGAAACATCTGAAAATATAGGTAATTCATCTTTGAAAAGTTTTATTTATTTTACTTTGTGTTTATATTTATATAAAATATCATTAGATGGTTGTATAAAAGTAATAATAATACTTTAGCCACAAATTAGACTAAAAAGAGCGACCCTGGCATCTTTATACCGGGTCCACACGATTGTGACTTCCCACAAACTCCAAACCTCCACAAGTCACAAGCATGTGGACGCATCGCAAGCGCTTGCGCCAAATTCTCTTAATTTATTCCCTTTGGTTTTGCACAATACTGATACTCGCCGGATTGGCCACAAACTCTTGCTAACCTACGCAAGCCAAGACAAACTCTGTATCCACACGTTTGAATTTGTAAGGACTTGCCGAGATTTGGCAAGCGTGCGGTTTCATCTTTATACCTCATCCGTGACATGTTTGTGGCGTGCCGCAAACTCTTGATCTCCATCTAAGAGTAAGTACCTATAGAGTTCGTCATAGCGTGACCGCACAAGAAACAGCAATATTTTTTTCACCTCAGCAGCTCAAACATGCCGCTTTTGCTGCGAGTCAACAGTGAACAAAATGCGATTTTGATTCGAGCGTGAGGTAAAGTAGCTTTTTAATTTTTCAATCTTCAGTGCCACGAATTGACATTGTTCAGCCATAAATTTGAAAAAATCGAGTTTTACTGAGGTCTGTCCCATTCACATCCATGCATGTGAAAGAGACAGAGCACAAATAAAAAAGCGAGTGAAAAAAACAAACCCCTTCGAAATGTGATTTTGGAATTCGACCTCAAAGAAAACACGTTCGGAAACGCGTAATACAAGGTATTATGAGTTTCCTTTTAGATTGAATGAAAAATAACTTTAAATATATTTCTAATTTATAAAGAAATTACGTTATTTTTAAATATTATTTTTTATGTTTCATTTATAATTACATTTTAATAAAAATGAGTCTGATTAATAGTATAAAATTAATATAAAACCAATACATTTATATTCAACAATGTTATAGAAGAAGAAGAAGAAGAAGAAAAATGAATCTTAAAAAAAAGCTTTTATATTATAATATGTTCATATGTTATATTTGAAAAATAAACATCAGGGACGCGGTATTAAAATGCAATTTAAAAAATAGCGGGGATAAAAATAAAAATAGAGTATACGCTATAGCGTAACGTGTTAGACGTTATCTCAATCTATTGCTGTTCATTTCCATGTCTCCTAAGTAATATATGTGTTCTCACTGCTGAGGTGAAAAATTATGTGTGCAACATGAGAGCAAAGTTTTTTGCATCTCGTGCTGTTGAGTCCCTCACTGCGCTCAGGATTCTAACTTTAATTCACTCGCTACGCTCGTGAATCAATCATAGAATCCTTCGCTTGCACGGGACTCAAAATCAGTACTCGAAACAAAAAACACCTTTGCTCTCTTGTTGCACAAATAACTATTTTCAGTGTGACCATATAGGGAAATTTTTCCTATATGGTGTGTAATTAGGGGAGTTTATGTAAATGTACGTACGACAACAGTCCGAGTTGACCACTTTGGACTTTTTACTATTAAATATAAATTTAATTTTTAATATTTATTAGGTATCATATTATATAGTTTCAATAATTGTACTCCAATACTTGTTGCAACCTCTACATAGGTACGGTAAGTTTTGTTTGTCTGTATGTTTTTATTACATATTAGGCAAACGACCAGTCAGATCACCTGGTGGTATGCTATGTCACTAGACTAGGGAAATGAATACTTGCGACTTGCGATATTAATAATACTATTTATAAATTCGGACACTCTTACTTTTTATCTGAAATGTTTATACTACGCTAGACGGTTCTTTTTCGGTAATAGAGAGGGTTTTTCTCAGTACAAGTAGGTTTTACATGTAAGTGAGTAAGGTCAGGTTAAACTGTAAATTTATATCCTGATCTGTAACCGTGTGCACATTATAGTATAATTTATTTGCAATAAAAATAAAATACATTTTTTAAAATAATTTGTATGATATACTGGCCTTTAAATAAAACTAATTTGGTATGCATGCTCTTAATTCTCTCTTCGCTTTGAGATGTTTTTTTCATAATGAAATGAATTCTTACCTCAAGATATCTAAGAACACTTGCCTTAATTACCAACGACAGATGATTGTCGAGTGGACTTTGTTCCAATACGTGATTCCTTAATTTCGCAAATACATTAGAATCAACTCATTTTTTAAAAACGTTGTCAATCAACTTTGGCAGGCCATTTTTATTATTAAAATAAGCATTACTATTAGTGATTAAAATGTCTCAGAGATTTTTCTTGAATTCCTACCTTACCTACATGCAGTAGGCAAACTTTTATTACTTTTTACTTTGATGATCTCTGTGGCTCAATGGTTAGCGCGTTGGCGCTCAAGCCGGAGGTTGCAGGTTCGAATCCCGCCAGGGAACAAAAAAGTTTTCTGTGTTCCTGGGTCATGGATGTATATTAAATATGTGTATTATATAAAAAAATCTTAAATTTAAGTATTAATACAAAAAATATTAAATATATGTATTTTCCGTTGTCTGGTACCCATAACACAAGTCTCTTCGAGTACTTACCACGGGACCAGATTGACGTGGTGTAAAAAGCGTCCATAGATATTATTATTATTACATCTTGAGATGGATAATGTAATCCACCAAAATATCTTTTTTGAATAAAACTTCTATAATTTATTCTAATTTATGAGAAACAATCGGCAATCGCGGATAGACATTCCTCACACTTTATTGCTATTTTATTTACTTTACTGCTTCAATTTTTTTGGTATGAAATGTTTTATTTAATGTATTTTATAACATTTTACTAGTATCAAGTAAGTCAATACATTGAATTAAACTTAAAAAATAAGTACCTGGTTGACCGAGCATTTGCTCGGTACCCTAAGTGATAAAATACGATAAAAAATTTCTACCAAAAAAATGATCTTAAAAAAAAGGAAAAAAAAAATCGGACTGGAGATTCGAACCAGGCTCGTTCGGACTTAACTGCCTAATTTCACCACTAAGCTACCTGACATATTATATGAAAGCGAAATTTACGTTCGTATTCTAATCATATTTTATCGATGCCTCAAAACACGGATAAAAAAAAGTTTTCTAAAAATGTATCCTAGCTAGATCGATTTATCGCCATTTTTAACGCATGTGTACAAAATTTCATGAAAATCGTTGGAGCCGTTTCCGAGATCCCGATTCTATATATATATACAAGAATTGCTCGTTTAAAGGTATAAGATAAGATAAAAGTGGCAATTCGTGTTACTGTAAATAAGTAAAGGAAATTTAAGACGTAAGGAGATATAAATTAAATTATGTGTATTGACATACCAAGATATTGTTAGCATTATAAATATTTGTTTTTTTTTCTCCATCTCACAACTGAACAACCTGTTTTTTTAACAAGGACAAAAGGAAATCCGTAACCGTAAGGTAAAAAAAAATCACATCATGGCAACACTACACCTCGAACAATTAAAGGTTATGTTTTAATTAATTGTTGAAATTCTACATGTAATCGATATTTAATGAGTTACAACAAGTTGAATTTAAATTAAAACACGACATTATAATCAATTTATTACTACATTCATAATATATTTTCACATCTTTAAACAACTTACGAGTGCAATGTTAATCGATCAATTTTTGTTCACTGCGGCTTTTACACCCTAAAATTTTGCAACTCACCACTGCGCATTAACTCAATTCAAATAAATCGAAATAAATCACTGTTTCAAGTTGTGTAAAACTATTAAAATCTCCGAAAAACAAATACGTACGTATTTGTTTGGCAAGAATACACAGTTTGCCAAACAAAATATTTAGTCACGGTGACAGGGACAAAAGAAAAATCTTCTGTCTCTGTTTCTTACACTAAAATTATAACTTGTAGTCTCACTCTAACTCGTGACGTTTAAAATAGGACGACCTCTGTAGGTATTTACTCTTAGATCTCCATGGATAAGTCACAAGCATGTGGACGCATCGCATATCTGTATCCACACGTTTGAATTTGTGAGGGCTAGCCGAGGCTTGGCAAACATGCGGTTAAAGCTTTAAATTTACCGCAAACTACTCAATACTTATTAAAACACACTCAATTTTATTCTTTATTATATTTTTTTTAATGTCCAGAAATATTGAAATTTAATTTGTTACTTTGATTGATGATCTAATCTAAGTTTTAGTTATTGTTTTATTTATTTATATTCTTTGAAAGAGAATGAAATGTTATTTTTTTTACTTATAACCTAATGCAAATAATTTGATACAATATTTTGTTACCTATTTATGACTGCCTCGTGGCTGATAGTTGGTAACTAATGCCTTACATAAATTAAAAATAAACAATCCCAATTGACAATTCTCAACACCACTCAACGCTAACCGTAATAATAATAAAATATTGTTTTTTATTTTTGTTTATTACACATTGAATATTCAGTATTTGGAATTTTAAATAATAAGACTGTAAAAATAATCACAAATGAAATGTAAGAAAAAGTGAAATAATCAATGATGACATACATAGTTACAACCTTTAAATAATTATTAATTATACTTAAATGTTACTACTACCTATTCTATAACTGTGATATTATTATATAGAGGATTAATATATATTTATGCATTATGTGTACAAATAATGGACCCATATGCCACTCGCCTTCAAAATAGTCATAATCCACTTTTTGATATTGTATATATTGGCATATGAAGTGATTCTTTGAAACATTTTTAACATGAATAATACATGTTTAATTTGTTTTGGTGAGGACAAACAAACATATGACATTGTAAATACAGAGTTACAAGCAATATATGAACAAATAACTGATTTAAAGGTGAGTTGATGTTGTTACTGGGGTTAGTTTTAGATTTATGTGTACATACATACACTTAGGCTTCGTATACCATTATATTCGCCATCCGTATTTTTTTATTTGTAAATAAATTTACTGGACCCCTCCCTAAACCCCTAAGTTTGTACATCATTTCATTAAAGTGTATGATAACCTGGTATTATTATACTACAATACAAAATCCAATTGTATATTGAAGGTAAATATGAAGGGAATACCCAGAGAGAAAAAGTGGTTGATCAACCATGCTCTTACTTAAATTGAGAATGATTTTGTCGAATAAATCACTTAACATGTGGGAACTGATGATTTGGTATAGATAAAATAAAAGTAAAGTATCAATCCAAATATGTATGTATAGCTGCTGCGCACGGGTCTCCTTAAAATCAGGTACGGGGTAATGGACCATAGTTCATCGATGCGCTGGCCCAATGCTTGTTTGTGAATTTTGCATACCTTCAAAGACCTGCTCATCAGGCATGCAGGTTTCCTCACAATATTTTCCTTCACTGGTTAGCAAGCAATGCACAGGGTCAAGATCAAACCCGGAACCTCTCAGGCAGGAAAAGAGGCAGAGTCCATACCCGCTGGATCATCATGCTCACACATAGTTAAAGATACACATACTTACTTAATCAAATATCACTAAATGGTCAAAACAAACAGATTTCAATGTTTATTTTCTTCGTCACTATTTCAATGTATTTTAAAATGTCTATATACATTTTTATAAAAATCTCATGCCACGGTGTTTGTGATTATGTTCCTCCAAGCTGGTTTTTCAGTTTTTTTTTATCTACATTTAGTATCCTACTTAATATGTGGCCCAGGCCTTATAATAAATAGTTGGAGATAAAACTAAATATTTTACTTTAATCTTAAAGAACAACAATTCTGTCAGAAATATGAACTTTATATATAAAAATACAAATTGTACTTTCTTTTGTCCTTGCAGATTCAACATGATACTCTTGAGTTGTGTATCTACTGCCTCATGCGGCTGCAGCAGTCCTATCAATTAGTCCAGTTAGCTGAGAGAGCTCAAAATCTTCCAAAGAACATTCCCCAGAATAGCAATGAGGTATGAGTACATTATTGTCCTGTCCTTTTATAAAGTGTGGTAAACTTAAGAACCATACACATATTTGAAAGGCTGGCAACACATCCTCTGGTGTGGCAGGTAATAATAATAATAATAATAATAACTTTATTTCCATTTAGACTGATATTTCATCATTAGCTCCAAACTATACAACCCTGTAAGAGACATACAGATGAGACATAGTTTTAGTCTGCTTTCACTCTGAATATGGAAATTGAATATTGAATGTGAGTTAAAAAAATTGGTAGAAAATTAAGTGATATTATATTAATAATATTATCTATGTTAACTAGTGTAAAAAGTTTATACTTAATGCCTTGTCAGTTGTTATTAACTAAATAACAGTAAGTATACAATTTCATGTGTATATTATATTTTTATATCTTGAGAACACTTCAAAATAATTCAAAACTACATTTTAAAATATTTTCTATTTTAAGGTCTTTTGAAATTTCTTAATCCAATAGTAAGTATAATAAAAATACGTAAAATTGTGGTAAAAATAGCCTATTAGGTGAGTTTTTAATTCACAAGACAATTCCATTAATGCAATTATTAATGGCTAATGAATTATATAATATTAACTTAAAAAAAAAATAAAGAATAGAAAAACCACACATCTTAAAATGAAAAATGCTGAATAAGGTTAGTAAATTTTGTGGTGTTAACAACTAAAGAATATAATATTAGACATAAATTTCTAAGTCACACAAATTCGATTTGGAGCTTAGGAAGAAAAATAAGTGTGCAGTGACCTAAACAAACCCTTCATAAAATTGATTTTATTTTAGCTTTAGATAATCATTTGAATTCACAGAACCATGGCTTCCCAAGCATTTCTGGTTGAATTTCAATAGCAATGATCAGCCATTTGTTTGATTACTAAATCTGCACATGTACTGCCTTTAATATATATATATATATATATATATATATATATTTAAATTTACTTTAGAGTAATTGCGGTTTGGAATACATATCCAGCAGCTATATTTACATTTTTTTAAGCTTCTATAAAGGGAAAGTGCCCCATAATCTTAGATATCAAAATTATGGAGCTTTTCAGTTTGTTATACAGAGAACTATGTAAAAAAAGCTAGCAAGTAATGGGGTTCGGGATTTATGCGCCAATAACTAACTACAAGAGGGAATCAGCTGGTCTAATATACTCAGTTTATTAATAATCAGTATTATTAATAAATGAGCAGATTCTTAACAAAAATCGATCTCGTTAAATTGAACTCTAATTGATAAGGGGAAGTTCACTGCATTCCACTTGGAGAGTATTAATGGAAGAAAACCAAAAGCAAAGCTTTTTTCTGAAGAGTATCAATATATTTAATATGAGTTTTGTTCATCGGAAAATTGTATTTTATAATTTTTTTAGAGAAGACATGCAAGAGACATTTAATAATATTTAGGTTTTGTTATTTTTTAAAATTATATAACCTATGTGTTGAATACCAGATAACTCATCGTTTTAAATGATACCTAAAAACCCCACATCTTTTTGTTAGGAATAGCGATGCCATCATCTTCATATAGGTTTTGATTAGACAGGCTATCAGCCTGTCAAATCAAAACCTATATGATAAAGTAGCAACCTATTATGTCCTACTGCTGGGTCTCATCGAAATCCAAGGGTATCGGGCCATGTTTGACTGTCGCGCTGGGTTTAGGGTGTGTGAAGTTAAGTAACTATAGCCCAATATAATATCGCCTGATTTGAAGAGGAGACCCGTGCCTAGCAGTGGGACATAATATAGAAGTTGATAATTTACTTCTATTACTTTTATCCCATAATAACTTGGTACATCACCATAGGGCGTAAGATTCATATAGGTATGATTTAAAAACTAAATTTTGAAACGCTATTTGTTTATTCCAGGAAGCAAATGAATCACAGAAGTTAGTAGAGGAACCGATGACGAAGGAATGGGAGGTGTTCATAAAACAAGAGCCGGTCGACTTCGACGAGCAGACCGATGGAGACGGTCCTTACGCCACGGACTCGGAGGAGCAGGAGTTGGCAGATCCGGTGGATCTGAGATGTGTCAAGAAAGAGGAGGGTTACATCGAGGTGGAGATCCCGCCGAGTGACACGGGACTCGAGCGACATTCACAACAGGAACAAAGCTATGCATCTCCGCAGAACGCGAGAAGATCAAAGTCCAAAATAAATCACTTCACGAGTAACATATACATAAACAATCACGAAAAGAGAAACGTGATACGTCAGTACAGCCGCGACATCAGCCCCAACGAGATCAGGAGACACTTAATCATCAAGCATCACCAGCAGACGCGCGGGCTCGCCGCCGACACCAAGCTTTTCGTGTGCAAGCACTGTCCCTACGTCAGCGGCGACAAGAGCGACACGGCCGCCTACGAGAAGAGGTACATGGGCACCAAGGTGTTCAGCTGCGACGTCTGCGACCGCAAGTTCTCCGCCAACAGCATCCTCACCAAGCACAAGAAGATCCACTCCGCCGAGAAGCCGTACGTGTGCGACATCTGCGACCGCGGCTTCCTCTACAACTGCGTGCTCAAGATACACAAGAGGACGCACACGGGCGAGAAGCCGTACACGTGCGACATCTGCCACGGCCAGTTCCGCAGCAGCAGCTACCTGAAGACGCACCGGCGCAAGCACGTCGGCGAGCGGCCCTACGCCTGCGACATGTGCGACGACACCTTCTACAACAGCGCCGAGCTGAAGAAACACAAGCGCACGCACACGGGCGAGCGGCCCTTCACGTGCCACATCTGCCAGCGCAGCCTGTCCAGCAACGACGTGCTCAAGAACCACATCCGCACGCACACCGGCGAGAAGCCGTTCGGCTGCGACGTGTGCCACCGCAAGTTCTCCAGCGGCAGCTACCTGAACGTGCACAAGCGCATCCACACGGGGGAGAAGCCGTACGCGTGCGACCTGTGCGACGGCAAGTTCAACAACCACGCCAGCTACCGCGTGCACCGGCGCTCGCACACCGGCGAGCGGCCCTACGCCTGCGACCTGTGCCGCCGCAAGTTCTCCAACAACGGCGACCTCAAGAAGCACATCCGCACGCACACGGGCGAGCGGCCCTACGAGTGCGACGTCTGCCAGCGTCGCTTCTCCCGCAGCAGCCACCTGTCCACGCACAAGCGCTCGCACGAGCCCAAGAGGAGCTTCGAGTGTCCCTCGTGCGACCAGAAGTTTACCCAGAATTCCCATTTGAAGGCCCACCAGAAGGACGCGCACGGATGAGCCCGCGCTTGACGTGTATTGTGAGATCGTATCACACGTATTAAGTGAATCGCATTAGCTCGTGTAGGCGCTCTCGCAGCACACACAGGACACAGGACACAGGACACACAGGCCACCGTCAAACCGCAGCAGCTTCGCCCGTGATACTCTACGGCCAATAATTAGTTTACAAGTTACTAGGCGGGAGGCTGGACGCATCTCGTCGTCCCGCGACGGGAGGGAAATATAATGTAACACTTGAATACAAACTACAGTAAGGTGTATGAGTTACGATAAGTTGCACCCGCCAGTGTGGGTGGACTCTAGTGTAATTATTGCTATACAAGTTGATTACTATTAATAGTAGATAGTTTTACTTTTATTATTTCCACATAGTTGTAAAGTGAATATTAGTTAAAATATACTCGTGGCGGTGATTGTAATATATTTCGCCGTAAGCATATTGCAATTTGTCGGGGCTCTATTGGATACACAACTAAATGAAATTCATTCGCTTCGGTAGTAGCCTCTTGGCGTCTTTAATGTAGTATAAAGAATAAAAAGTGAACGTATTCTTTATGACATATTATATTTATTCCGGTATGTGTTGTGTCCTCTACACGGCGCGTGTTTTGTATCGATATAGGTCATTAAAAACTATTTATGTGTTTCTAGTTATTTCATTTCACTCTTCGCACCGTTGCACTCGCTGCACCATTGTCAGTGGTGAAGAGCGTGGTTACTGCGGACAAAATGGTACTCTCATGGCAAGTTATTTTAACTATACACGAATGAATGAAAAGACTTTTCTTAAACTGGTATCGGCGGTGCAACAGGCGCAACATACGTTTGTCTCGAATATTCCGCCATAAGCGGAATCAAACCGGGAACATGTGATGCCATTCATCGGGTTTCACAAGATGATTTATCTGAAGGTATGCACTTTACCTAAATATTTTTTTTATTATTGTTTTCTTACAAAATGTAGGTAATCATCACTTTTATAAGGGTGTTATTTAACTAGTTAGCATAGTATTACTATTTTTGTGAGCAGAAAATATAATCTGGCAGCAGAAATAGCTAATTGGTCAGCAACTTATGGACAGCAAATATTTTAAAATCAAGCAGCAATTTTGTGTCATTCTGGATTATATATTTGTGATTTAATTTTTGGCCATTATCAAAATTATTTGCGGAGCAAGGATTGCTGCCAGATTTATTTTTTTGCATACAAAAATTTATATTTAAATGTTGATTGTTTGTGGCTCACCAAATACAATTATTACTGGTCATTTAATTACTTCTCCTTTTATAATATTAAGTATAACGTTTATGTTGGTCTGGTTGCGCGAAAACCAAACTGGTCTTGTCAAACAGGTGTCCATGGCGCTGTAAAACTGTTGTTAAAGAAATAAGTAAGGATTTTTTTATTTCCAAAATATTTATTTCTTAGAAATCCACCAGAGAGATTCTTAAAATTCTAAAATAAAAGTCATAGCAGTAATATAATTTTATACTTTCATCACACATTTTTGGAACGGGCATAAGAAGAGAATCATTAAAAAGGGAGTATTTACGTTTCTTAATCCTTATCTATATCCAATAACCCACAGGCCACAGGGCCAACCTTCGTGAGGATTAAGAACTTCAATCAGCTCATAATTCTTCCTCGTAAAGCTGATTTACCATTTCCTTAATTGACTCTTCACCCCCTAACCTCATTAGCCAGTATTGCAATACTTGGCATTCAACGTCAAGTATTTCTAGCGTTTGTAATTTCGTGGTTATTTGCTGAGAAAGGCTAAACTAGACTCTAAGAGACTCTGTGTGCTCAGTACGAACGGGCGGAGCTGTAGTATTTCATGTCGCCCCATCGCCTACAGTTATACTAGGCGCAGATCCGGCCTGACATGGAATACTGTTCTCACCCCTGGGATAGAACATCCTAATTATGAGCTCATTCCATTTCCCAATGATGTTAGAAAATCCACAACCACTCGATTTTGCGGAATTTCCTTCCTCGCACCACCAATATATTACTGTATCAAAAGAAACCTGTTTTTTTCTGGTTAAAGTGTTTTTGGTCTGATACCCTGGTACCTGTAAGGTTGGGAGTCCGAATCGCACTTGGCCGGTTCTTTGCTTTTTACCTACGAATAGATACTTTACGATTGAAATATAGTTTTTAATAAGTCTAGCGGGTATGGAATCGACCTCTTGAACGAAAAGGCCCGGGTTTGAACCCAGATGGTGCCTTGGAAAAGTTTTTTCAAAATTTCTTAGTGCCGAGACCACTGTTCGTTCACCGATGAAGAAAAAAAATCGTGAGGAAACCTGCATGCCTGATGAGATTAAAAGATTTAATTGTGAAGTTCACCAACTCGCATTGGGCCAGCGCGGCGCCTCGGTGAACTGTAGGCCATTATGCTCTTCGCTTAATTTCGAGGGGAAGAGCGCAAGTAAATTTTTAAGTATATGATTTTTCCCAGTTTTTGGTATATATTATGACGGATCTTCGATCAATTATGATCGAAGTGACGGATAATAAAACACTAAAAGGAGACTGTCCAAAACTGTATGGGACGTTGGTGTACTTTTGTACACATAATGATATAAAGGAAAATAAATATTCAAACAGTTTTAATATGTTCATATCCATAAATTCTTTTCGATTTCAGTGTAAGCATAATTTAATATTTCCAAGATATGCAACACTACATGCTATAACAATGGCGTATGAATATTTTCTTTGGCGTTTATAGCTATAAATCTATGTCCAAATAAAAAGTCCAAGTCGTCAAAATATCCACAAAAATTCAAAAAACACATCCACGAGTTAACAACTCCATAACAAAGCTTGAAATATATACAAATAGTTACGAAAGTACCATGAGTGACGCCATTTTTCAATAATGACGTTTAAGTAATAGCCGCCATCTTTGTGTGGAATAGCTAATATTTGAAAAACTTGATAATTTTTTAATTTTTTGCATGTAACTTATTACGATAAACTAATTTATTTTATTTTTAATGAAATCTATGTATTTTTATTTATTTATAGTATACAACAATATGTACAAGACTACACCACAAATGGACCGTCTCCTTTTATTCATAAATGTACAACATCTTGAGAGTTCAACTTTTTGAAAAAATATACTTCCTCGTCTGATGCGGAGACGATCTCCCTAAAAATAAGACATAAGTAGGCCTATTTAATAATGGTCATTTGAAAAGACGTTATGTTTGTTACCTACCTTTTTTCTCTTTAACTCCGGGAAATGGTTGTACTTAATAAATAAATGCGCTTAGGCATCCCGCGATATGCTCCTCTCTTATGAGAGGGATACAAAGAGCCCCCTCGGCTCAATTCGCTTCGCCCAAGGTACTGGGTTCACCCTAGACTACTAAGCTCCACCGCTACGACAAGGCTTGAACCATGGTGGGGATGTTTGCTACCTACAACCTAACCTACCTCAGTTCACCAGAGACGTTTAGTTCGATATCACCACGCGTATTCGCTAGTTATAGGCCAGTTATAATTTAAAGACAATGTTATACGGTGTCGACTCCGAGCGACATAAATGAAATTTTATCGATTGTCGATTAAACCTCGTTCGATGTCACTTTGTAATTATAGCATCAAGCATTTCGTGACCAAAACTGAGGCGTACAATAAATTACATTTGCTATATAAAAATAAAACATTCATCGCATCGTGATCGACCGGCGAGGTCGCGTCCGTCATCGATCCGTCCGTAGCGGCCACGTCAGCGCTCGCCGACGGACGGCAGGCGGCACACACGACATGAGCTCGGCCGCAGCACGTGCAGCCCGACGGACTCCCGCTCGGTCGGCATGAACGACGTCGGCGAGCCGGTGTCGGTGGCGACGGTGAGCGTGGCGCGCGGGGAGGTGACGTGCGCGGACGTGCGGGGCGGGCGGCTGGTGGCGGGCAGCGGCGACGGCTCGCTGCGGTCCTGGCTCTGGCGGCGCGGCGCGGGCTGGGTGGAGGAGCGGATGCGCGCGCGCGCCCACCGCTACGGGCTGACGTGCGCTCGCTTCTCCGAGTGGGGCGGGCTGGTGGCGAGCGCCGGCGTGGACGGCGCGGCGCGCGTGTGGGCGGCGCGGGGTCTGCGAGAGCGGCGCGAGCTGGCGGCGCCGGACGCGGCCGCGGCGCGCGCGCTACTGTGGGCCGGCGCGCGGCTAGTGGTGGGGCACGACGACGGCGCGGTGCGTGTGTGGAGCGCGCACGCCGCTGCGCTTTTGTGCTGCACGCGCCCGCACGAGGGTGCCGTGCATGCGCTCGCCTCGCTCTCGTGCCACGCGCTGCTGCTCACCGCCTGTACGGAAGGAGTGTTGAAAGTGTTCGATTTTGAAGGTGTTTCTTCTTGTTTAAGTTTCAATGCAGATCTCATGCTAATTTTTTAACGGGAGATCGTTCATCTTGTAATAAATAGTTAACGCGCTAACGCTATGATAATTATTATCTTGGTACTCGCTTTCTCTCTCTCAGTGTTTGATATCGGCGCCAGAAACAGTACTGTTTACGACACGGGATATATTTTGTATTTTGGGATGAATAAACAAGACCGTGCGCTTGCCTTGTAACCTGACCACCGTATTCCGTATGAGTATCTGTAGTGATTGTTCTTCATTTTCCGGGGTGAAGACCGCGTCCTGTTAAATTTAGTCACTTCATCTGAGTGTCGTATTGAGTATTGAATGGGCAGTTTCTAAACTGTCCATTCAATATTCCATTCCATCCATCTCTAGATGGTTATAATGAAAATATGAACCAATAAAATAATGTAAACAGCAATCGACGCTGTCGTGTACAATTACTGGTATCATTTCATGTGTACCGACATAATACTACTTCGTAGCAGCGACGCCTCGCCCGCATCATTATGACGTGTAGTGATGGCAAACATGCATCGAGTAGGAGGCGAACGTCATAACTAGCACTTGTGGAAGAACTAGGAATCAATAATCAATAGATACTTACTTTGTAACTTGTTAAGCATTTGCAGAAAATCGATTATGAGTAGGTATTAACCTAACCTTTAGACACGCTTTGCATGTTCACTAACAATTCAGACAGGAGTCACGGCTCGTATACGTAGATATAATATAATAATGATGACATTGTGTTTACAGAAATAAGTAAAAGCCATTAAATCTACTAAGATGTTTATTATTTAAAATCTTTAAACGAGCAATTTTGTATCCGTCAACTGCTGAATATGGGCCTCACTCAATGAACGGACAAGATACAGTGAATAGCATTTTCAATTTTGAGCGAAATTAATTTACGTGGTCATACTTACGTAAGCCGAATATGAAGCTTCGATCGAACGATTTTGAAGTGTTAACGGAATTTTGAAGGTGCTTAAGCCTATTTAACTGTTCCTCGTTCCTTATGAGATTGTTGTCAGATGTAAGCGTAATCAATAATTGAAAGAAATAATGACTGCGATTAAAATTACTGGAATCATTATTTTGTAGATGCCTTAGAGAGTTGCAAAGACTTTTCCAATTATATTTTCTATTTGAGATTGTGTGACCAGAACAGCTTTTTATCACTGTATAGGGCCAGAGTTTTTACTATAGGATATTTATTTGTACCATGAATGAGTACCCAACCATAATGACCTCGGTTTTATGGGGGCTCAGTTTAGGTTTCAAAGTCCATGACACTCACACCAAGAAGCAGAAAGGTCAGCCTTTAACTTCAAGATCATCGGTATTTAAGTGAAAAAGGGGAAATGATTGCATGTTAGTGTTTATGAAGATTGTAAAAAAAGAGGGGAAAAGAAACCGCCTTGAGGAGCCCCACCTGATAAATCGGCCCATGACGAAAAGTCCCCGTCAACCTGAACTCTCTGTCTACAGCCCCATGAGTGAGAACTAAACTAGATGGCTAGATTCTTGCTAGATTCTTCTCATATATAGTATATGTATCTAGTAAATATAGCAGTATGCATTGTATGTATTTTTTTTTTTGTAATATTATAATAATTGAAAAGATTACTTCCACTGAGTTTTTTTCGCCGGTTCTACTCAAAGCAAGCTTTGGAACTGGTGGTAGACTCAATTGACGTTCAAAAATATACTTTGATGGTACTATTTTGAATAAAATTTTTGTCTTTGACTTTGACTAGTCAATTGGCGATATGTTAAAAGATGATAATATAATACGTATTAATTTGATGATATATTAAAAAAAAACCTTAATATTATACATATCACCAAAAGATCTTCATAGAGCATCGCCAAATTAGAATGGATATTACGAAGCCCCGTTTAGGTAAACGGAGTGTTTGATCGGCCATTCATCATTACCAGGTGGGAAGAAAATCTCCCCGATGTGGCCGTTAGCGTCTTAGCGTTAATTGAAGGAGGCCTAAGCACAGCAGCGGACAAAATATAAGGGATGATAATTATGACGATGATGATAACGATTACCTCGAAATACCATGATTCGCTTCCAAAGCACTCTATAGTTTTTGCCATAGTCTTTTGACCAATCGCAATATATTTTATTTGTGCCTTTTTAGGCTGTTTCTTATTACCCCTCCAGATTAAAGTTTTTCTCAGCATCATTATCTACCTTTCGCGCCGATCATTGCTGCGGAATACTCGTCCTGTATTTAAATTTAGATGTGATAATAAGCTTGCAACCCGACATTCACAAAAGTATAAGGACGTACGAACAGTCCTATGAGCTATATGGTAGCATGATTAGTTAGTAGTGTTATAAACAGCGAATTATTAGTGCCATCAGCGAACTGTGACCTACAATGAGACCAATGCGACCATAACGATGTTTCAGACGTGGTGTGGTGCGGAGTGGAGGGCGGGGCGGGACCGGCGCCGCTGGTGTGGGAGGACGGCGCGCACGACCTGGGCGTGGCGTGCGCGGCTGCGGCGCAGGACGGCGCGCGCGCGGCTACGGGGGGGCGGGACGGACGCGTGCGCGTCTGGCGAGTACAGGGCGCAGGCCGCGCTCGCCGCGTGCTGCCCGCTGCACTGCTCGCCGGACACACGGACGCCGTCACCGCGCTATGCTGGGGCCAACACCTTCTAGCTTCAGCGTCACAGGTTCTCATCACCGATCCATCCATACTAGTCTGTTATACGTATATAATACTAGTTCGTTCCCGATAGGGTGGCCGAAATGGGTTTTAAATTTCTCCGTGGACCTGAACATTAGAATATAAGATATGCTGTAGCTAGGGAAATAAATCTTAGGAGGTGTGTGAACGTCAAGAACCCGCAGTTGTCCAGCGCTATGGCCCAACACTTTCATTGACTGCTTTCAAGGATGCCTAACGATGGGCATGTTATAATGGTTGGTGGTGACGATTTAAGAATTTATGATTAGCTTAAAAAAGCGCATTGAGGACTATGATGATGGTGATGGTGGGTCGGGCAGGATCGCACGGCGCGCATCTGGGAGCCGCGGTCGGGCTGCTGCGTACGCGTGTTGCGCGCCCACCCGCGCTACCTCACTGCCGTGGTGCTCGCCGACGACCTGCGCTACATGCTCACCGGTAACGAACCCCAGATAAGGTTAGACCTCATAACAGTCATAACACTAGCATCTTTGTTCTGTTTACTTATTTTTTAATGTCTAAAGGTGACTTTGGACTGAAAAAAAAAGAAATGTGGTGTCGTGGGACATCAGGTAGGAGCGAAGTTCCTCCGGCTAAAATATATAAATAAATAAATATCTTACGTAACCCCTTTTTTTCAGAATATAATTTAGCGTATGTTACTCGTGGATAATGTAGCTTTCGAATGTCGAAAGAAATTTTGAAATCGGTACCGTACTTTTTGAGCTTATTCATTACAACCAAACAAACAAACAAAGTTTTCCTCTTTATAATATTAGTGTAGATTTAGGATTCTATTATTACGCTACCCATTCAAATCACGGCAACACGATTTATTTTCTTGCGTAATATTTTGATTTTGCTATATCTCCTAAAGTATTCATTTAATTTGCATGATGTAAAGGGGAAAAATAATCTTCATGAAGTGCTGAAGCTAATTAACTGATTTAAAATGATAAGGATTCATACCGTATTTGTGTAAATAACTTTCAAATTATCGTGTTATAATTGCTAATTTTTAAAGTATTAAATCGATATAGTATGATATCCCTAAGAGATAGACATATGCCATCGCGGACTTTTTTGTAGTCCTATTTAAGATATACAATTCCACCATACATTATTTTGTTATATCTCAAAGGGTTTAGGCAGCGTTTTCGTTGAAAACTCCCAGGCGGCCAATTTTTTTCCGACACCTCCAACAATTATTGTTATATGTTAGCTAATGTATATAAAAACTTAATAAATTATATACATAAACCTTCCTCTTGAATTGTCCTATCTATTAAAAAAAGATATTATACACTACTCGCTTGTGTATGCGACTGTCACGCCTGCGCACGTCTCATTTAACGCTTTTTATTCCACGCACTTTTTCTTACGGTTTTACTATCACATTTTTTTCGGTTCGGTCGCGCAGCAAAATCCCTATCCCCTCCAAGCCTGCCGTAAGGAACTTCGTTCCAAAAAGTTTTTATCATTGTCTCTGTATTGAGTACTTACTCTTGTACGAAAGCTGGGATTGAGATAAGGCGAAATACTTTAATGTTATTTGTAGGAAAATAGTTAAATCAGAGAGCTATACCCATCTAGCCCTATATCACTCACGGTGTGCCCCAAGGTACTAGGGCCTTCATTATTTCTCAATATTTTATATAACACTATTTGTACCTTACGCCTTCAACTAAACAAATTTGAAGGAAGGAAGTCGTATATTGTAATTAATTGGAATGACAGTGGCGGCTTCTGTCGAAAATTCTTCAGAAATCTTTGTTGGCTCGAGCACAACCACTTTGCTTATGATCACCACATGATCAAATACGTAGTTTACTATTCTATAAAGGGCGTACAGACAAACATTTACTTTTATATATAGATAGTATATTAATAAAAAAATGGCTTTTAATATTACGATACTTCCATACAACCTGGAAGGTTGAAAACTTTTTATTCGGATTTAATACTTTTAAATATATGTATGAACCTGATGCTTGATGAATGAACTTCCTCAGGCTCAGTACTAAATATATTTTTTCATAATTTTTGTTCAGGCTCAGGATGTTGTTTTGGCATGAAAGCGCAACAGACAGACTTTTGTATTTATAATATCACTAAGGATCATGGTAAGTGTTAGCTACCATCGATCTGAGGCAAATGGTATAAACTTGGTGTCGTCGCAGGCTCCAACGACAAGACCGTGCGCACGTGGTCGCTGGGCGCCTTCTCCATCGACGACGACATGGAGCCCGAGTGCAACCCCCTGACCCACTTCGGCCTCGGCGACCTCCAGGTGACCAATGACCCAGGGCGCTACGGCCCCTCTTTCACACATTTGACGTCTATCGGTTAATACAGAATATAATCTAGATATAATATACAAGGGTCTCGGGCCGGTGGATGACGCGTCTCTCCTCGAGGGCGAGGCGCTGGAGGAGCGAGGCAGCGAGAGCCGGCGAGGCGCGTGCGTGTGGCGAGGCAGCACCGGCGCCGCCATCAACTGCCTCGCCGCCGCCGGGGACCTGCTCGCCGCCGCCTGCAGGTGAGCGCCGCCGCCGCGCCCGGCCGCCGAGCGACCGCGCTGGTCCTGCTGGTGCGGCGGTTGTTCTCAGTGGACTAGTCTTGGAACCCGTCCACTACCGGACCATTTGTCAATTTGATGTATTTGAATGTACAGCATTTAATAAAACTGTTTAATTTTAGTTGTTAGTTCCTATGTTATATACAAGGACTGAGCTCATGGAGTCACCTGTATCTTACCAAAACAATGCATTAATAAGCGCCAACCACCGGTTATGAAAAACAAGGGAAAAGTTTAATCCGGGAAGATTATTATATTTTATTGGGAAAATTGATTACCAGAAATTCGTCTGTCACAATTTGTTTTCCAAAATGTCTTTTGGTACAAAGGAACAGAATGTAGTAACGCCAGGTGTGACTGTATATTGGCTGATGGCCCGTTTGTTTCGCCACTCGCCAGCGATGGCTGGGTGCGGCTGTACCGCGTGGACAGGCCGGAGGCGCTGGGCGGGGCGGCGGAGGTGCTAGACGGGGCGGCAGACGCGCGGGGCAGGGCCACTGAGGTGCGGGCGCTGGCGGCGCACTCGTACCCCGCGCTGGCAGTAGACTTTGGCGCGGGCGGCGCGCTGCTGCTGACCGCCGGCCTGGACGCCAGCGCGCGCCTCTGGGACGTGCAGGTCACTCCCATACAGTATCCACTAGGTTTATGCTCCTACCTAAAAAATCGCCACGAAATCGCCTCAGGTTTTCTGAGACCTTAACGTGTCAGTCATGTCGAACCGTATCATTTTGGCTGTATTTCGCATGAGTTAATACCACAGCGACATCATTGTTCGGTGGTCGAGAGCACGCGACGCTACTTGCTCGTACTTGTATATTCGTGTGCCAGTCTGTAAATTATTTAAAAACGGGATATTTACCATGTTTTTTAATATTGTTTTGCGGAGCTCGATATTTCGACATTGTCTAAGAATGTCATGTTCACGAGAGAAACATGGTAAATATCCCGTTTTTAAATACTTTAAATAATGAAAATAACTGTTTAGGGTCCTGGGACTTAAATAAAACGAGTGGACTGTATATAATATAGGAACTGGTTATATTAGACCGTACAAGAAATATAATTATACAATTTTAGAGGTAACGTCCGTCGCCGGTGGGTTCCCGAGGCAAGTGGCCCGTGCGCGGGGTCAGTGGCCGAGGTATGGCCCCCGCCCGCTTCCCCCTGCACCTGTCGCAGCGCGCGGGCGATATCGCTCGAACAAGCTCCCCGGGTTGAAGGGTAATCTTCAAAATGGAAGTGGGCAAATGTTGTTGAATGCACGCCGTATTGTGCCCTTCTTCGTCTTGATTTCCGCCACTCTCGTCGCTCCGTCAGCTCCTGGATATACCTGCATAACACGTCCAAGACACCATAATAGAGGCGGCAGGGCCTTTTCCTTAATGAGGACAAGAGACCCTACTTTAAGGTCACCAGAAGATGCAGGCCACTTGGTCTTCTGTTGTAGTAGATGTATGTACTCCTTGTGGTACCTGTTCCAGAAGTGTTGTTTGAGCTGTTCAACCTTTTGGAACCGTTCTAGACGGCTGACAGCAATTTCTGTTAACTGTGGAGAAGGTACACATATAAGTGGTCGTCCAATCAAAAAATGGGCAGGTGTCAAGGCACAGAAGTCAAGGGGATCGGAGGACAAAGGAGTTAAAGGTCGGGAGTTTAAAATTGCCTCAATTTGTGTAATACACGTAAGCAGCTCTTCGTAAGTGAAGCGGGCCTGATGCAGCAGTCGCGTCAAATGGTGCTTTGTAGACCGCACGGCGGCCTCTGCAACTCCATTAAAATGGGGAGAATACGGTGGGGTGAAACTAAAATCGATGCCTTCCTGTGCAACACACGAGTCAAGATTAGACATATTCAAAAAGGTACTTAGTTCCTTACATGCCCCAACAAAGTTAGTCCCGTTGTCGGACAGAATTGTGCGTGGTTTACCACGACGGGCAATAAATCTATTTAAAGCTGCCATATACGCTTCCTTTGTAAGGCTCGTGACAAGCTCCAGGTGGACAGCCTTTACAGATAGACAAACAAAGATACATAGGTAGGACTTAAGCAATTTACAACCTTTACCCAATCGGTCAGCTATCAGTATTGGGCCGGCATAATCCACACTGGTGTGTAGAAAAGGAAACTCAAGTGTAGTCCTAGCAGTTGGCAGTTGACCCATTATTGGTTGTGTACTCTGCGCTTTGTATCTGAAACATGTTACACAATTTCTTACGATAGATTTAGATAGGTTTCGACCTCCTAGGGGCCAATAGGTTTGGCGTACACTTGCTAGAAGAAGCTGAGGGCCAGCATGTAAAAGCTTTTTATGCATCATTTCGAATAGAATTTTGGTGAAATGATGCTTAGAGCAAATTAATATAGGATGTTTAACGTTGTAGTCGTAAGGCGCATTGCTAAGCCTGCCACCTACACGAATGAGCCCATCGTTATCTAAAAACGGAGTAAATGAAATAAGTTTATTCTTATGTGGTAATGAACCTTTAGATTTCAGTATGCGATGTTCCTCCGGGAACATTTGTAGTTGGGCTGCATGTGTTATGTAAATCAATGAACTATGTAGTTCTTGTTGGGTAAGTGAACCTAGTTTTTTATTGTGTATATTTTTTAAATTGTATATAAATCTTAGTATGTAAGCAAAAACTCTTTGTAAATAATTAAAATTAGAATATTTGGATATTAATTGTTGTATTATATTTTGATTATTATCGCTATTTTGTACGTTTGTGAAATTAGAAAGAACGTCTGGTAAATGTTCACCAATGCCATTAGGCATTTTAGGCCAATTGTATTTATTTTGAAATAAGAAAGATGGGCCTGACCACCACAATTGGCATGTGCTGATCTGATCAGCCTTCACGCCTCGAGTTATGAGATCGGCTGGGTTTTCCCTAGACGGTACGTAATTCCTCGAGGTACTCTCTTGTATCTCGTTGACACGGTTACGTACGAAAGGCTTAAGCTGATGCGCAGGTGTCGACAACCAAGACAACACAATCGTAGAATCGCACCAAAATCGGCATAGTTTTATAGATATTGTTAATGATTCTCTAACCTTTGTGCACAGCCTTGAACCTAACAACGCCCCACACAGCTCCAATCGAGGTGTCGTGATTGGCTTAATGGGAGCTACGCGACTTTTAGATGTTAAAAGAGTAACAGTGACCATCCCTGATTCATTGATTGACCGTATATAGACGCAGGCACCGTAAGCCTTTTCAGAAGCATCTGTAAATATATGAATTTCATTTATTTGATTAGAACACGAAATCCAACGTGGAATATTTAATTTATTTAAATGCGATAATGTATTACAAAACGTATTCCACTGGTTTGAGATTTCTAATGACACTTCTTCGTCCCAGTCACATTTATTTAACCATAATTTTTGTAAAATGATTTTAGCTTCCAATAAACATGGGCTAACTAAATTTAGCGGGTCAAATATTTGACTAACGATAGACAAAATAATGCGTTTAGTTACATTTGACGGACGGACGGACATCAGACGGACTTGTATTTATTGAAAATGATAATGCATCTGTATCGCATAGCCAATATAAACCTAACGTTTTTGATGAAACTTTTCGATCACTAAGATTTAATTTATTATTTGAAATGTTTTTATTATATTGTTGATTTTGATTGTTATTTATTTGTTGCAAAATTTCGGTGCTATTTGATTTTAATTTTCGTAAATTGAATTTGGCCTTAGATAAAATTGACATTACTTCTTTGCATAATTCGACTGTGCCTTCAATGGTATGACTACCGCTGAGGTAATCGTCAACATAAAAGTCACGTTGGATAGAAGTTTTTGCATGGTCACTAGACGCGTCGTCAGCTAAGGTAACCAAGCATTTTGTCGCTAAATACGGCGCGGATGCGGTTCCGTAGGTAATCGTTTTTAATTTGAATGTCTTCAGTGGTTCCGACGAATTTTTACGAAAAATGATTCGCTGTAATGAACGTTGAGAAGGATTTAATTCTATAGCCCGGTACATTTTTTCAATGTCACCCGTGATGACGAATCGGTGTTGACGAAAGCGTAATAAAATAGAAAATAGGTCATCTTGAACGACGGGTCCCACCATCTGTATTTCGTTAAGCGAGATACCAGAGGTAGTTTTTGCCGACGCGTCAAAAACTGTGCGCAATTTAGTTGTTGTACTAGTTTCGCGTATGACACCATGATGAGGCAAGAAATAATTCACATTCGATGAAAAATCACTGTCCTCTGTCATGTGACCTAAATTTAAATATTCTGACATAAAATCAATGTACATATTTTTGAAATTTTCATCTTTCTCAAAACGTTTTTCTAAAGATAAAAATCGACGTTTAGCCATTTCGTACGAGTCGCCTAAATTGTCGGGGCTCGCTTTAAGTGGCATTGTAACTACAAACCGCCCATCGTCATTACGGTATGTATTTTTGAGAAAACTCTCTTCACAGGCGCGTTCTTCCGCGGAAAGAGAGTATTTAGAAGAGATTTTATCGATTTCCCAAAAATTTGTTAAATCGGGAACATTATTTGTATTTACCAGATTACATAGATGTGAGTGGGTGGAATGGTGTCTTGTGACTATAGTACCTGTTACTATCCATCCAAGCTTTGTGTCACATAATTTTGGCTGGTTTTTACCTAGGTCAATGTGAGCACATTGTATGATGCTCCAAAAGATCTCCGCTCCTACCAGGATGTCTACGACTGACGGAATATTAAATGTAGGGTCAGCTAGACGTATAGTCGTAGGTATCGGAATGTTATTAATATTTATTAACTTTGACGGCAAAAGTGAAGTGATCACTGGCAATACTAGGCAATCAATGTCAAAGGAATAGTCACCGTATATAGACTCAATTGTGAGATAACAAGACCGTGCACTATTAGTAGATTGATTGTTAATACCTGTGATCGTTGTGGAGTACGCATCGCGTAGGGGCAAACCCAGCTTAGTGCAAAGGCTCTCACTAATAAAATTGGCTGTACTACCATTGTCCAACAGTAGCCTCGCATCACATTTCGTTCCGTCGCTCCGGACGACGCGCACCATCGCTGTGGAAAGTAAAACATGCGAAAGCGTAGTATGCTGTGATGGCAAAGCATTAGCAGATAGCGTGACATTCTCAAGCTGTGTAAGCGAAGGCATAGGATTCTGAATAGGCACATGCTTTTCTAGATGCAATAGCGTATTATGTTTAGATTTGCAGTATTTGCAGTGCGATAGTTTGCATCGGCTTTCGTTGTGTCCTGTACGCAAACAATTTAAACATAGATTAAATTCGCGCGCTTTTTGATTGCGAGCTTCAATAGGTAACTGTCTAAACGATTCACAGCTATATAAAAAATGATTTTGAGAACATAATGGACATTTTATTGTAATAGATTTTATTTGATTATTCTTTGTATATTTTTTATTATTACTATTTTCGGATGTAAGTAAAAAGTTTTTATTTTTATAATTTTCTGTTTTATTTATTTTACCTAGCGATTTATTATTTTCATATAAAGTTTCTAGTAAATCAGCCCTGTTACTAACAAATGTACAAAACTGTGATAGCGAAGGGGCATCAGTCAATGTATTGCGATACTCCTCCCAATATCTACTAGTGACAACATCTAATTTTGTGGACATCATATAAATAATTAGAGTGTCCCAGTGTTCGACAGGTTGATTCAATGTTTTAAGAGCTCGTAAATTCTTATTTGTGATGTCTATAAGTTGACGTAAATAGAAGCAAGACTCTTTGGCTATAGGCTCAATATTAAATAAAGCTTGTATGTGATTGTTCACTAAAAGGCGATTATTGTCGTATCGGTTACATAATAGTTCCCACGCTAATTGATATTGGTCACCTTTAAAATCAATATTTTTAATAATTTCTGCCGCGGTTCCCTTGAGAGAAGCGCGTAAATAATGGAATTTACTTATATTATCTATTGAAGTGTTACCGTGAATGAGCGATAAATAAGTATCTCGAAACTCGAGCCAATATTGATAGCTGCCATCAAAACATGGTAAGTCAATTTTGGGTAAACGTATAAAACTGCCTTTCGTCCCACCTGCGCATGAGCCATCGGAGCCGGTCACATAGCCCGCCAAATCCCGATCCTTGGCATCATCGACCGTCAGCAGACTTCGGGCTAACGCGGCGAGCGAGTAATATTGTTCTTCGAACTGGGCTCGGGTCGCGTACGCTTCGTCCGGCTGATCCGATAGCAGCTCGATTTCTGTCTGCAACTCATCAAATTCTGTGTACAGTGCATCAAATTTGGTGAAACGAGCTTCTAGGTCGAGACGTTGCAAGTTAGATAGTATGCTGCAGCTTTTAATTATATCTAAATAATTACTAAAATTAGTAAGCTTAGCCTTCATTGAGCTACGTTTTTTAATTAATTTATCTGCCATATTATTGAGAGAAAAAAAAGCGAAACGAAAAAAAAATGAAATTAATTAATCGATTAAAAAAATAAAAATAATTAATGATAAATGAGCACTAACTATTGAAATGATTTGTTATTTTTGATGTATGAATGAGCTGTTAACGTATTTACGCAAATTGAAATTCTAATAAATGGATGAAATGGAATTTGATGGTTGATAAAATGATTTATGAACAATGGGATAATGAAAAATGATGGAAATTGGAACAGACTCACAAAATACTGTAAACCTTCCACTTGAGAATGATATAAAGAAGATTGTTCTGGACGATGACTTGCGTTTTGACGGGTCCAAAGTCCGTGTCCGTTCGACCTCCAGTTGAATAACAATTCCGGGGCGTTACGGTTGCCAATAAAGTATCCTCTTCAGAGCAATAGTAGACTCCTTGAGATTCTTCCGCAGCTGTAGACCGCAACTTATAGATCCCAGAATAAATTTTTCTTGAAAATTGTTCAAAAAAATTCTTGACGGCGATCCCGAAGGACCAATGTTTAGGGTCCTGGGACTTAAATAAAACGAGTGGACTGTATATAATATAGGAACTGGTTATATTAGACCGTACAAGAAATATAATTAAACAATTTTAGAGGTAACGTCCGTCGCCGGTGGGTTCCCGAGGCAAGTGGCCCGTGCGCGGGGTCAGTGGCCGAGGTATGGCCCCCGCCCGCTTCCCCCTGCACCTGTCGCAGCGCGCGGGCGATATCGCTCGAACAATAACCATGTTAATTTAAAATCCTATACAGTCTGTTAATGTTTTAAACTAGAACTTGCTTCGTCGATTGGTGGATTGGTGGAGTGGCCAGGTCACTGGAGATGTGACGTAGCGATGATAGGTTGTATGATAAGGACCGCGCCGGGTCATTGACATGAATATGTCGGTCTGCAGTCCGGGTGTGAGCTGGCGACGCTGGCGGTGCAGGGCGTGGGCGGGTGCGAGGAGGGGGGCGGCGGGGGCGTGCGGGGGGCACGGCTGTCGGCGCTGCGCCCGCCTCGCCTGCTGCTGGCCAGCGACAACGGCGCCGCGGCCGTGTGGGACATCGACCCGCTCACGCCGGACCCCACGCAGTACGTTCTGATTTCTTGATCGTGTTCAGCCGAGTGTAAACCTGTGCACGTCAGCTACAGCTTATGGTCTGTGCTGTAGCGTGTGGAGCGGCATGGCGGAGGCGGCGACGTGCTGCGCGTGGGCTCCGAGTGGGCACCTGCTGGTGGTGGGCGGCGCCGCCGGCAAGCTGCGTCTGTTCCGCCCACCGCCCGATGCCGCTGCTCTGTGCTGCGAGTCGGATGCACACGACCTCGGTAACTGCGCCCCGAATAGAGCACTAAGTATTAGAAGATGAACGGACGAAGATCATACATGATTTTGTGACATATAGGAGTTCTCAGCTGCGATTTCGCTCCGGAGATAGAAGAAGGCGACAAATGTGAGGGTGAACGCGAGGGGCATCTGCTGGCGTCGGGCGGCCGGGACGCGCTGGTAAAGCTGTGGCGGGCGGGCGAGGGCCTGCGGCTGCTGAGCGCGATCGCGGCGCACGGCGGGGCGGTGCAGAGCGTGCGCTGGGGCGGCGACGCGGGTGAGTGCGGCGGGGGAGGGGCGGGGCGCGGAGCTCGCGGCGCAGTCATAACGAACGGCTCCCGCAGTTGATGGCGTGCGGCTGCTGGCCACGGGCGGCGCGGACCGCTGGGCGCGCGTGTGGCGCGTGGGCGCGGACGGGTCGGCCAGCCCGTTGAGCGCGGTGGCGGCGCCCGGGGCGGGTGGCGCAGGCGCAGTGCTGCTGCTGAGCGGGCTGCTGGCGGTGGGCGCGCTGGCGGGGGAGCTGGCGCTGTGGTCGCTCCCGATCGCGGCGCTGCAGGCGGCGCTGCAGGCGGCGCTGCAGGCGGCCGGCGACGGGGCGGAGCCGCGCGCCTGGGGCCCGGCCGGCGTGGAGCGCTGGCTTGACGAGCACGTCACCGGGCTACCGGGTAATACCGCCGAATATTAACACGGACAGTAGTCCTCTTTATAGTGTCTAAATAATGTGTAGTTTTATATCATTTTAAAATTCAATATTTTTTTTTTATATTTGTGTACTAAGTTGGGTACGTAGGTCATTCAAAAAAATCAATGTCAAACATTTACATTCAAACCCCGCTGCGCCCGCGACCTCGACCACGAAGATGACATTACTTGACAACGCTTTTTTTTTATTTTAAAGCGCCGCCCTTAATAAAATTTGGAGGATGTTGATAACTCTGATGTTGATACTCTCTTACGGTTATTGATTGCCTTTTATTTTGTTTTTATTTTTTTAATGTATATATTTTAGAAGTGAGAATGGTTTTAAAATGTGTATTAATTAATTTAACCAATTCACCGAACGCTAAATCTGGAAAAAAAATGTTGAAAATTGTTTATTATTTGTTAAGCCGTGCAGACTGACTTTATTTACTTAAATGTCCATATACCTACATAAACATTTGATGTTACTTCTGGTTACCACGCTTTAACATGCTAAGCGAGCCCAGAAACAAAACCAATCGACAACATGGAAGACCTATATTGTTGTATTGTTTTGGTTGCTGTTATTGTTGCAGGCTCCTCGATATCTGCAGAAGAGAGGGCGCGCCTGGCGGAGCGCGTCCGCGCGGCGCAGCTGACCGGCCGGCGGCTGCTCGACGACCCGCTGCAGGATTTGCTGGAAGTGTTCGGATACGGTGGGACTGATATTTACTAAAATAATGTTCTTTTTGTTTACGGAAATTTGAAAAGGAGTTGAAAATACATGTGCATTTTAAATATGAAATTGATAAGACGCTACTAACCATGATGCGTCTTCCGTGCTGGTTGTAAAGGTAAGTGGTGCACAGTAAGATGAAAAGTCATCATCTGTCACAAACGTCCTTTCCACCTCGTATAGTACGATATCCTCATCCTTAAAAGATATTGAGGTGCCGGGAGCAGAGAAAATATGTGCAGCAAACCATCAGATGTGCCCAAGAAGCTTAAGCCGACGGGACGTCATCGCCCGCACTCCCTTTAGCTGTCCCTTTATCACCGCGGTCGTATTGGCTTGCTGAGCCTTGGCGGTCTTTTTCTTTTTCCGAGTTATCCTTGTCTTTCTGTCACTTTTCACGGTCTCCCTATCCCCGGTGCGCTATGTTAATGGCGGCCGAGGCCCCGGGTTGGGCGGCGACATCAGCGTCGTGGATGCCACGGCCGCCCTCTTATTTAGTGCCTTTTTCCCTGGATTGATTTATACCCGGAGCTGGCGTTGACACTCACCGCCACGGCGAGAGGCGGGTGGATTTGCGCTTTAGAGCGCCACCGCCTCTCGCATCGCCCTTCCTGAGATTTCCTCCAGATTTGTGGGACGGTAAGGCGCTGGTGCCGTCTCGTTGGCGGTGGGCTGCTGGCGGAAGTGAGCTCGCTCCCAAGCGACGCCGGCTACTGATGCAGCGCTTACACCTCCCTATTCTTCATGGTGTTGTCTCCAATACGTGTGATCCGGGGGCGTCACCATTGCTTCCTGTTTCACATCTTTCCGTCAACCCTCGACGTTTTACTATTTAGTTTAGATGCTATTCAACTACCGGGGACAGAATACTAGATTACATTTAATAGTTTTATATTAATTTGATCCTTGCCCATGTCTAGACTCCATTGTAAAGTTAGTACGTGACTCGCAGGCGGCGAGGGCGACGCGAGTATGGCAGATGGTGAAGGGGGCGAGGCGGTAGAGACGCACGCGGAGAGGGGTGCGGAGGGGGGCGACTCGAGGGAGTTGCAGGCGCGGCTGCGGGAGGAGATCCTGTGGCTGCGCAGGGACCCGCCCACCGACGAGATGGTATGACATTCTGAAAATATATTTATCTCACTTAATGTCACCTGTCATTTACGACCTAAATTCTAGAAGGAGTTGTACCGATATTAGCAGGCACCTGCCTGGCTAGGCTTCACAGGCTCGCCGATGCGTTGCCCACCCCACGGTAACGATTCACTTTGTTCGTGGTCACTGACCTTTTTTATTTATTTATTTGCTAATACACGTCGAAATGTTGATATACAATAATTTAGTGAAATCATCATTCATCATCATTTACCGATGACTGATGTCTGCTGTGATTCACAGTTATCAACCTTTTTTGTTCACTGCTGGTCCGCGGCAGGAGCGCGCCGCGCCGCACGCGCTGCGCTGCCCGCTGACGCACCGCGTGCTGCGCGAGCCGGTGCGCGCCGCCGACGGGTTCACGTACGACCGCGCCGCGCTGCAGGAGCGCCTCTTCGCCCAGGGAGGTCGGTGACCCCGCGACACGACTACTACTACCACACGACACACTGAGATTCCGCCCTTTTCCAATTATATTTATGTGGGAGGAATACATGTTGAATTAAATTGGGAAGGAATAGCCACATACAGTTGAGACTTCTCAGTCAACATATTGATATGTTGATGAATGTTGGTGAAGGAGATGTTCTAGCCAGCGTGGACCGCTGTGACTTAATAATAACATACGATATTCAATAAACGCTTATTCTCCTTTACTTATTTTTTTGTTAGTTGGATCCATCTGACGATAAGTGGCCAGCGTCGCCCATGATAAGCTAGTTCACGTGTAACTATCCCAGGCCACTCATTCAGGTGCGAAGAGGTGTCTTGTATGTAGTATGTGTATGTAAATCGGTTTTCCTGAGGCGTGGAGTCGGGGGACACCTCCCGTTGCCCGTTAGCTCCCAAAACAATAGAATAATGCAAAGAAACGCGTCACATAAAGTGTATAAATTCATGACATTGCCTGTACTTTGTTCTGATAATATATTAAATACCATTTGCTGATCATTTAGCGCTGTCCGCATAATACGCAAAATATTGAAGCTCACAGGATTATATTCAGACTGGTTGGTATACTCCCAGGGTAGCACTGAACCAGGCATAAGGAACCGGGAGTACCAGGTGCAGCAGCAGCTATTAGTTAAGGAAACCAGTGTAGGGCGTTGTTTCCAGAAGACGTTCGCTCGCCGATGTCCGGGCGGCGGCTGTCGAGCTCGCAGCTGGCGCCCAACCGCGGCGTGCGCGCGGCGCTGCGGGCCTTCACCGACCGCCGCCGCCGCTCGAGGGACTCGTGCGGCGCGGTGTCGCCGATAGAGTGACCGGATGCTTAGTTTAATTCTTGTTATAGTATTTCGTGTTCCCTCTCTCTCTCTCTCTTTTAATAACTTTTGGAATATTGTGTATATGCAATGTCAAGTTTACACTACCAGTTTGGTTCCTATTTCCCTCTTCTGTGATCTTACTATGTGTGATATTATCGTGTTATAATCAATGATTGATTCTATTGAAGTACTTGTGCGGTGTGCCTGTTTGTTGTAGTCGGTTTTGTACTACTTATATTGTGTGATATTTAAGCAAACGCATTAAACGATGTTACATGTTTTGGTGTTTTTGCTATATATGTCCTTCGATAACCTTGTTAAATATTAGTGATTAATAAAGGAGTGGTGGTAATAAAGAAAAAATCCATTTAAATATTTCAACGATCTCATCTTTATTTATATTACTTACATTTATATATTTACAAGTGAGGCAGTAACAGTGTCAACGAACCGAAATTATCAATTCACTGTTCAACAAATAAATACCTAACTCGCTCGGGTAGCGAGCTTCGCGCTCGTAGCACTCGTAGCGCATCTCGTAGCGCGGCGTAGCAGGGCTACGGAGCGCGAAGTGCGCTCACGAGCAACTCAAACGATGACGATCGCGCAATCGCTTGGCGACGCGAAAATTAACTGACGGAGACCGAAATGAACCAAGTTCGATGTCGAGACGAGGACTACACCTCGGCGGGCGGCGCTCGGCCCTGGGCGTTCATTGTTCGACCCTGGATCCTCGGCGTTCGGCCCTAGCCGCTAGGCGATCAGCGCTCGGGCGACGTTCCGAGGCGTGCGAAACCGAAACTATATTCAATAACATATCCTTACGTGCTCTGATATTTTAAACGACGGCATCGAATTCAAATTTCCCATACCCGGAACGAGACCCTAGCCCGGACGTCACTCGGAGCGACGTGCGGGGCGCCCGGTGGTCGATTCCAAAGATATAATTTATTTATATTACTTATCGTATTATTTATAATAATATGTACAAACTTTACAAAACCTCTGCGGATTATACGCCGAGGCCGATACTGTTAAATAGTTTAGTTCATAAAAATGTAAGCCGCCGGCCTGGAGCCGTGCCGGAACAATCATGAAGCCGGCCTATCTCTTTCTCGGTACTATGTGGCGGCTCGTGAGCGTATGGCTGTTTCGACGTAAAATTTCGGGTTTGAGCCGGCGTTGTCTCCTTAGAGGTCCCGGAGGGCGCGGGCGGGGCGGGTGGCGCGGGCGCGGGAGGGGTCGCTAGTGCGGCGAGTCTTCGTCGTGACACTGCAGCCTGAAATATAATCATAAGCATTTGTAAACTTTGAGAAAGAGGAATTACAAAACCTATTTTACTCAATATAGTCGCTTCGGAATGGTCTGAATCTCAATTTGTGTTATTTCTAATAGATGAACTACTAATAAGTTAAATTTTACAATTTTTTATGTTGCAACCATTTCTGAGAATTAGGCAAGATATTGTGATTAATAAACCCATATGCTTGGCCTTATCGACTGTGTCTCGACCGGGGCGGGGTACTCACATGAGCAGCACGGCGAGGACGAGAAGGGTGGTGGCGCGGCGCGGGGCGGGGGGCAGCGCCAGCAACGCGGGGAGAAGCAGCGCGAGCGGCGCGGAGGGCGGGGCGCGCGCTGCACTGTTGCCGTGCTGCATCGCCGCCGGCTGCTCGCCTGCAACACACCAGAACAATGAGCCGGCCGTCGGCACGCGCCGGGCGAGGGACGAGGGCGACAGACAGCGGCACTCACCGCTGAGCACGTGCAGCACGACGGAGGCAGAGTCGAGGTTGGAGGGCGAGCACGAGTAGTTGCCGGAGTCCTCGCGCCGCGGGTTGTAGATGATCAGGTTGCCGACCTGCAACACGGTGACCTGCCGTTAGCGCTGATGCTGCGTGGTGGTATTCGGTGGTGTGAGCGAGGAGGCTGGTCACTGACCGTGGTGTCGGGCGCGAGGCGCTCCATGCGGATCTCGACGAGGCTGCGGTCGTAGTTGAGCACGCGCTCGTCGTTGTGGTACCAGAAGATGTAGGCGGGCTCCTCCAGGGCCTGCGTGATGACGCACTTGAGGCTAACCGTGCTGCCCGCCTTCACGTACAGGTCCGCCTCGCCCACGATCTCGATCTTCGGTACTGCCACGAGACACGAAAGCGGTCGGGTTAGGTCGGCTACGGCGGCTCCCCGCGGTACTCCCGCGAGCATCATATACCCGCGGGAGTGCGGGGATTCATAAATATTATATATAGGTTATGCCACTCGCAAATAAGTTTACAACGTCTATTGATAAAAGATAGATTAATTATCCCTTACAAAGTTTACCTGTTTATACTATTCATATAGAAATACAAAATCCTATGTACCAGTCATCGCAAATAGTACATAGGGCACTAGAGGGTCCAGTGAAGTAGGTCTCCTCACCACATGGCGCGGAGGGCCAGGACAGACAGTGTATTACTGGCACCACGACTGAACATCTCATGCCCCAGGACAGGGAACACATCATGAGTCACGTGGCCCTGGTCCTGGTAAACTAGTTTCTATTCATGGACATCGCTGATCACCAAGCGTCATCTGACTCGTCTGCCAGCTGCCAGTCTGCCAGCTGCCAGTCTGTCGTAGGATCGACGGTGCTCACCGACGACGTTGAGCTGCACGAAGTGGCTCATCTTGGGCTCGGTGCCGACCTGGCACTCGTAGACGCCGGCGTCGCGCGCCTGCACGTACTTGACCTGCAGCGTCCACGTGTCCGTGGCCTCCACCAGGAAGGCCTGGAAGCGCTCGTCCGCGATGAACGTGAACCGGTCCACGGTGAGGATGTGCGCGTCCCGCCGCCTGATCCACGACACCGACTTGTTGCTCAGCTGCCGCACCTGCAACGGTCGTTGGAGCCGGTCAGGGCCTGTTCCTGCTGCGGTCGACCGCACCACGACTCGCTCGTCACGGGTGAGGGTGTTTGTGGTCTTTCATTCTGTTATACTATTAGTACGAGTAGTATATGCCCATATAGACCGAATCGTTTTATAAGACATTCCTATTTCATCGTTATTATTACTAGAACTAAGTATAAATTACTTTCATACTTATAAGTTTCGAATCATAGTGGAGAGTAGTTTAATGATGATTAAAATATATATCCAGTAATGAAGAGCGCGGTGCGGCCGCAGCACGCAGCTGAGAGGCAATCGCAATATTTTATTGAGGATTTATAATATGATGTGTGTACACGGCCCGAGAGTTACCCCGCGGGCGGAGGGCCGGTACTGTGTGTCAGTGATTGTTATTATACTATGTAATACGTGTGTAGTGTAAACCCCAGAAATAATTACCATCATCAAAATATATTTTATATTCTGAAACCTAATTTTTTCTGATAAAATTAAGAAAAACGTTAGTAGAAAAGAATCGCAGAAGGCAACAGTCATATTATTGTCTCTATGAATTGAAACGTATTCTATGATCATCGATTTAAGCAACATCAATCGTATGATGTTGCTTAAATCGATGATGAGGTGTGCAGTGAGCTACAGCCGGATGAGCCCGAGTTAAGGGGTTGATTCGGGGGTAAAGTGTGGGGTCAGCGGGCGTCGTGTGGTTACCTTGCAGGGCAGGTAAGCGTGGGTGCCCAGCTGCGCGGTGATGTTGTTGGGGGCCGACGAGTCGAAGTAGGGCCCCGTGTAGAGGCCCACGTAGCGGCGCGCCCGTGGGCCCCCGCCCGCCTCGCCGCACGACAGCACTGCAACGCAAACATTATAAAATATTATTAAACGAGAACAAAGTGTCGAAACTCCTTTAACAATCGTACAGGAAGATGTATGAATATGAACAAGTGCAGGCTGGTAGCCATATTACTATAATACACGATGGCAATAATACCGGGGGAAAAGAGTCACAGTGACAACATTAAACAAAGTAAAGGTGAAGGGTTCGCCTGGCCTGAACATATCCGTTGCTAGTATTGTTACCATACACGGAACAGAAAGTTTCAAGGCAATTTTAACGCAGTTGTGTATCAGATACCACATCATGAATTATATAATAATGGTACGAGGTGCACACGAGTCGAGCTACGATGGCTCAGTGGGTATGAGCTCGGCCCCTTGGGCGAGAGGCTCCGGGTTTGACCCTGACCTCCCCACCCATGTGGTGCCTTGAAATGGGTTTTCCCAAGTTTCTAAGTGCACCCTGAACACGAGACCATCGCTCGCTTATCGTTGAAAGAAAACGTCGTGAGGAAACCTGTATGCCTGATGAGATTAAAAGTCTTTGAAGGCGTGTGAAGTTCACCAACCCGCATTGGGCCAACATGTCGGTGAACTATGGCCCGATAAGCTCCTCGCCTGATTTCGAGAAAGAAGTCCGGGCTCAGCAGTGGGACATATACCGGTGGCTACTTCACTTTACTTTTACTTTTTACGCACTCGTATAATTTACGACATTTGCTAGTTCGATGCAAACACAATGTGGAGTCTAACTCGTCTAAATACTGACAACCGTTGGACAGTATGACCCTCACACACCCGGGGATAGACCATTAAAAGCAGGTCCTATGTTCATCCAGGAGTAAAAGTGATAGAGTCATGAACGTGGCATCAGCTGAGATCACCCAACACGGATAATACATCCGCCAAAGAACAAGTGTTAGCGTCATCAGTCATATTACTGTATTACACGGACGTTTGAGTGAGGCTATTTCATTTGGTTAGATCAGCAGTGAGAGTCCATCGACCTCTTTACGAGCGGTAGTTTAAATAACATACGAGCTGTGAAGTCGGCCGCCGGAGTAATCTCCGCCGTTAAACGTTCGGGAGGTGTTCAATAGCGGACGGTCAGCGCGAGGCTAATTAGTAAAGTTTCGATACGTAATTAGCTTAATGTGTGTAGGTGTGAGTTACTGCCGCACTTAGCGCTGGTAACGAGCGCCGACCCCGGCTCCCGCTAACGACTGCTGACCCCGCAGATCCCCGACCCCTCAAACCCCCGACCTTTCAGACCCCTGCAGACTCCCACACCAGAATAATACCACTACTTAGAGCGCTTGCCTATCCGAATACGCTGGGTAGTGGTGCAATTCATCATGCCACAGATGATGTTTCCATTAAATTATAAATAAGTAAATGATTAATATCATATTTTACTTATTTATAATTGGCTATCTAGAGAGAGGACTGTGGTGTAGAGCAGGCGGGGCGGCCGAGCAATCGTGCTATTCATCGCGTCAACGATTATAAGTCTAGTTCATACAGAGATGTTTAAAATTCCGCATTTTATAGGAACATATTGTGTTTATTGACTAACAGCAAAGTGGTATGTAGATTGTTGAAGGTAAAAGTAAAGTGTCAACCCTTATATTATGTCCCACTGCTGAGCACGGGTCTCCTCCTCGAAATCAGGCGAGGAAGGTTAATGGGTTCACCAATTCGGTGGCCAAATGCGGGTTGGTGAACTTCACACACCTTGAAAGACTTTCAATCTCATCAGGCATGTAGGTTTCTTCACGTTGTTTTCCTTTACCGGTGAGCGAACAATGGTCTCGTGTAATTTGGGGCGCACTTAGAAATTTTGAAAAACCCATTTCAAGGAAGACACACATACCGCGGGTCAGGAGCGAGTTCGGAACCGCTCGCATAGGAGGCCGAGTCCACCCACCACTGGAACATCGTCGCTACTGGATCATCGTCGCTGTTGTAGGTACATACTTAATATGAACAATGCGGCAGGCTTTTTCGATTTTTAAAGTCATCATAAATTTAACAACATTTTCATTTTGGGGGCTTGTTTTGTTGCCAAATATAACACAAGAATATCAAGCCAAAACTACTGTAGAATTTATAATTTTATTTTGATAGGTTCGAGCCAATTTATGATGAACTAATCTAATGCAATGACTTCCTAGTGAGCTCTATAGTGAACTTGAATACTAGAAGAATACTTAAGATAAAAACTGAAAAAAAAAACTTAGCAGCAATAGAATTATTGGAATACAATAATATTTTAAAACAAAAATAATACAATATATTATTGTTCGCGACATCGCTCATCGATAGCGGCGACAGCTCGCTGCGTCTACGACTCGCCGGGAGCTTCCCCCGCGCGGACCGCACTTCACTTTCCGTCTACTAGGCTCAACATCGCATCTTATACATGTATAATTTCTACATAAAATACAGTCCACTATTTAAATTGTCTTCGTTCTTTTATTTACACAAACAATTATTACACTCGTAATTAATGCATTAGTCTAGAAATAATATTTTGATGTTTAGTTTAAAGTAACGTTTATATTGTTAATAATAAAGCAGAGCTTCCCAACCTCTTGAGACGGAAAATAATGAGTTGCTCGAGTTGGCTTATTGACTTTCATTAATCTTTATTCAGAGAGTAGAGAGTGAGTTGGAGAGTTCCTAACGCCAGATGCTCGGAGCGTCCAGTACAAACATGGAACTTAATCTGTAGTATCACGGATAATGATTTATTTATGTTAGTAACAGACCACTAGACCTCACTGCGCCGGCCGACCGCGTTAACCACATCTCTACCTTCCCGAGATAATTTCCCTTTACCATTTTAGTAAATGTATAATTCAACTTACCGACCGCTCAAATAAAGATCACAAAAAAAATTATAATATGAAGCACAACTTCAAAAGAGCGTGCGACTCACGGCGTAATCATCTGTGCTCTTTCATCTTTTTTCTTTGTTAAGACCAAAGAAGGGAAGGTTGGGAAATAATAAGTCATCTAGAGCCTAGTCGATAAGTAAATTATTTGAAAATAAATATTAACGAGCAGACATTTACAACTACATCACATCGTAACAACAACCAGTTGTGGTAAAGATATAAATGATAATATCGAAGCATTAGTATGGAACAGGGTTCCGACCCTTGGCAGGGCTATCGAGGGCGAGTCGATAACTTTTAGTAGAGATGAAGAAGCCAAAACCGCACGCCAAATCATTATTAGGTTAATCGTTCTGGCGAACTGAAAGTACGAATGTACACAATATATTAAATTTAAAAAGTTCTTTCGAAAAACTAAAGAATGCATTTTATCATCATTATCATCTTCAGCAGTCTTTATCCATCCGCTGCTAAACAGAGGCCCTCCTCCATGAACGCCAAGACGACCGATCCCATGCTACTCGCATCCAGCACGGATCGGTCATGACATTGAGGTCGTCTTCCCACCTGGTTAATGGCCGACCAACACTAAAAAGGAATATTTGCATATTATAATATAATATTTTGTATAAGTACTGTATTATTGTAATTTATTTTCTGCATCTTCTACAGATTTTTTAGCTATAAAAAAGAATATTATAATAGCACATCGCTAACTCGTGATGTCACGTATTTTATAATTTTTCCCTAAAAAAGTGCTGAATGCGGCTCAAGAAGTTATCACTTGAAATAAGGTTGGTAACGAATTTATATCTATTGCCGCTATTTCTATTGCTAAAAATATAGCATAGGCCTATTGTTAAAATGTTTAACGGCGGCGGCATTTCTCTTGTTATCTTCTCTTTAATAAAATTCAATGTCACTTAATATTCAACACAAGTATGCCATAAGCCTCGTTTTATTCAGTTGCATATCCATTAACAGTTGTATCGACTTTTGGAGGGCGCTGGTGTTGGAGAGGGCGCTGGCGTCACTGGCCACGTGCTAGTCTCACTCGCACATACGCCTGATCGCTCCGAATCATCCCATTATTATGCTAATACTCGGCTGCGATTCGTTTATATTGTATCTTATATTCTATTCGTAAAAAAGCGGCAATATCATTTCCCCTCATTACGCGCCGCCACGGGTGATCGGAGTATAAAATAAATTGCACAACGTTGTCCTTTTGTTTCTAGTAAATATTTTATTCGGCACATTTTTTATTGTTCTCGCTCCTTTCTTGGGTGTTACAAGACGTGAATAACATAGTAATATATCCATTGGTGTAACAATTGTCTAAAATACAATCAGCTCACTCACACTCATAAGAAATAAGTTTAACTTATTTAATTATGACAAACACACTATTGTAATATAGGATTCAAATTGATTTTATTAGTATCGTGACAATAGTTTATGTTCTGTTCTACAGAGCAATGTAATAGTAGTAGTTTGCTATGTCCATCCGTCATAATGTAAAGTATGACGGATTGTTTAACTTTTTCCAGCAATTGTGGTGCTGTGAAGTGGAGGGGTCGCCATGTGAAGATGTTGGCGTGTGTATGGTATGGGTGCCGGTATAATACTCTTTTATTGAATGAATACATTGGCTTATATATTTATAACATACATGTCAGGGCACAACAGGTGCAACAGTATCTTCCAACCACACTGTCCATAGTTTACATTCTTCCTGCTTGCGCAACATATATAGTCCGCGCCACTAATGAAGTCCTGCGACCAAAGCCGGAACAAAATTTGACAAGCTTGACATCTTGACAACTGTCTGGAGTGAGGAGTTGTGAGATTTTAAATTGTTCTACGTGAAATATGGAGGGTTAAGGGTAAAAAGGGAAGGCCGTATAATGATCATTAACGTGAAAGAAGTTTGTGAATTAGAAAGTAAGAATAAACAACTATTAACCCCGATGAATAATATGTTTATGAATGTCACCGCCATGACAGGTAAATTTTAGAGATACCAGAGTCACTCATTTTGCCTAAATTGTGGCTAAAATTTTATATAAATACAAAATAAAAATAAAAACCTTCCTCAGATGAATGATATTCTCAGGCGTTTCTGTGAAAAAAAAATCTCAAATAACAAAAGAAGTTAAAATAGCAGCAATTACTTCTAAGAAAATCGTCACCCCTGAAAAAGTCGAACGCAACCGAAGAAGCTTGTTTTAGATGGTTTCGACTAATCGGCTATATTATGCATAAATTACAAACGAAATAATTTTTTCGAAAAAGAAAAGAAAAAAATCATCAGCCTTTATCCATCCACGACTGAACATAGGCCCTATAATTAATTATAATGTTTATTGTAGTAGCCATAGTAGAAAATGATTACACTAGAAATTGGCAACATTGAGTTATGAGACCGTAGCGCCGCGTCTATCGGACTTCTCTCGTGGCGCGGACTATACATATTGTATTATGAGCTCTGATTTATTATCACGGTGACATTTTAAAACAATTACGACGGTCGTGTTTTCTAGCTTTTCATGCTTTTTCAGCATTCCAATGTTATTATATCTTTATTGAAATCACACAATACAAAGAAATGTAATGAAGAAAATATTATAAAATAGAAAGCTCACCAAATATCACAAAAACTATACGTATATTTATAGAAAATATTCAGAATATAGGCGAGTATAGCGCATGGTGTACACACGGCTGGCAACACCATTCGCACAATTTCGGGAATAACCGAATTGTCACCCGCCCTTGCCTAACGGCCGCGTCTTAAGACAATAAAAGAGTAGTCCGCGAAAAGCCTATACGAGTGCGTCGTTCCGGCGACCGTCGTAACGGACATGTTAGGTTAAAATATTAATAGTCTGTTTGCCTTAAATTCTTGTTTAAAATATAGTGAAGTAAAGATTAAAGAATAAAGTTTTTATCTTAAGTAGAATCTTTAAGTTTCCGAACCCAACAACTATAACTGGCGCCCCAACGGTGGGCCCAACAACTATAACTGGCGTCCCAACGTACGGCAGAAACTCGGATTCTACTTTGTGTATCATATAATAAGTGAATAAAGCAGAACAGACATTAAAATAATACCTAGCTTCGTTTTTTCGAACTAGTGAATAAAAAGTGTTTTAAAGACCTAGCTTCGTTGTATCGAACTAGTGAAAAATCAGTGTTAAAGTAGTTAAATAATTACCTAGCTTCGTATTTTCGAACTAGTGAATAAAAGTGTTTAAAGTCGTTAAATAATTACCTAGCTTCGTTATTTCGAACTAGTGAATAAAAGTGTTTAAAGTCGTTAAATAATTACCTAGCTTCGTTATTTCGAACTAGTGCATATACTTCAGTGTTTTAGTTTATATGTTTTATAAATTATACCTACGACCTAGCTTCGTTGTATCGAACTAGTGAATAATCAGTGTTAAAGTCGTCAAATAATTACCTAGCTTCGTTATTTCGAACTAGTGCATATACTTTAGTGTTTTAGTTTATAAGTTTTATACCTATAGTCTAGGATCCGCGATTGAAAAGACCACTAGGACCTAGCTTCGTTGTATCGAACTAGTGAATAATAAGTGTTAAAGTCGTTAAATAATTACCTAGCTTCGTTATTTCAAACTTGTGCATATACTTTAGTGTTTCTAACAATATGGTGCTTACGCGAGCCGGCCAGCAACAAAATATGCAGGCCGCCGGAGTTGAACGAGAATCCCCGCTGGTGTTGACTGAACAAGACGAGTCCCCCAGCGCCGGCGCTTCATCACTGCCTCCGCCACACGGGCGTGAGTCGCCTGTTTCTATAACGTCGCAGTACGGGCGTGCTCCGCCTGTCTCCGTGACACCGTCGCCGCCATCTTCGCCAATAGTGATGTCTGACGAGCAGTTCAGGTATTTGTTGGATACTCTACGAATCTACGCAGCAGCCCGCTCCGTGCTCTTCTAATACTGTGAGTACGAACTTATCTAACTGTACGGCGAGATTTAGTGGAACGGGTGATGTGATGACGTTCATAGACACCATACGAATTTATAAAGATTGTGTTAATGTCCATGACGATATGGCCTTAAGAGGCTTACCCATGTTACTCACGGACTTTGCAGCGACTTGGTGGCATGGTGTTAAGCATTCTGTAAATACTTGGGAAGAAGCTATACTGTTACTGCAGCAAACTTTCGGACCACGCCTTGTGCCTCATAAAATATATCGAGAAATATTCAGTAGAGAGCAGGGTGATGAGAGAACAGATATATTTGTATGCCGATTTAGATCGTTAATTGCTCAGCTTCCGCCTGGAACACTATCAGAAAATCCGGTTCAACTGGATATGGTATATGGCCTTTTACATAGACGCATTCGTGAAAGGGTAACTAGAAGCTCCTTCACTTCATTCACCGAGTTACTTCATCATGCTCGACTGGTGGAGGATGTCCTCGAGGAAGAACACCAACCGGTGTCGTCCAAACGGAATGATGTGCTGTCTATTCCACGTGGCCCTAAGGTTCGTGATGAGTCCTTGACTTTAGCACCTACATTGGTGACAACCACGGACAGGTCGGCGTCATATAGGCCGAGGCCAAGATGTTCATACTGTAAAATTTACGGCCATAGTAAAGATGATTGTCGAAGACTTACTTCAAAGAACCTTACTATCACTGAAGCAATTAAGATAGAACCAGTTACCGTGCAACCTGATTTGCGCCCCTCTCTTAGTTGTTACGGATGCGGTGCACCAGGTGTTATCCGGTCAAACTGCGAGACCTGCAAGGAAAGACGCGCGGTGCGGCCCGCAACGGCGTCTCAATCATCATTAGCGTCAATAAACGCTGTCGACCTGTGTGCGTTTGCACCACGTGTTAGACCGATTTTTAAAATCGAAGTGTTTGGTGTTAAGTGTACCGCGTTATTAGATACAGGTGCTAAGCAATCAGTGGATAGTGAAAATTTAACTAAGCATTTACGTAATAATGGTCAAGTGTTTAAAAGTGTAGAGACTGAATTAAGATTAGCTGATGGTACTAAGCGTGTACAAATTGTAGAAACAGCCATGATTAATGTAATTGTGCGAGGAGTGGTGGTGCCAACCTTGTTTATGGTTTTGCCTGGTGCCACAGAATCTCTATTAGGTATTAATTTTGTACAAGACGCTGGCATGATACTTGACTTTTATAGAAATCGTTATAAGTTACGCGATTCGAATTATTATAGTCTTGAGTATGAAGATGAAAATCATATTACGGTTAGTTCTTCGGGAGGTCTCCTTACATCGAGTAATAAAGTTAATTTACAAAATAGTGATGATATTTTCAGTGCAGGGGGAGAACCCACACCATTAACAGTGCATAGAAAAGGTACAGGAGATATCGTGCCCATCTCATCACCACCATATCGGGTATCACGTGTTAAAAGGGGGCATTGTTCTAGCCAAGCGACTAAAGGTTTTTCTAGTAAATTCGCTCCACGCCGCGAAGGTCCGTATAGGATTAGTAAAATTATATCTCCAACAACGTATGAAGTCGTTGATAGAGAAAATAAACGCCGCGGCAAGTATCATGTCAGATTTCTGTCCCCATATACAGGCCCCACAGAACCCATTGTATATGATAGAGGTAGGCCACGCAATATTGTTAGTCCCAAGTCTGCCTCGGTGTCCTCTGCAGACTTGGAGGGGGAGGATATAGCGCATGGTGTACACACGGCTGGCAACACCATTCGCACAATTTCGGGAATAACCGAATTGTCACCCGCCCTTGCCTAACGGCCGCGTCTTAAGACAATAAAAGAGTAGTCCGCGAAAAGCCTATACGAGTGCGTCGTTCCGGCGACCGTCGTAACGGACATGTTAGGTTAAAATATTAATAGTCTGTTTGCCTTAAATTCTTGTTTAAAATATAGTGAAGTAAAGATTAAAAATAAAGTTTTTATCTTAAGTAGAATCTTTAAGTTTCCGAACCCAACAACTATAACTGGCGCCCCAACGGTGGGCCCAACAACTATACGAGCTGGATATAATACTATTATGGACTATTAACTATGGTTATCATAATCTAGCAGTTAATATACACTCGTTGTGTATCTGGCACTAGACCAAAACTTATAATGTTCATTGGATAGTATATTATTTCAAATATTATTAGGGTACTAAGACCTTTCATAAAACCTACAAGTCACACGGGCTTATATGGAGATCTGTAGTATTACAATCTTAACTATAAGTTGAGAGTATAATATTATATCTCTAAGATGATCTCTCATGATATATCACATAAAAAATCATTATAAAACATAATATTATTATGTAGGATGACCTCGGAGCTAGCCACAGCGTCCACAGTGGCGTAGAGACTAGAGACTCCGAGCCGCTGTGAGATACCCTGCTGATATCAGCTGCCGCCGTGACTTAGCCCGGGAGGTCAGGGGGCAACCGCACGGGCGAGGGGCCGAGGGGGAGGGGGTCGAGGGAGTGACTGCACGCCGGACGCGATAAAACGCAAATTTATTCCGAGTTGTCCGGCCATGCCGCTTGAGCGACCGTACGATCAACCGTGCGCCGCAGCGCCGACACCGACGTGACACTGACGTGACGTCACGGCGTGACGGACTACAGAAATTCCGAGCTATGTAGTATTTCTGGTATTGTTATTTAATTCGAATTTGTTATTTTCATTGTACAGTTATCGTAAGTTCATGTTACTATACATACGACACCTTTATACAATAACACGCCGATAGCCGTCACTATCACACGACTCCAGTGATAGACATGTTAAAAATAATGAGTGAAATTCTCGTGAACATTAGAAAACAATGCACAGAGTATAGTCGACTTTAGCAAAGGTGGATTGTCATTTGTCTTATGTTTGTTGAAATTATATTTGATTTGTAGCGGCCGTAAAGGCACTGGATGCACGTTATGCAATTGATAAAAATAACGATGTTTTTCTTCGCCAGCTCACTTTTAAGAGAATCGATATAATATTATAAAGACGAAAAGTGTAAAGCACGGAAATAATCATTATATTTGGAGCATTCACCGCAGTGGTCTGCTCACGTCGGGGCAATTGCCGTGAACTAGTGCACCGGCAGCTCACGTGCGACCGGGCCTCGTTTCCTCACCCGACCCGACCAGGCGTCTAGTATCCTCGCTGCCGTCACTTGTTCCCTCTATCCTCTATTTAATGCGAGGAAGACGGTTCACTTGACATAATTATATATCGTATAGCACCTTGGTCTTCTTTTGTAAGGTATCAGTTTAATTAAGTGAAGATATTAAGTCTTATTATATTGGTGCCTAGTCCCTCGCGGTGGACATTATTCAAGTTATCCGTCCACCAGAAGGTTGGAGTCATTTTGATCTCGTACGCGATATTCTACCAAAAGCAACGCTTCTATTTAGCTTTGAATAAACAAACAGTATTTTTTAATTTCATTCCCATTAGCTCGCTTAAAAAAGACTATTGTGAGTGTCGCAGTTGGCTGCCCGGAGCGTGTGGTTGCTCGCCGATCGTGTGGTTGTCCGCTGGTTATTCGCTGGTTATCCGGCGGTTCCCCGCAGTTTATGAACCAATTATCAGCAGGCTTAGCTGTGGGGTTATTTCATCGTTGGGTCGCTTGCGGTCGCGGGCTATGTGTTAGCGGCTTAGTGCAACTGTGCATCGACGGTTTTTTACAACCAATCAAAATGAACCTATCGCAGGCTAAGCCTTTTAGCGATCACACTGATTTACATACAATCAACCTTCTAGTGAACGCATTTAGAGTAGGATTTAATATTAATCTTTATTTTATTATGAAAAATTCCCTTCTCCAGATTTCTGATAATATTAATTTAAGATGTTCATTTGGACCAGTAATAGCCTCTCGTAAGTCGCTCTTGGTGCTTCGTTTAAATTTTTTATTTAAAATTAATGTCGAGCGTCTTAGGTTTAGGAATTAAATAAAATAAATGTCTTCAGTGCCCTATTTACCAGATTTAAACCTACAAAATTCTCTTTCGAGTAAACTTTCAACATCAAGAATTCATAAGTATGTCCCCGTCACTCTCTAACGACTTACAAAGTTATGGATTTTCTTAATGTCCCTTGAAACTCTTTGGAATTAACGTCTTTTGTTCTGTGATTACTGTGGGGAGAGAGAAATGGAAACGATTAAACGTAGGCATTTGGGTTATTTAAGCGCAAGTATACTGGAGTCTGGCGTAGTGTATACGAGTATATAAAGCGCGTCGGGAGTGTGGAGAGGTGAACTGATGCTGTACAGCTGTACCGGCCGGAGCTGGTCTCTCAGACCAGTCAGTACACGTTGCTCCGCTCAAAAATCATACCGTCGTGACTGCCTATTTGATACAAGTATTGTTCTCGGATTGAACAAGGAGGTTCATAATCGTAGTTTGTACGCTAAATATATTCTGTTTTGTGAGCATTTTCAAATCAATTTTGTTTTAGCTGGAGACATTTTATTATATACATTCTATAAGAGATAAAGATGAAGTATCAAAAAAAGATCCGCGTCTCAGTTGGTTTAGATCGCCGAGCCTACTCCTATGACTTGCTATATGACTGTGCCTCAAGCGAAGCATTAGGATTTATTTTTTATTTATTATATTTGATACGCCAACAGTGTACACATTAAAACATACATTTACAGAATTCAATGAAGTACAGTGTCTGATATGTACACCTATTATAGGCGTATACAGCATTCACAACATTCACTTAAGGTTACATATACATAAGCTGTTATTAATAATGACACAATTACAGTTTAATATAATGTTACGAAGACAAACTAAATACAAATACAATATTATGATTATACACATATTAGAAGGAGCTGAAAATTAAATTAAACTAAGTAAGTTCTTGTTTTTGCAAGCTAAAAGTAATTAACTTATTTTTAAAAACATTGAATGAGTCGCCAAATATATCTAGATCGCATAAGCAACATTGATTTTCATTGTAGCAATGACATAATCTCCGTAAAGGAGAATTGATAGAGAGGTTAGTTCTAGCAAATTTTTCTGCGAATACTTTTTTGACTTTGTGCCTAGGGTGATTATAGGGAATGTTTAGCGAAATGTTGTGCAACATTGAAGGAGAGTCAATGGTACCATGTACAACTTTATGAAGAAAACAGAGATCACGAATCTTCCTTCTCTCTCGCAATGTGTTCATTTTAAAGAAGGACAATCGGTTTGCGTATGGAGTTCTGTGTGAGATGCCCTGACACGTAAACGCCAAGGATCTAGTAAATGATCGTTGAATGTTTTCCAGGCGTTGCGATTGATTTGCGTAAAAAGGGTTCCAGGCTACACTTGCGTACTCCAAGCAACTTCGCACTAGTGAGTTATATAGAATGATTTTAGTTCTTGGAGACCTGAAACTCTTGGTGTTTCGCTTAATAAAACCAAGCATCTGTGCAGCCTTTTTCACAGTCCCGTCAATATGTGATCTAAAGGACAACTGGTTATCAACTAGCACACCAAGATCTCGAATTTCGAATACCTCACGAAGGACCACGCCATTTAGATTATATTCAACATTAATAGGATTTTTTTTCCTCGTATATTTTATATAGAAACATTTATCAACATTAAGGTGCATCCTGTTTTCGTCACACCATCCTTTTATGTTATTCACATCCACTTGAATGAGAGTAGAATCTGCAATAGTCTCAACTTTCATATAAATTTTTAAGTCGTCGGCAAATAGCTTATAGTTACAGTGTTGTATCCGAGTACATATATCATTAATGAATATTGAAAAAAGTATGGGACCTAAGTGTGAGCCTTGAGGCACTCCTGTGTTCGCAAAATATCCATTTGAATAGAAGCCATTGACGTTCACAACTTGATGCCTGTCCTTAAGGTATGATCCAAACCAGCGCAGTACTGATCCATGTATGCCTATTAATTCTAGCTTTTTCAATAATAGTTGATGATTTACTTTATCGAAAGCACTACTGAAATCAATATATACTGCATCAATTTGATGCCCTTCGCCTACAGCCTCAGTCAGTTCTGTCAGAAAGTTGGTGAGGTTTGTTTCAACAGAACGACCCTTTTTGAAACCATGTTGGTGCACTGATAGAAGGTGTTCAGAATGTTTAGATATAATTGGAGAAACCAGAGCCTCAAATAGTTTAGAGAAACATGACAGAATGGAAATTGGTCTATAATTCGCGATATTATCTGCAGTCCCTTTTTTGTGTAGAGGTATAATTTTAGCCTTCTTCCATTCGTCCGGAAATATTCCATCAGTTAATGAGCGATTAAATATAAGTGTAAGAGGCAGAGAGAGACCTGAGCCACATCGCTTAGCTAATAGAGGCGGAATGCCGTCCGGACCGGGGCCCTTAAAGATATCGAGTTGCTTTATCTTATTCAATACTTGCCGCTCGGTAAAAAATAATCTGCCTATACAATTATGTTCAGGTATTTTTGGAATTGTTTCTAAATTTTGACTTGCCTTTACTGTATATAACTTAGAATTAAATACCTCAGAAAAATGCATCGCAAAGAGTTCAGCCACTTCTTGACCGGATGCAGCAGTTCTCTTACCCAAGTGCATCGTTGAAGGAATTGTTGACCGTTCCTTTCTTTTATCTTTGACAAAACGCCAAAAGTCTTTGGGATTCTTTGCGATGCCTTCTTCGGTGCGATTCATGTAATTTGAGTATAAGTTATTTAACAATTTATTACCGCGCTCTCTAATTATATTAAATTCTATAAGATCGCGTGGATTGTTATACATGCGGTATTTTTTTCTTATCCTATTCTTTTCCGCTAATAATTTAATTAAGGACTTATTGAAGAATGGAGGAAAACATTTTCTATTAAAACTATATTTAGGAACAAATTGCGTAACCAGATTATCCAGAACACTGCACAAGATGGTAACCATTTCATTCACTGTTGCACATTTGTTAAACTCTAAGTTCCAATCTATTTTTTTAAGTTCGAATGTTATGTTATGGAAGTTTGCTTTACTATAGTTAAATTCTAAAGAAGCTCGATTTAGAAGGTATTTTGTTTCATCTGTATTCAGAGGTAAAGTACATAAAAGTGGGGGGTGTTTGGGGTCAAGTTTGCTTAAGCGATCGAGAGGCGAAGTTATAGATATGTTACTAATTGTGCTTCATATCAGATCCAGAGACTTTCCATCCTCATTAAGTATGTCATTAACTTGATACGTATTAGAAATAGAAATAAAGTCTAACAATGCATGACCCAGCACATTATCACATTTAGATGGTACAGTAAAATTTTCACATTTCGTCCACTCGATAAACGGCAAATTAAAGTCTCCCACAATGACTACTTCATCCACTTCATGCATATGATTATTAACATTATTAAAAAATATATTCAAGGTTTCTAATTTTACTGGAGGAGGAATGTAAACAGAACATAATGCAATTTTTTTAATTCTATTACATAATTTTGCTTGGACTAAGACCCATACATCTTCACAGCTGGATTCCCAACTGTGTAAACGGTAAGAACTTAGTTTACGTGACACAGCTATTAACACTCCTCCACCGTCCTTCTTAACATTCATACTGTGACCAGTATTTAAACGATCGCGTCTATAGACAACATAACGAGAGTCAATGATTTCGCCATTATTAACACTAGGATTTAACCAAGTCTCTGTTAGTGCCAAGATATCGTATGAACTTTGCAAAATGTTATTAAGGATATCATTCGTTTTTGTTCTCATGCCGCGCACATTTTGGTAATATATGGTAGCCATTTGTGTATTTTAACATTAACTAAGCATATTACAGAACTAAAGCACGCAACAAATATGTTAACTTGAGTCATTGCGAAAGAAATTGCTTTCCATGGAACGAATTTGGAGAGCCTGACTGTTTTCGTCCTTCCTTATGTAAATTCGCCCATCCCGGACCCAGACAAACTTAATTCCCGACTCCTTTGCTCTTTTTCTTACAGCAGCATGTAAAGATTTATTGGTAGGGCTCAAATGCTCAGACACGAAGACTGGAGTGCAGTTGCCACTGATCCCGATTTGTCGTGAGTTTAGTTTCTCTCCTGGATTTTGCTTGTTAAATTTGTGGACTGCGGCGAGCACATTGTCCCTTGTAAGTCGATTGCGTAACTTTACGATAATCGCACGAGGTCTATCACTGTCTTTGTTAATCTTCGCCACTCTCGTGGCAAATGCAATATCACCATCCTTGGCAGAATATCCCACCGTCTTTATGAGATTCTCTGCAATTTGAAGTACATTTTCCGAGCGACTTTCTGTGACTCCGTTGACTTCAACGTTACACTCGCGTTGATTATGCTCAATAATATTTAATCGGTTATTAAACCCCTTTTCCAGTTCTCTCACTTTTGACTTTAGTTCGTCATTACTCTTCTGAAGGTTATCAATGATCGCAATCTTATCATCTAATTTTTTTCTCATTTCTTCGTAGCATTCGTTGAAGAATGCTAAAGATCGTTCGAAGGACGACACTTTGTCCGTGATTTGCCGCAGCTCAGTTGTGGTAGGCCCCAATGCAAGGATCATTTCCTCTCTGATTATAGTGCGTAGTTCGTCATTCAGGTCCACTGTCGGAATCGAACTATCATCCGAGGACTTTCGGCGAAGCTTGCTCCTTGGGTTCCGCTTAGTAACATTCTCAGCATCGTCCGTTATTTGTGTACGTATTGGTGTATTAGTGTTGTCTACTTTGGGCTGCTTACTATAACACGCAGGACACTTCCAAGATTTTTTAATCTCGTTGGTGTAGGTATTGAATTGCTTAACTGATATATTGCAGCAGACAAGATCAAACTTCGAGCCACAAAGAGCGCACTTCATAAAATCCTTAGTTTTGATTTGATGACAACATCCAGCGCAAGTAGTTGCCATAGTATATATCAATAGATCGTATTTTTTTAAATATTAAGAAGTATTGAAATAAATGTTTTATACAAATGCACAAAAAGTTCTGATGTTGCGGGGTTCGAACTCTCGCTCGATGCGTGTACTGTACCGTTGTGCAGTGTCTGTTACCGTTTAACCAACCGTACTTATTACAACTCAGCGAAAAAAAGCAACTATATTATTGACCCAGTTGAACGTTAAGTTAAATTTTTAAACCAATGTTTTTATTTCACAACACCTTCAATAGTTTTGTTTTGTACTTAGAACTTTGGCTTTAACGTCTAATATTCTTATTACAATTTTTAAATATAAGTTTATGATCACAGTTTTTAGCAGATAATTTTAAAGTTTACTTATCACTGTGCACAGAAGACACTTTGACTGTTGAAACACTTTTTCAATACACTTAAAGTCACAGTCGCTAATAGTTGTTTAACTGACTTATTTATCACTACTTCTTTGAGATAACATTTACACTCGGTATTTGTAGTAATATGATTATAAAAAATGATTATTTAAACCTTAAAGCGGTGATTAACTATTTAATTTTTGAAAAATTCACGGAGACGATTATACTTGTAATAGCGCCATCTACATAGCTACATAGGATTGCCCTTACCACTCTTTTTTCGAAACTTAAATTGAATTTTGGTTATTAATATCGACATTCATAGGTTAATATCGGCAATTCTATCCGGCACACACAATCAGTACATAATATTTCTTTCAGTCTGTGCGTGTGTGTGTGTGTGTGTGTGCTACAAGCACACATACACACTGAAAAAGAAACTGTTTGCTCGCATTTGAACAAGCTGTACAAATATTATTGACATTAGATTATTTTAAATGAGATGACTAGAATAATTAATTATCAAACGATTCAACCTTGAACAATTAATTTAGATCGCATCTCATGATCTTGAGACGCGACCGATGACTTGAACCCGTCGCCCGCAGCGTCCCGCTGGCCGCCCGTGACGTGACACGACGTGACGCGTGTCACCCTCCGCATGACGTGACATGTGTCACAGCTCGACGGATATATACGGTGTTCCGTGATGTAACTCAACTGCTTGTTACTTCAAGCTTCAAGAAACTGCTTACGAATCGTGCCTTTATTAAGCTTTGTTTTGTAAGTTAGTCTTTAGCAAATTATAAAAGAGTATTAAAATTTTATACTAAGCGGCATGATAATGAAAAGTGACAAATTAATAAAAACACATGTAATTTGTCCTTCTGTGTGTAATTTTCATTAAAGTAGGTCGAGCCGGCCTCGTGAGTCGTAACTGGCTGTTTTATGGCGAACTTCACAAACCGCTAATAACAGCTTTATGAACGGCACCATTGTTTTATTGATAATATATAAGGGAGCATAAGCTTTTAAGCTTATCTCAGCTTTATTGTATTTTTTATAAGTGCTTAGGAAAGTTAAACTAAGCAAGACTATTGTTAAGTTTCGGTAGATTTAAAATCATGGACTGATGTCTTTTAAAACGCTGAAATCATTATTTGAATAGTAATTTATAAAAAAATCCGTACCTATCTGACCGTCCCGTCCCCGTCCAATTAGTTGAATTCGATGAAAACTTTAGTGTTCCTGAGAATATTGGATTTAAAATGATCTGTTATTGATGACATAGAATGGTCGAAAGACAAGAACAGAGTTGTCATGTTCACCGTTCATACCGGCAGCGTACAAGCTGTAGTCGTGTTGAGCTGAGAATGTAAACGAATGAAAAGATCAAGTAAATATTTAGGTAACGGAGAGCTCGCGGCGGGCATGGCTGAGCTACGGTGAGACGGCTGTCATGCTGCCGTGACACTGTGCGGCCGCGCTCGCCTGGTCTCGTTATATATTTCGGGTCCCCGCGGCAGGGGTCCGGGGCGAGCGGGGGAGGGGGCGCGGCGGGGGCCGACGACGTCCACACAAATTAAACGCTTTGAACAAAGCTCGGTCGCATCTGCCATTGTAAAATCTACTAAAGTAGCTGGAGTGCTGCAGATATTAAATACTGATACAAAGAAAAAGACATACGCTAGTAAAATGAATCGGTCGTTGCAAACGGTACTTCTAACATCTCGAGTTCTACTTCGGTCACATTCAGCGAGATGGTATAATCCGCCCGCCCAGCCGCCCAGCCGCCCAGTCACTCGTCACTAATGGAACTTACGCGCTCGGCTGCGTTTAAATCTCCCAAATATCTTTAAAGTAAGCAAACAGAGCGTGAGACGGCCCGCGCCGGCGAGTTGGCCTGCCCTATTTCTATGTATGTATATATTTTTGTAGCACTCTCCTGCACCGCTACCTCCTACCCGCTATCCGCACCGTGATGCAGGGCATTAGGGAGGCTCCTTACAAAATTGCCGTCGATATTTTCATAAGCCGTTGTGTTTGGTTTGTGATGTCTGATGTGTATTTAAGCTACGGGTTTTTAAGCTACATGACACGGGTTATAAGCTACCTACATTCACCCATGTGAAGTTCTAGTACCTGTAGATGATAATCAAGTTCGTACAGGTGCTAGAAGCATTATTTCACGATTCACGACTCACGTAAAACCTCACGATTTTAATGTCAGTGGGAGACGAGAGAGAAGAGTAGACGATCAAACGGCCAAAAAGATATCACATAATACCAACATCCGACTATGGTGGTACTTATTTAGACCTGGATATATAAAGAAAATGTGATTCAATTTTATTTTTTGAATAAAGTAGAAGAAAGAATTTTATAGGAACAAGCTGAAAGTTGGTGATGCAGTTTCATAACACGCCTTCAACTCAAGGTCTCAAACGACCGACAACTTTTGCTACATTATATTTTAGATCATAATATTTCACACAAAACTCCGCCGTACTTGCACGAACTGCGATTTTAATAAACCACACTCGACGTTATAAAATGTGCTCATCTTGAAAGCTGGATAGCATGTTTTATCTAGTTAGCGCAGATCCATACAAATAAAGAAACACGTTTTTAGAACTTTTAAAATGTACAGTCATGAATATAGGACCAAGTTAATTATCTTATTTAATTATACTTGTGTGTGATACTGGTCCATCGTACGAACACGACACGATGCTCAGGTACGCTCCAATGAAACAATATGGGAATAGAACTCAAAATTGATGCAATAGTCTTGGCACAATCGAGTTGGGCTCTTGCGGCGTCACCGCAGAGACGATTTCTCGTTTGCCTACAAATTGAGTACGTGTGAGGTAGCCTGTCACACTTAGATTACATGTTAAACCGGCTGCACCGCAGCACTGCGCTCCTCATCACACCTCGGAAGACGGACAGAACAGACAGGATATTTACTGCCGAAACTTTGTATAACGTAAACGAGCCCGCGTCCGCAGCAGTAACATTACAGTCGCGACAGGCGGCGGAAAGTTCGCTACGTGACTGTGTTCTTATTACTTATTACTCATTTCTTCGTTTTCATATGTTCGTGCTTCAATGGGTGTGTCATTTCTATCTTTAGTATTGTGTCATGTTTCATTTTTTTTTATTCAAACTGTGTAATCACGGAGTGCAGTATAATATTGACAATAATTAAGTTTAATTATGTTGTGCGCGCTGTCAACGTGATATTATGCAAATTGATAATTATGGGCTCTTAACGCATCGCCGCTGCTAGCCCTGGGGGCACGTGACGTACCTATAGAACTGACTGGAAAGTGTACTGTATCGACGTGTATCGAAATAACATCATCATTAAAAATGTTTTTCTTTGTTCTATTCTCTGTGTCCACTCTCGACATTTGTAAAAGTATTCTTGTTCGCACCAAGATTTGTCTCCAGCCTCAAGTGTCAGCGTTGTTTGTTTTTGTTGTGTTGTGTCTGATCACGCTGTGAAAACATCGTAACGATATGAATGAACCAATTAACAGTAAACTCTGAATCGTCGTCGCCACATGACAGTGTCCGGTTGGGGTTTTATATCTATCCATATTTGAATTGTTTGCGCGACGTCAAAACCGACTTTTTTATTACTGATGAAATGAATGATGAAAGTCATGACTTTAGTTATTTAGAACTAGTAGAAGAAAACCAAACCAACCAAACATTTTTGTATAACTATAGATAGTATACACTATACATACCGCGTGTTCGTCCATCACCTGTGCTCGTATCGTGTCGTTCGTGCCTGTATACGAGTACATTACGTTCGTTTAATAAGCCCGATTGCCATTCTGATGTTATTCCAATTGGGTGCCATAAAAGAGCGCCACCCAAACAAACAACACACAGTAGCACGGGGCAGTACACGGCAGTATGGAGCCACTATAGAGCAGTATATAGCAGTATACCGCAGTATACGGCAGTATGGAGCCACTATAGAGCAGTATATAGCAGTATACGGCAGTATACGGCAGTGTGAGGCAGTGTGGGGCAGGAGGGTGCAGGAGAGCGGAGTGCAATAACATGCAGCGCCATTAAAGTGTAATCAGTGTCGCGTGACGCATTTAATACAATAAAATAACGAACTCCAATTGAATGGAAGTGCGTTCGGCAAAGCGTTTAAAGGTAATTGCAGCCCCTCCCGCTGGCCCCTCACCCCCGCTCGCCCAGGGAAGCTGTACCTCGCTCACCCGATTGAGTTTTCCGTCGTCGGTACGATCAGAGTCGGTAGTGTCGTCGCATCGGCTCGGATGTCGCGGTACCGAATCCTCGCGTTGCATATTAACATTATGAGAGTAGGCTCATTGTCTTTATAACTTTATAAGACGTAACGTAAAAATTAACTTAGAGACGCGCTTCGATCCCTGGCAGCTGATCTATTGTTTGTGTTATTTGTTCCTGTATGCTTCTATTCACTGTACAGTAGTCATGATGTTGATATTTCCTTGGTGTTACTATAAGTTGGACTGAGTGAGTAGCTGCACGTTTTACACTTAGTTGTGTTATACGGTCAAAGTAGTTGCATCATTTATTTCGGCTCTTTCTCTCTCTTTCAACGCTGTTTCTTGAACACCATTGAGAAAGAGGGTTTATTATTTTTTTATATATTTGTGGGATTTTATGGCAAATTTAAAGTCAAAATCCGTTTTAGCACAACACATGTGATTTTATTGTAATCTTCGTCTTTCTTTCTCCACACTTACGCGCTCTCCGCCATCTTTTTTCTGCATTTCTCTTCCTTCCCTGCCCTTATCCTTCTATCTCGCTCATACCCTTTACGTTCCATTCCGTTTATATTTATTGAAAACCAACAGCATTACAACAATAGATATTATATTATCCTGTCCACATATCTTAGTACTGTACATTTTTACTAATGAAATCCTAAGTTATATTATGTTTCCTGTGCGTTTCACAGCGACGTAAGTCTAGTCGGAGCTAGTTCACGTATCCATTCTCATATGCGTGCGAGCTGAACACGTGGAGCTGGTCTCCCCAGACTACATTTTCCTTCGGAGAGCGACGAGTGAATTATTATTTAAATGGATACAAAAAATGTATTTCACGTTCGCGATTTCAGCGCCGAGCAAATATTATAATATTAAATTGTATTTTAAAAACATCGCATATTCTTGCAATAATAAATATGGCGCCGCTGTACAAAACGTTTTTTTAATAAAACCTTGTATTTTATTTAATAAAAACGAACTACATTTTACATACTTTATACAGGTTTTTGATACCGTTAAAGGTATTTTCGCTATGAAATTGTGTTATGAGATACATATTATATTCTAGGAGTAACTTTACTCACACATTGGACAGTGTGGTAAGATAGCTTTAGCCTGAACCTAATGTTAAGTATAGTCTTGTAATGATTGCTTGTCTAAAAGGCTAAGAGGTAAGTGACCAGAGTACTGGTTTATTGTAGTGTATCACCGATGAACCGAAGCGGTGATAAACCGTGAAGCCCGACCAGCCGGTGCGATGCGGTATATGTAGTTTATGAATCAGTGTACATTTATATAATATACTTTCCATCAAACCCGCCGCTAGAAGTATACCTCCTTCATTGTACCGCGACACGATTGGAATCATGCACTCGTTACTCTGAGAAAAGTAGGAAACGAGTAGCTATAGGACGAGCTAGCCACAAATAGCTGTTATTTTTAAGGTTTTGAGTCGCGCTTATGCATATTTTATACAAAAATATTGTTTCAAATAACACCAAACTTTAATAGCCCTAGCGAGTATTAGTATAAACTCATATTTTTAGGCAAGTTGAAAGCTTTTTGACCTGCATTTTAAATAGCTCCTCGACGTCCTCGAAACTTGTTGAGGGGCGGTGAGAGCGAACGAGCTGAGTCGCTTATAACTAGGAGTTTAGCTGATGTGGTTCGATACGTCACACGGCCTCCATATCCGAGCGTCGGCGGTTTACGCTGAGCCAGCGCTGCCGTCGCGGACTCGCGGTCGACACGTCAATGATAAACATTATACATACACTGTATAAGGGTTTGTATTTCGTGTCAGTAAATCACATGCACAGACCACCTTATGTCTGTGATCACATGTATGCAAAAAAATACGTTTGGGAAAAGTTTCCAAAAAAACCCTATGTTAAGAAATATGGTTGTTAGCTGGGCTCAAATTTCCAAGCGTCGCGTGTTTTTCTAATTACTAGCAGGAGAATGATTTATACCAATGAATATAACTAAACTGCATATTATAAAAAAAGAAGTAAAAACTTATTACGTGAGATAAATGAGCGCTATAACTCCGCGCTACAGCCGCGGCCGGTCGAGGCGGAGCGCCGTTATCAATACATATTGCACTCAGAGTATTTCCACTATATTATCTCCCGCTTTTGATGTACTCAAGATACTATTGTACTCTATAATATATCAGAATAAAATAATATATATGTAAGTAGTGCAGTATAGATTGTATAAGAACAAACTTCTTATTTTTAGCTCTTTAATCTTCAACTATACCTAAGTTAATAAACGAATATATTAAATTTTGTAATGTTACGGTCCAGGAATTAAGTACGACATAATTATACTTTGAAACAATATTTATATTCAACTAGTAGCGCCCCACGGTTTCACCCGCGTACTTCCCATTGCCGTGGTGATAAATGATAGCCTATGTGCTATTCTGATATTGTATAAACTATGTTTTTGCAAAATTCCATTCAGTAGTTTTTACTTAAAAGAGTAACAAAGATCCATACTTACAAACTTTCGCGTTAATAATATTAGTAGGATAAGACGCCCGGGAGGCGTTGCTATTGGTTGTTTAGGCGAGTAGATACAAAATAACGTCGTTGTAACAAGCAAGGCGCCGGGAAATGTCTCTGTTCAGCGATCCCGTCGATATTGGACATACAAGTGACGTTACAGCGACGAGAATGAAAAGTAAAAAGAAAAACGAAATTCTAGGAATGTTACAAGATGTGAGATGTGTATTATATTATGAGATGTTAGATGAATATTGTAGGAACGATCTTTAATAAGAACAGTGACGTAGAACTTTCTAGAGTTCTACGTATTAGGTGATACTCTTTTGTTTGTTACCAGTGAACAGTGTTAGGGCTCTGTTATTCCTATCAGAGTCAACTCTTGTTTAACAGCGGTCTTGTAAGAGACCATCTTATCAAAAACGACTCCTGTAGGAACATATTATTACATACGTTTAGTTACATAACATTTATTATACTTAGTTTATTGTCAACTGTTGACAGGTACAGGTACTCAACCTTGTTTACTTGTAAAATTAATAAAAATTAGATAAAGATAAGATAAAGATTGAATTCCCGCCAACCCTCGTTAGAGCTGATCCTTGGGCGAGCGGCGATATATTTCAATAATATATTTAAACTCTTCACATCCAGTGAGGCTCATTAATTCGACCCCTTTTTTGTTCTTGGGTCGTGTCTGGTGAGATAATATTATGATAGAGTACGAAGGCCGAGCGCGAGGACATTAGTTCTAATAGAGCCGGAGCTCTCTGCCCCGCGGCCGACTTAATTGACGTTAAAAAATTAAAGCTCTTTGCGGTGCAGTCGCGCTGATAACGCGGGAAACTATTCATCATCACCGTTACTGTTTGTTTGCAGCAGAGTCGATCTGATATCAAAATTTAACAAAACTTAAAAATACAAAACTATCACATAACTACATAATTTGATTGCTCTGGAAATATTACGTTTGTCATCTCAGTGCACATACGGCCAAGACAATTGTGGTGGCGGTCAGCCGCCATGCAGGCGACGGCAGTGTGCGGTCGAGAAAACGCGCGTCTAGCCGCCGCCCGCAGCAGTTTGCGGTTATCTGCCATAACGCTTTGCTTACGGTCATCCGCGAGGTGGGCCGCCTAGTGCGTATGGGTGCGTAGTTCTTAAGATAAGATATTCATAATAGTTGCTAGGTTCAATAACTGAATTCGTATAAATAATAAACTATAACCTTAAAACGTTTTTAATAATATTTAAATATGAGTAAAGGGAGCACAAACGGACACACAAGTAGGTTACAGCGCCATTACGTGTATTGCGAATATTAATAAAAAATGGCGTACAATCTCACTTTCCTACAAATTGTGTCAATTCCAACTTCCAGACCGTACGTTACGTAAGTGGCGTGTCGGCCGAGACTCGACCCTGCCGCCCGGGGATAGGGTCGAGAGTCGGTCTTGGGCTAGGGAAGTACGGACGGAAGGTGGGAGAGGGTGCTGCTCCCTCGACCGGATTCTCTTTACAATATTTCTATTGGAAGCGTGCGGCGGACTCCCCACGGCCGGTCACACCCGGTTCATCCGGTTCACCCGCAGCAGCCGGACTGTTCAATACACATACTAGGAGGAACGTGGCCCGTGCACGCTTATCAGGAAATGTGGTCGGCGGTGCACCGGCGACGCGAGCGGGCGCGGGGTGCGGGGCGCGGGGGAGCCCTCACCGTGGTCGCATCCGCCGTGACCGACAGACGAACGTGTTGCGAGGTATTAATAATTTCGTAGTCCTTTCATATTTTATTAATATAGATACCTACCTACCTACTTCATAACCGGATTCCTTTAGGTTAATATTATAACAAAAATACAGATTAAAACAAAACACTAAGCTACAAATATAAATAAATAGCTAACGCTAGTTTCGTTCATTATAATGACACATCGAATTCGTATCATAGCGTAGTTATGAATAGATTTTATAAGATGGCACGACACCTTAGTTCCCCCGTGACCATGGTTGCTGTACAAGTAGCAATCCTAAGCCGCGATAAAATCAAAGTTGTTTCAGCAGCAACAGCAGGGTATCTTTCGTTACTTAGATTACTGTTATGATAATTGAAGGAAAGTGCTTGTTACCTAAAAATTATGAGTAGTATGAGGGGTAGCGAGTAGCGAATATTAAGCAGCAGTAGCGGGTAGCGGACACGGGTGGGCCATAAATCTGTCGCTCTCTTGGCTTGGCGCTGCGGGGGGTCGCGGCGTGTGATGTTAAAATACAATCCCGCTTTATTATAATACCTGGCGTTTTAAAATGAAATACATAGACTGTAACAAGGGACAAGAATATGCTTAATGAGCTCCCTTTCCTGAAGACGGCCCGTAGGTGACGTTGACCATCTCCCAGTACGTCGGCCTGTTCCCCTCTGGGCGGCTCTGGGCTGTACTAAATAATATGTTAGAATATTTAATCTTTGTACCGTCTCCCCACTACCGGTGTTCTGATTGGTTAAGGTTCTGCTATGAGTATACGTTCACCTTAGCTTAGTGAACTCGTGTTTTGCTTGACATTACACAATCATACACGTTTAGTCTTGAAATAAAAACATTTTCTATTTAAACAATACGGTAGTTGACAATATTTAGAAAGTAATTTTTAAATATTCTTTAAGTCTTAATTTAGCTAAAACATGAATATTGCGTTGTATAAAACAGTGTTCTATGTTGCTGCGTCATGATGTGACGTCTGTCATCGGAGGCGACTTGTCTTTGTCGAGCGTCATCACTGCGATGCTTGACTCTGACGAGTCCTGGACGGCAATGGCCTCTTTCTGCGAGACAGTGATGTCAGCCCAGAAGGAGGCCGACGAACGGGTGAGAGAGGAGGCCGCTGACGCAGCCTCCCCCCGTAGACGACGAACGGGGGTGCGTCGGAGGCGCTATTTAATGCGCCTTCAATAAAGCCCCTGTGCTCGTGTCGGGCTCGGGATGGGAACCCGGGCCCAGCTTAAGACACGACGTCGTGGGGACTGCCAAGTCGTAGCCGGGCAGTCCCCCTATTGTGGAGAATCTGGTCTTTGCCGGGACCAGTCTGTCGCTGAGGGTATCCCGTCGCCTGCACAGATCCGGGTCCCTCAAATATAGCGGCTGAAGGCTCACGCAGCGGTTTTAGTGGGGTAGGGCACCCAAATGCGAGTCCCCACACACGCCAGCGAGCCTACCCAGGCCCTGGTATGGTCGTAAATGATTTCCGCTGCGTCATCAAAAAAAAAAAAAAAAAGTGTTCTATGTTATTTTAACATTTTTCTAATCTTTTTGATATTTCCGCTCTAAAACGCGGTCATTTATTATGGCGTTGCCGCGTGACGTCAGAAGGTGCACAACAAAGATTGTTTGGTTGAGCTAGTTTTCTAAACTAATGATTTGTGAACAATTATTAAGTATGATGGGTTCTAAATATTACAATTACTGCAAAGTGCCGCAATCTTGAACTACAATTGTTAAAACAAAAGTTACAACTGACAAGTGACAAACTTTTTAATGCAGACCATGACGTCACGAGCTCTGACTCGCGTTTATTTTCACGTGATAATGGGTATATTTTAGTAAATTTCTCAAAAAAATTAATTAATCTTATATATTTGGTTTAATGAATTCGTATTTTTAAAAGAAACCACACAGAAAGTGGACCTGGCAAAGCCCCGACGCTGTAACGAGGTACGAGATAGACTTTATCATGACGAACCGAAGACATACATTCAGGGATGTCTCTGTGATCAACAGGTTTAAAACCGGAAGTGGTCACCGATTAGTAAGAGGCTCCATGAATGTGTGCTTTCAGCGAGAGCGAGTCCGTCTGATAAAGTCTACACTCCGACCTAATTACCGACAAACCATGGCAAGCTCCGATAAATTCCAACTGGAATTAAAAAACCGATTCGAGGGCCTCAATATATCGGAGACTACTATGGCCGTTGACGAGGCACTGAGTGCCGTGGTGGACTGCATGCGGGTCGTGGGTGAAAGGTTTTGTAGGAGAAAGCGTACTGGCAGGAAACTGTTCACAAATGCTTTAGAGGACGTCTTCAAGACCTTAAACTGGGCAGAATGCGGCATTAACATTAACGGTGAGTATCTCTCACACCTTCGTTTCGCCAACGATATAGTTATATTGACCGAGTCACTGGAGGGTTTGCAGGAGATGCTGCACAGTCTAAACGAATCCTCCCGATGTGTGGGCCTTAGGATGAACTTGGACAATACGAAAGTCATGTTCAACACACGTTCTCCTTAGGTCGGTTAACGTCGATGGCATACTCTCAAAGCCGTACAAGAGTATGTCTACCTTGGTTATACCTTGCAGCTAGGTCGACATAACTTCGAGAGGCAAGCGGATAGGAGGATTCAATTAGGATGGGCAGCATTTAGGAAGCTTCGCCATATTCTCACGTCGTCTATACTGCAGAGTTTGAAGACGAAAGTTTTCAACCAATGCGTTCTCCCCGTGATGATCTACGGGGCCGAAACGTGGCCTCTTAATTTACGACTGGTCCGCAAGTTTGCCGTAGCTCAACGTGCTATGGAGCGTGCTATGCTGGGTGTTTCTTTGGCAGATAGGATTCGAAACGAAGACCTTCGCCAGAGAACTAAAGTTACCGATATCACGCGAAGAATAAGCACGTTGAAGTGGCAATGGGCTGGTCACGCACTCAGAAGAACGGACGGCTGATGGGCCATTAAGGTTCAAGAGTGGAGGCCGCGTTTAGGTAGACGAAGTGTTGGTCGGCCATTAACCAGATGGGAAGACAATCTCCGTGGCAGGTCCGCGTTGGATGCGAGTAGCAAGGGATCGGTCGTCTTGGCGTTCATTGAGGGAGGCCTATGTTCAGCAGTGGACGGATAAAGGCTGATGATGATGATGATATATTTTGGTCAGATTATTTAATATTTTGCAATTCTGTGTCTTTAATTACCATAATAAATAAAAATATTTTATTACTTTTATTACTGTACCTTATTACAAGAACTCTATATTACAACTGCAGCTCTATATCACAGGAACTCTATATATACTTAGTGTGAGCAACATGTTGTATTTTATGTTATACTGTGTGTTTTATAATATATTTAACAAAATCTATTTTTCTGCCCAGCCTTACGCAAGCCAACCCAGTAAGTGGGCAATACTGTATCCCGTGATAAGACTGGTTGTCAGACTTTCGGGCTTCTGACGACCCGTAACAACTATCAAAGATCTACGAGTGACAGCCGGGCCCAACGGCATAACGTACTTTCCGATGCACATAGGAGTCACCCATTCAAGGTCTGACCCCGGCAAGCGTTGCTTAACCTGATGGATCGATCCGCATGGCTGTTATTACTGAGCCTGAGATAATGAAATAAATTTAGAGCATAAAGAAAACATAGGTAAATAAAGAAACTTAGATTTTTTTCTATTTCAATGTCCGCAAAGTAATCTCCAATTGGTTCTAAGAGATCGTCCCATTGACTTGGCCGAATAAATACTATCAATACACAGTCCTTTGTCCTCCCGTTGAGGCGTGAGGAGCTCTTGCCGCGACCTACTTCATCTGTCGCCGGGTGGTCCCGTCCCGGAGCCCGCGGCGTCGGACAGGGCTCTGTTGTTTCTCTACAATTGTCTCGCCCCATATATTATACTCGCAAAGTCTTTGTAGTTATGTCTCATTCAATATTCATCAATCGTGATAAAATACATCCCGATCTCCTACCAACGGAGGCTCGTAAAGTAAACCGCACGTAACGCGACAGCATAGCTACACCCCGGTCGAGCTGGCCCAATTAGACTGTATAGAAGTATGGCACTGCTTCTTGCTTATAATGTGCGGTCATTTCATTTTTGGTTGAAATAATTATCGATCAGCGCTGCACAAAATCAAACAACGAAGCGGAACAAACTACTGACAGAAAACATCAAGTAGAGTTTCGATTATTAGCAATAATAGAACCATCACGAAAGGACTAATAATAATAGTTATTACTAAGGTCTCTGGATATTAATTAATATTTAAATAAACTCGAGTTTAATATTATTATTGCTCTCGTATAATATCACTTAAATAATTAATAAATATTCTCGCCGCTGAAAACGTTCCCTCCGCATCAAAAGAAATATAGCGAGAGAAATTAAATGGAGTGAATACGAAATGTAGAGAACTATGAGCATCCTTCTTCCACCAGCGGCTGGTCACGGGCAAACCTTATGAGGTCAAAATTGTTCCTTCTGGTCTATCACTAAGGAGAAAGTCAAACGTGATTTTGAAAAATAATCTAATAATATTCAGTTATTTTTTTTAAAATTTAAATTATTAAATTTTAATTCTTTAACAATCAAGTAAAATACGGCCGGAGAGCAACAACGCACCTAACCATAATTATTGTTAGTAATAATAAGACTTTTCGTCAGTTACCGGCGCTTGAGATTACGTGAGTACTCTACATATTATGCCTCTTTACTATGCACGAACATTGCTAACGATAATATTGTTAAAAAACTATAAACAACACGAGCGAGAACTAAAACAACGCCGACATCACAAAGAGACATCAAAAACTTGTCATAGATATTATTTGTCGCGGCGTGTAGAGTCACGCTACGTCACGCTACGCCGTAGCGCTACGCTGCGAGAGCTTGTTAGCGTTTTGTATGCGGCATGCTAGTCGTTTTAGTCGAACTGTTGAAGCGATTGAACTAGTGAACTAGTCCACTGGAACTGAGATGAGTCGTTTGAGTTTTTGATTGGACGGGCGGAATACACGAGGCGCTGGAGCCGCCGGCGCTAACAGATTGATGGATCATTGAGGTTACCGCTTCGGTTATCGACGTTTATTATAGCCGGTATTAAATGAGCTTGTGGTAAAAACGGTCGTTTTTCGTGAAAATTATGTATGTTGAATATTATATTATAACAATTTCAATAAAATGATTTTTTTGAACATTTTAGTCATGTTAACCACATTTAACTTGGATGTACACTGTGATCAGATTCATTCGAATTCTACAACTATTATAATTGTCTGTGATGGTATACAGCTGCTTGTGTCACGCTTTTAATATAAATGATACTATGTTAAAAAACTTTATTTTTGAAAAGTTTGGTTCCAATAGCGATATCGTGCCAGAGATACAAATAGAGAACAAAAGTTAAGAGCGAGTACAATATACAATGTGACGGACGAGCGTTTCAGATGGTTTCCGGAGCCGGCGCGTGTCACGACAATTTTTTCGCATTCATTAAAAATATTCCGGATGTTACCATTTCACACGACGAATTGTGTCGGGCGGGGGAGGAGCGCTGGGAACCCCTCTCCTGCAGGCCCCGCACCCCCCGCGTCGGGACCGGTCCGGTCTTGCCGGCAGCCGCTTTGATGTTGTTTGACTTTATCGCTCAAAAGAAGTGAGCGGTCCGCGGCTCGACCGCAACACTCGACCGCGGCCGAAATGTCGCGGGAGACATAGATCGAATACTTCGTGTATTCTCGATAAAACGGTATTTGGAAGTTATGAGTATAAAGCGATGTCAGATAATACGATCGTAGTATCGGCGTAGTATTTTTCCGGTCTTAATATTTATCTATATTTTAATATACATTTGCAACATTGCAAAGAGAATATTACAATTTCAAAGCCAGTTTTGTTGGTGAAACACTCTTCGTACACAATACACTAATATTGCACGAGCTCAAACAAAACATTGGAAGTCGTTTGCCGGGGCCTCATTTTAATATTAACAAAAATAAATGAAACGCTGAAATACATGAAACGCTGAAATTGCAGGCAACCTGTTGTCTATAGCTTTAGGAATCAGCGGGTCAAGTCCCCGACGAGATACTCACGACTACAGCGAGAACCCACGAGGGAAACCCGCTGATATATTTATTGTACTAGTAATTAATTTAGGGTACGTTAGTTAACACTGGTTATCACTGGAACAAAAATACCCGGAGCTGTCAGACATTAACCGGACGACCGGAGCCGGGTGTGATAATTGTAATGTTTATACAAGATTCACCAGTTATTTAATATTAAAGTGGGCATGTTAAGGCTCTTGTTGAGATCTGATAAAATAAATAAAAAGGTTAAATTTTCTAAGAGTGATGGAATATTAAACTTGGGTTAGATTGTGAAAGTCAGATTTTACGGCTATTAGTAAACTAGAAGCTTTCTCGCTACTTGTCTCAGCATTTGCACACACACATACACACACACACACCCACCCATACATCACCGGCGTGGCATCAGCACTGAATTCATACACTAGAATTATCAGGATATGAATAAATCACTCCCAACAATTATGAAGAGTAATGACTCCTCCGTCGAGTCGCGCTGAATATTCAGGGCTCGGCGCTCCGGCCGATTGTTTCATCGATCTAACTTTAATCATACATATTCATTATAATATTATAAACCACTAGCTGCTTAACTAAAAACTCTAACTCGCGGATTTAATACTCCTTGGAACGGCTAAAAAGGCTCTTTATTCAAACGTAAGATAAATGATATGCACGTCGGTCGGAATAAAAATAGTCGCGTGCTCTCTACGAGTATAGATTACTAGTATTAGTATCCTGTACCGTACCGTATATTAATAAAGATACTGATGATTCTTTTATGTTGCACGCCAAAGACTCCACGAGCTCAGTCACCATGTTTCTCCTTTCTCATCTATAGCCAACCAACGAGCTAACCGAAGAGATCAAAGTAGAGTCTGTACTGCTGTTGATCCAGGCCTCTCGCTCGCGGTGTTTGGAAGCGTATCAAGTCAAAGCTCATAATAAAAATAGTCCCAACGGAGACCCTCGCAGTCAACAGGCGGTCGGTCCGTCACCCGCGTCATAGCAGGCCCGCTCACGGCCGGGCGAGCCGCGTCGCCGGTACCGGTGCTCATCTGATAATGCCACCGAGCTTCCGGTGACCCCTCGCCCGCTGGTGGTCGCTGGCGGCGGTGGATCAGCAGCGGCTGGACGTCCCCCCCCCTGTCCCTCTCTCCGCATCCCCCCGCCGCCGCCGCGATGACACATCACGTGCTAGTGTGTGGACGCCGGACGGTAGAAGCATAGACTCGTGTCACATATAACACCGCGCAAGTTCGTGTATTCAAAGTAGTACAGTGTTGATTTATTAAACCATAACATTAACATAAACATAACTATGTTAATCTGATACTACATTATCTTATACCTTACCTTACCTATCTTATACCTTTAAACGAGCAATTCTTGTATATATATATATAGAATCGGGATCTCGGAAACGGCTCCAACGATTTTCATGAAATTTTGTATACATGTGTTAAAAACGGCGATAAATCGATCTAGCTAGGATACATTTTTAGAAAATTTTTTTTACCCGTGTTTTGAGGCATCGATAAAATATGATTAGAACGTTAGATAAGAACGTAAATTTCGCTGTCAAATAGTATGTCATGGTGGCTAAGTGGTGAACTAGGGAGCTAAGTCCGAACGAGCCAGGTTCGAATCTCCAGTCCGAATTTTTTTTTTCCTTTTTTTAAGATCATTTTTTTTGAAGAAAATTTTTATCGTATTTTATCACTTAGGGTACCGAGCACATGCTCGGTCAACCAGGTACTATTTATAATAGGAGCACGTGCAGCCAGGTCGCCTGATTGTAAGTGTATGTATCGGCTTATAAAAAACGAGTAGACTTTTGTTTGTCGTTCTTAAAGTCACAGTCACCTTTACGAGTCGATTCTACTTATATCTTTGTAATCGTATTTGATTTGTTGCTGGTCATTCATCAGCGTCACCCGACTGCCGTGTTGTGGCAGCGCGCGCGGGTATCGCTCATCGTGAGCCCGCCGAGTGTCAACTTTAAAGTGCGCCGCGTGACGGGTTGTCGCACGGCGTGCGTAACGGTGAGCGTGACGGCGCGGCGTGCGTGACGGTGAGCGTGTCGGCGCGGCGTGCGTGACGGTGAGCGTGACTGCATGCGTAAAGGGCAGCGTGACGCAAGCAGCGGACGGGGCTATTAGCAGCGGCCCCGCGCGTGACGATTATTATTTCACTGGGCGACGTGTTTGCGTCCGTAGTGAATGACGGTGTTATCGGTGAACCAAACGGTTTAAGAGCTTATTACACTATTGAACAATGTTTTTTGACAATTGAAAAAGAGTTTACGATATTCCTTTTTCATTAAAGCCAAATAATAATAAACGTAAAGTAAATTAATGAACATTGAATTGGAAAATAATACGAGACATAATTGGGCGCTGAGACATAACTGTTATACAGCGCGTTAACATGGGCACATAAAAAATAATTACACGCGAGCTACCCCCGAGCCGCGACTCATGTGAACCAGTTAATTCCTTGGTGGAGCTGAAGCGACGCGCGCGGTGTAATCGCCGGCCAGCGTTCCGACGACTGTTTGTAGTTTTTTAAGGCTGACGTCGCCTGCGATTGCGTGAGATAATGAGACAGATTACAGTTATGTTTTAAAAGAGTTTCTGCGAACAGCAAGAGTAAATCGTAAGGTGAGACCTGGCGGAGTCACGCTCGTCAGGGGGAGGAGGTCACTAGCGGCCGGTACGACAGAAGCGTCCTGGAGACAAAACTACAACTCGCCGTGAAACTAATGAGGCTTCTATTGGTGACTTGACTTGTAAAATGATTTTAAATAAAACTATTTATCATGTTTTTTTTATCTTATGATATTATATTTTAATGAAACACAATTTTACAAATTGTATCGCGGTTTATTGAGTTTTTTACATGCCCATCGTTTTGGATACTTTATAGCAAGCTGTAAAGTATCCAAAACGCTGAAGCGCTGTCCTCCCGTGAATGGTCACGGGAGGACTCACTTCATTAAAATGAGTGCAATTCTGAAAAAAAAAATCCCGTGCTAAATCGTTTTAGTAATGAAAATAACCTAGTTTAACATCCTATAAAAATATACTGTACTTAAAATCCATGAAAAATATAAGTTTGTCTATGAAATTTTCTGTTGGTACATTGGACAATTTTCATTTAAACCACTGAATGGTAGGTGTCGCGTCGCTTGATATTTATTAGTAATCACCAGATCCTTGTTCAGCCACCAAACAAGTCCACCAACTGTTGTCTGTCTGGTATTTAGTAATGCGATACGTCTTTGTGCCAGTACTCGTACTGCTGTCCTCGATCTGTCGATACACACAGTCGCCGGCAAATCATTCTCTGGCATTAATGATGCATTATACAGTTTAAGCGTGTTGTATAAATGCAGAATGAAATAATTCTAGTTCAAAATCCTTAGTAATTACAAACGGTGGTATAAATCACGCGGACAACGTTGTCTCCGAACGAACGTTTCTAATTGAATTAATGGCTGCGGAGCGGTTAATGGTTTTATCTTTCGGCGCATTTGCATATGGAACGATGCGGCGGCGTACGAGTCGACACGAGCAGAGCCGAACACGACCGATAGAAACCGAGCAGGTGTTTTGACAAGCCGAGAGCGTGGCTGATAAAATTGAAAGGCCTGTAGATCGGGAGCCAGGTACGAACTTTTCTCCATGCGCGGGAGGCTGCCACTGTCCGCCCCACCCACGGAGTCTTAACTGATTATCGTTTGGGAGAACCTTGGTCATGAAAATCTGTCACTGATCCTGAGTCTAGTCTAGCACGGTGGAGATGAGCCGAGGGCAGGGCTGATAGCGCAATAGACACGAGTCGTGCCGAGCATGGCCGACAAAAGTCGAGTAAAACTCGACACGGCACGACGCAAGCCGAGTGCTAGTATTAGTATTCCAGCGTGTATGGCATTAGCGCGGCTATTGGCTATTACACCGACACGACGCTCGTGTGTTGCCGTCGTTAAAGCCTCTGAGCTCTATAGCAGGCTGCGTGTGACGCATGTTGTGTTTTTAATTGTAATGACAACTGGCGTTTGACGTGGCTGGCTCACTCTGAACTGATTTGACTGGGCGCTACCCGCAGATATTGCAGGTTTGATTCCCGATTTGGGTATACTATAATCTAATTAATTTCAATTATATGCTTATTTAATTTACTGAAGGAGTCTAATATTTTTGTAGCAATCTGTATATTGTATATTTAATTTTATATATTCTTTTGAACGTAATGACTATACGATCAGAAATAATCGTGAAACGTTATCTAAAGTAGTATTACGTGGCGTGCAGCGTGGCTCGCAGCGTGGCTCGCACTATAAACATGTTTAAGATAACTTTTGTTAGAGAAAATAAAATGGAATAGTGTGGTGTAGTCTCTTAACACCGACTGTATCAATAACATAAATATCTGGTGAGTGCTCGGGCGAGAGTTTACTGTCCTCTGTCGGACGGCGCGGGCTACGTGACAGTTTTTCTGAGTTTTGTCGAGTTTTGCTCAGACTTGTTTGGTTCTGCTGAGTTTTATAACTGCAGTTGCTATTAAAGTTATTTGTACGTAGTTGTGAAATGAGTGTAAAAATGTAAAATATATATTATCTACTAATAATATATAGTTTTTTTTTAATAAAACTATTTTTTTTAATCTGATCGCGGTTGATTATCATGACTCAGACAACGGCCGCTTTACTGTTCAAAACAAATACTAATCAAACTGAACAACAATCCGTAATAAAAGTAATTTTATTAGCATGAGAGACATATTATAACGTACATATTATGTTTCTGTCTTTATCATATTTAAGAACTACGATACCGATTAATAAAAAAATAAAAATAGCTCACAATATAGGTGATACTGTAATGTATACATATCTCTAACACGTAAGTCTGTCGGTCTGACATGTTAGCTGTCGCGCCGCTGCTACTCGACCATAATATGAACTTAATTTAAAGTATAACCCGACCTTTCTTCCCCACATTAAAAGCAATGCTTTACATTAACTAATTAAAATAAATGACGCGCTAACTCTCGTACATGTCTCCGTATTTATTGCGCCTCCTCGCTTTTCGTCTCGCTCTCTCCTCGAAAGCCGTGCCGAGGAAGTCTTTCGAAGTAAAGGCGAGCGGCGGGTTGGGACGGGTTACTCAAATAATTATCATGAAAGAGCTCTTATGTTATGAGAATTATTCATGTAATGTTGGAGTGGATTGCTTTCCATTGCTTGTACGTAGCGTGTGTGTGTGTGTGTGTGTGTGTAGATGGTTGTGTGCGTCATGTTGTTATAATGATGTTGATTGTGGAACGTCCGGTGATGATTGTAATGATGACTCATACAACACCTTGCTGCTGTCACTGTATCCACGAAAAATACGGCATATTTTAGTTTACTAGCAGCCTAATTACATCTGAACATGAGACCATCGCTCGCTCACCGGTGAAGGAAAACATCGTGAGGGAACCTGCATGCCTGATGAGATTGAAAGTCTTTGAAGGCGTATGAAGTTCACCAACCCGCATTGGGCCAGCGCATCGGTTGAACTATGGTCAAATACTCTTCTAGAAACCGCGGGACATAATTTGATAGGATAATTTACTTAAATAATATGTTTTATTACTTTAAATGAACTAGTTAGGTAGCCGCAACAGCTTCGAATAACTGAGTCTTAGCTTCCACTTATATTAATAGCAGTCGTCTATCTTCACCCTGTCGTAGAACTATATTTTAGTAACGAGGTCTTAAAAAAGTTGTAATTTTTAGTAATCAACTAGAGGCTAAGGGTATGTTTCACAATGTACCAGTAAAGTACCCTATAGCTATATGACACATAAATTAATTGACAGATGAATCTTCTAGTTAGTCTTGATTGGGTTTCACCCATGGATGTAGTATAATAACAGGATGGCTTACTCGGAAAAAATGTATTTACGAAAGTGAACACTAACTCAACGCATTAAGTATTATATTCTAATGGGCATTACACAGATGCTGATCCGAGCCGAGCGAGATAGCAATATGTTAGAAGTGTGTCTCGTTCTTTTATCTTGCCAGCTTAAAAATGTATTTTATTAAAAATTTGGGCTGATCAAAAATTTCATCGAAAAAAAATGTCTTTTTAATATTATTTTGACAATTGTATGTGAAGAAATTGTAATTGAATTTATTTATTTAAATATATTTCCAATTCAAAAAGAAAACATAAATTATTATTTTGCTTATTTCTTTTATTTCTTATGGTAGCCCAGTTAAGTGTCATCTTGACATTTTGTATTGTAATGGTTGCTATGGTTACTTAAATAACAAATTTAGTAAATCAAACTACTATGGTGACCATGATTTTTTGAAACGAAGTTCCTTACGGCAGGCTTGGAGGGGAATAATAGCAATGCGAAAAGCAATGGTCAGAACGTGAGACAGAGTGACTCCGTACTAAACTTCCCACGTTCCTAATTATTTTAATCAGTTTGAATCCATGGCATCTTTAATTGTTTTGTAATCTTAATTCAAGAATGCGTTATAATGAGAGTAAACCTAAGATTTGCAGTTAATATTTTGGGATGATAATGATAACTCGACCACCTGATGACGGATTCCTGTCAAGTCTGTAGTATGGAAGTATTTGTATTATGTATTTCGTAATCCATCTACTATTCTTCAGATTTTAACCATTGCTAATGTTGGTATTTTCGTTTATAAGTATAATACTTGTGTCAGATTTTTCAAGCACCCTAAATGCATTCAAGCTAACTTGCGATATCTGCCGGGGCTAAACGCGCCTTTTGAAGAACTTAAAAACTCGAGATTTATAATATTATGGCAGACGTGGTAAACTCATGCAGCGCTTAAAACTGCATACATCAAGTATGTACTAGTAGGATATAAACCTTACAAACAAAAACCAATAAAAAAAATTAAAATTAAATAAAAAAATTCAATACCCATTTCCTGACAGTTTGAATTTTTGAAAGACATTTGTCCCACCTGTCAAAATCTTATTGTCACCTTATAAGAAAGGGACACACTCCTTAACACTGGCTATCTCTGTCGGCTCGTTTTTCTGTTACGAGTGCTTGGTCCTGTTATATATTATTACGTCCATTGTTTCACCATCATCTTCCCTATAAATTTATTTGGCAGATCCCTATTTGGCACTTACTGGTTAGTAGGCTTGGCAACCTCGCATTTCATAGTTCCATTTTACGATAAATATGTTTTAGAAAAACATTCCATGTTGTAAATATACATGAAAATATGTTTTTTATAATTTTAATGTATGTATCATACCATCTTTATACCTTTTATTTACATAGACCTTGTATATAATGTTATCCCTTAATTATTAAACGATCAAAACACAATTTAAATTATATTGTATATTACTGTTACCGGAACGTCAAATTGTCAAATGTCGTGAAGTTGTCAACCGCGTATATATCTGTCAACTAATTTATCTGACAGATGAATTTGCTAATGGCCAGTTGATCCGACCTACAGTTTAAAGGGAACTTTATTAGCCAAATATTGCTATTTGTCAATTGTGAAACAAAAACGTTGTAGTTATGTGGTAAATATGTTGCAAATAGCTTAATTGGAACTTTATTAGGACATTGTGAAACAGACCCTAACACTATAATAATAAAAAAAAATGTATTCACTATCGATTAAAAATATACCATTTATATTTCAAACCATTTTATCGTTATAGAATTGTGAGCATTTGTATGACGGCCTGCCGCTTTGCTCGAGTCTTCTACCGTACCTCGATCATCATCACCTGTGTGGGGTAAAACTGTGCTGCAGCTGTACTGTATTGCTGAGTGATCGTCGAGAGAATTACCTGAAACAAAACATATATATTGAGCATGTATAGTGAAGTGAATAATAATAAAACAGGGACAGGGCAAAAACATCTGATTGTTTGAGCAACGTGATTATACTGAGACGCCTCCGTAAATCTCACTTCGAGGATCCGTGGCAAGTTCTGCGGTCAACAAAACGTTGTGGCAATTCTGTATCCGCCAGAAGAGAGAGGCTGTATCTAATGACTTTCAACTAATGTAATGTAGTTTTAGTATGTATTTATGTATGTAAATACTCGTCAGCAGTAACATTGATGTTTAGAACATGATGTACAGGAGGCGGAGGCACATAAAAATATTTTCCACGATGTATGTATAGTTGTATATTGATCATAAAAAGGCTCTCTTACGTGTTGAAGGGTGATGCTGCGTTGAGCAGCCACTCGCCGCTCACCACTCACCACGGTACCGGGAGATTGTGAACAACCCTTTACACAGCCACACTCTATAGATTATGATATAATGTGACATAAATATTCAGCTAGATTTACAAGTGCATTTATATTAATCTATAACTATACAATAAGAGCGACGGTGGTCCAGTGGTGGATGAACTCGGCCTCTTACGCCTCGAAATGGGTTTTTCTAAATTTCTAAGTGCACACGAGACCATCGTTCGCTCACCGGTGAAGGAAAACATCGTGAGGAAACCTGCATACCTGATGAGATTGAAAGTCTTTGAAGGTATGTGAAGTTCACCAATCCGCACAGGGCCAGCGCGGTGGACTATTGGCCCATTACCCTCCTCCCCTGATTTCGAGGAAGGAGACCCGTGCCCAGCAGTGGGACATATAAGGGTTGATACTTTACTTTACTGTTTTTTATACAATAATTACGGGAAGTCTGTTTACTTTTAAATGACATTAAAAAATCTTTAGAATTACGAATCAAGCTAAAAAATATTTTTAAATTCGATAGCCGAAGCAATAACAAAGGGCATAGGTGAATAATCTTGGATAGTTTTTATAACCGGCAGGGAACCCTGAACTTTAAACGGTTTAAAAATATCGTGTTAGATGATCTGCGAGTAATGGCCTTAAAGCGATCGCTCAGCGAAGGTATCGAGGGAAAGTGACCAGATCCGCAGTCAAGATGAACTCGCGCGGGATAAAGGTCAGGTGTCCCCGGGAAAGGTCAGCTGACCCCGGCAAAGGTCTCCTCTTCGAGATTGGCTCGGGTCAAGGTCGACCTGGTAATTAATCTCCGTATATATCGCAGCCCAACCACACCTCTCTCGGAGATACGTCGGCAGCGCGTTTATATTGTTTGAGGGAAAGCCGATCAAGTGCGGAGAAGTGTTTGCGGGTTCCGCACACGCGTTTTAATATTATTGAAGATGATAAAAAGCTCGTATTCGTTTTATAAAAGTAATATGAAATCCGTTACAGAATCATCGACGTGGAGGCACTAAACGGAGCCGCGGCCGCTTTGTTTGGTTATTTGAAATGCGGAATTCGATTTAAAATTTTCTAAAAATTATTATACAGAAAAATTTAATATAAATATTGATAGCGCACCTTATATTATATTAATACTCTACATGAATACTTGTTCAATGTTATTAAAAATCAGTTGCTGACTGTACAAAATATTCATCGCATTTCGAATCCTAGCGGCAGATATTTTCACAGACAATAAGTTATTTATTAGACTGATGATATATTTATTTATGTATAGTAAGTATTTAAAACGGGCAGACGAGCAACCTGATGCTAAGTGGTCAGCGTCGCCCATCAACATGAACGAGTTCACCCGAGACTAGCTCATTCATGGATTGCCCATCCTGAGTGTCCCAGTGAGTGCGCTGCCTGCCCCGGTATATTGCTTGTTATTATCTTGTTAATACTGGTGGGATGTCTTGGCGTTCACAGAGGGAGGCCTGTGTTCAGCAGTTTAGAAGCTGATGATGGTGATGAATATCCATTGGTATTCATTATAACATTATTTTATGTATTATTAACAAAATTACATACGTCTCGCTATCGAACAATTTAAATTTACTTTATAATGGACAATACAATTTAAATTATATTATAATATTCTAAAATGACCTAACAATCAAACGAAACGGAAGTAAATTTAACAAATTACGTATAAATATATAAATACATGTATACACGTCCATGACCCGGTACAGCCGTATTCATCATACGAACAATCAGCACCTGGCGGGAATCGAACCCGCAGCCGCTGCAGCTGTAGCCTGACGACACGATCGGCCGGCTAAAGATATATTTATTCCCATAAAATAATTTTATTGTAACAACTGCCATCGAAGTAAACATTATTTTTATAATATAATTAACATATAACAAAAATCAATACAATATTATCATATTTATACAAAAATATACTAAAACTACTTGATAAACTATTATTACACTTATCAAACTAAATGATATATAAAATCGACCCCAAATCGCTACGCCCGCGGGTAGACATTGTTAATCGTAAACTTTGTCAACCATCGATGCTCAAAATTCTTGTATTACCGAAACCCTTCATAACCCGAAACTTACTTCATGATCCTTAGGTTATTGAAAACATTATTCTTTTAAATATTCCAAGTAAACAAAACTCGTTACAAGTTTAAAAAATGATTGAACACCGTCTCGACTCCCACGGTCTCCAAGACGGTTGCACTCCGCCGTCGCCACTACCCAGAATTAGTAACTCCGTAATGCCACTACAGACGATAACAGGAGCTGGTATAGTTATAGCAACAGTCGCAGATGTATCCTCCGATGCCCATATTAGCTATAATATAGGCTGGAAAATCAAAGCGACAAGACGGGCTATTATTACATTGTGTGTTGTCACCACTAGCTGATTGACTGTAATATCTACTTCTTATTATAAAAACAAAAACCTTCAAAATAAATAGTCTTCCATAATGGCTGGCCTGCCAAACGCTAAGGAATTTGACGTTTGCAAATCCTTCAGGTTAATGAAGATTAATGCGTCTTATCTTCATTATAATCCATATCTATTGACTAAAGAGCAACCCCTAAGTTTATTCTTTCTCGTTTATTTTAGAGGATTCTGCAGCTCAAAAGAGTTGTTTTTTATTTTTTTATCGGCAATTTCTTTTCACGTATTTCAAGTGTATAAGTAACCTACCTACCGACCTACTAAACAAAGATATTTTGATTTGATTTGGTTTGATATAATATAAAAGCCAAAAGTCACTAAGTATGTTTCGTTGCGGTTGGCAGTGGTCGCAGTGGTCGGTAGTGGTCAGTAATGATCGGTAGTGGTCGGCAGTAGTCGGCAGTACTCGGCAGTGGTCAGCAGTGATCGGCGGTGGTCGGCGGGCCCGGGGTGCTGCGGTGCGGGGGTGATGACTAATATACCATCACTAATCACATCAGTCCAGATATGTACGTGGGACCCAACGTTAACGTGGGCGAAGCTGCGGGCAAACTAGTATCACATTGTTATGGCGATCATATTGGCTCACATGCTACAATGTGTATTCATTTTCAATTTCACATTTCCCATTATTACGCAATGACGTTAAATTTGAACCACAATCAAACCTAATCTCGAAACAGTTACAAAGCAATAAATGAACTGGTTAATATTTTTTTCACCTTGACAAATTGTACTAATGATCAAAATATGTTATTTCGATCGTATCATACATTTGACCTGTTTTTAGATAAATTTGTTTAGAATCGGAGTTTTGTTTATACTTCGTTAATTAAGGTCGACCTTTTTTTTTAAACTTTACTTTTTTTTTGCCATTTACAAGAATGATAGGAAATTTTAAATAAATAAAACCAAATACCCTATTGATCCTTATAATATATCCCGATAATATGATAACTGATGAATGATGACCGACTGACTATAATATGATGAACTACCTACCGTCAGTATAATTTGTCTCATACCGGCAGTTCAATCAATATTTTGGGTCCATCACATAATTATTCCGGTAACAAACGCCTCCCCCCACCAGGGCACGGTCGGGGGAAGAGTGGGGGGAGGGGGGTTATACACATGAGAATTGGCAATCTCAGTGTTAGTTTAAGTTGGAGCACATCAGTCGCGGAGACGTTACAGTGAGCCGCAAACTCGGAGGAAAGCGGATAACCCCGCGCTGTTGTTGACAGTATTATAGTCACCACAGCTACATTAAAATATACTCGACATAACATTCAGACTTAATTCTAATAAAATATACTTTTGCAATTTGATTTCGTTCTTAAATAAATATCCGTCGAGTTTTTAATTACGATATCGATGTACAGAAATAATTTCATTAATTACATTTTAATTAATGTGAAATTATTGTTTCAACGTTCCATAGTATTTAGTTTTCTTTTGATTTGATTGAATATTTTGTTTATTGGGAATGCTTATTTTATTTTTTATTTTAGTTGCGACCGGCATACGAGCTGTCCGGAGACTCATGGTGACAGCCAGAGGTCATGCAGATGCGTTGCTCTCCCTTTCCCTATCTCCCCAATGGGCTACTGGATACTTATATAGAAAAGCGACAAAATAGCTGTAACTTTACGCTGGTATCATGTAAAAAAGAAGGGTCAAACTCTTCCCCCAAATAAAATAAAACAAAATAAATAATGGCATATTTAATAATAATTTGTTTAAGTTCAGTTTGGAAGTAAAAAAAAATATTGTGATGCATCGCAAACAGATTTTTGTAGGCCGTGAAGTGGTTTTCGCATAAACACGAGACAACAATTATAAAAAAAAGATACGATGAATCAAATAACATCTCATAAAACCTCTCTACTACTCTCTCAAATGATGATCGCAGCACAGCATCCAACGTGCTGACAGAGCGCGCTGCGAGCATTGTATACGTGAGCACGGGGAATCACTGATCACGCTTACACGGCTAATCTCCGCTCAGACTCCGAGGCGGCGACACGCTAAGATGGGATACCGCCGCCCCCCCCTCGCACCCGCGTACGATACGGAGGGGCAATCACAGAGCTACCTAAATTCCATTGAGTCCCGTGTTTTTCTTTTTAATTATGTTCACTTTAATGTTATTCACAATGGCTATCTTAAAGTGTATATCATAATGATATTATCTTTATTAAAACTGTTAGATTTAAAAGTGCATAATATCAATAAGACATCAAATGCGGAAACGCAATACGCTTATACGGAAACACATGAACTCTGAAACCTAAAGGGAAGAATGCTTAATTAAAAATATAGGGGAAGTTATAAAAAAAAAGGTGTGTGTGCGATTCACACACGATAGAAGTGAAACACACGTTAAATGCTCAAATACAAGCAAGTATTAAACAGTGTGCAATATACATACACACCGACATTTGCTCTCTCGCTCTTTTGTATTTGTGTCTCTTACCTGTTGTTTTTTCCGTTGCATCCGGTTTGAAATCACAACGTTTCTAAAGAATCACTTCAAAATTGAAAGTTAAAACTAGCAATCAAACTGGAGTGCAGATAGTAGTGAAAACTTATTACTTAAATTTATGACATGATATTTCAAATGTTTCATATTCAAATCTGAAATTTCATAATAAGGTCATTAGCATGACTTGAACCTGTAAGTTTTCTCTGGCTCTCTTTACTGACTGCAAGCATTACTTATCTGGTGACTTTCGCCGTCGTCGATCATCTGCTGACGATGTGCTTGTGTTCGGATTGATCTGGCTTAAAGGGAAGCTGCCGCCTGCCAGAGGAACGACTTTTTGTGCCCACATGTGGTGATTTTACCATATTACCAATCGTGGGCTGCTGATGTATCTACTAGCTATAATGCCTCTATACTTGCTGCATAAGATTCAGTACCGTGTGGACAGGCCCTTCATAAACATTTAAACTAAAAAGGCGTTGCCCGAATTTCAGTATTTCCTGTTACTTTCACCAAATATTTCCAGCAAGATAACGTTATGCCGTTTGTGCGTGTTTTCATATTGTTACCCTTTATTATTATTAGCCGTTACGTATTTATTTGCTTTGTGAAAAGCGTTGATTATTATGTTTTATAATATTTTAATATCGTGGGATGCATGTCAAGCGGCTATTACCGGACGAGGACTAATTAACTGGAAATAGAAACGGGTCGGTGGCGCGCTGTTGATGATGTATTGTTGCGAGCGTCGCGTTGATGGAACAACCGTTTCTTCATATAACGCAGTTGGATCCTTTCATCATCATTATCAGCCTTTATTTGTCCAATGCTAAACATAGGTCTCCCTCAATAAACTTGATCCTTTAATGTAGGGCTATTTGGACTTAGTGTTTTTTGGTTTAATTACGTGAAGAGATCAAACTGCATCCAGTTCGAAGCTCAACTCACACGTTAAAACTCTTTTAAGAGATTATATAGATTTTATAAGTTATGAAATCAGTGTCGATGCAACGCTCGTACGAGCTAGCTGCGTTTAAAATACATTGCTTATCAATTGTTTACGTGCAGTATTGTGTCGCATTACGTAACGAGTCTATTCAAATCGAACCGGTTATTATAAACGATGTACGCTTTTTTCATACGTTCGAATGGATAGCGAAATAACTCATTCCTGTGATGAATATAATGACGCGGTACAGAAGTATTCTTTAAAAGAGGATGAAATTGTGGAGGTGATGGAAGAAGAAAGCTTAGTTGAACTTACACAAACGGTAAACTCCAATGAAAAGGAGGTTTATTTTAATACTATTAAGAGACCGAGGGAAGAAGAAGAGTCTAGGGATGAAGAATGGGAGGAATGGTCGGTGGTTAAAAGAAAGGAAAAGAAGCTTAAAGAAGATGAAAATTTATTACAAATATATATTTACTGTAAAGATAAGTTACCAAAACAATTTGCCATGGGCAAGTTATTGAAAGAAAATGGTATTATTAATGTTGTAAAATTAAAATATATCAGCCCTTTTAAGGCTAGAGTGGATATGGCAAATGAAGACAGTGCAAATAAATTACAATCATGTCAAGGTCTAATCTCGAAGGGTTGGAAAATGCAGAAAGCTTTGGAAAAACATGAATCCTATGGGGTGATTAGAGACATCGATTTGGAAATAAGTGACGAAGACATATTAAAAAATATTACATGCCCTAGCCCTGCGCAGTTGGTAGCTGTGAAACGTCTCAAGCGTCGAAATATTGATGAAGAAGGGTGGTCAAATAGTGAGTCCGTTCGTTTATCTTTTAAAGGTTCCTATTTACCGGCATACGTTTTAGTCGAAAATTTACGTATCAAAGTAGATCCCTATGTATTCCCGGTTTCTCAATGCTCTAAATGCTGGAGATTGGGCCACATCGTGAAGTTCTGTCCGTCAAGTAAAATAGTCTGCCCCAAATGCACTGAAAACCATCCAAATTGTGAAGCAAAGTCATTTACGTGTATAAACTGCAAGGGCGACCACATGTCGTTGGATCGTTCTTGTCCAGCATATATCAAAGAAAAATCCATCAGACAGTTAATGGCTGATTTTAATTGCACATACAAAAAAGCATTGGCAGTATATGTCCCTCCGAAATCACCTGCTCCTTTACTGGAGGATATTAAATTTTCTCAAGAACATACTGACCCAGGTTCAAACTATAATGAATTTGAAGACACAAAAATTCAGGTAAATGATTCTCCTAGTTTAAACAATACCACTTACGCCAGTGTTGCTAAAAAAACTAGACAAAAAAAACAAATTAAGAAGGATTCAATTTCAAACTTTTGTGCTCCCGAGGGAAGTGTCAAATTAGAAGATGACGAAACTAATACAACACCGGATCAACCAACTGTTAGCGCAACTAAAATAAGAAACGTTAACTTTTCAGAATTGTTATCAAGACTAAAAGAAATTATTTTTTTAAAAAAATGTACCTGGTCAGAAAAAATTCATAGTAGTATAAAATGTATTGTAGAGTGGTTAATTTTAGTTTTAGTTGAAAATATTTCTGATTGGCCGATTCTGATAAAAATTCTAGAATTTTTCAATGGCTAACAATAATAATTCATTACAGCTTAATATAATACAATGGAATTCTCAAAGTATTAAACCTAAATTATTGTCTTTAGAAAACACATTGATCCTTGAAAAAATTCACATTGCCGCCATTTGCGAGACCTGGTTAAAGCCAGATGATAATTTAAAAATGAATGAATATAATATTTATAGAAAGGACAGAGGTGATGGCTATGGGGGAGTTGCGATTTTCTCTCATAAATCTATTAAGTCTCATGTTATTCCTATGAGTTGTAGAAATCCTGGTATTGAACTGATTTGCATAAAGTTAGATAATTGTGAGAATATTCAAAATATAATTTCTTTGTACTGTCCTCCTTCCGTAAACATTATACAAAATGATTGGGATGAATTGTTGGCAAAATTTCATAAAAACACTTTAATACTGGGTGATTTTAATAGCCACCATACAAATTGGTCGACTAATACAAATCAAAGGGGTGTTCATTTGTTTGATACGTTACTGGATTATCCATATGTTACTCTAAATGATGGCCATATTACAAGATTTAAACTTGTCAATAATATTTTACAGCAGTCAGCTCCGGACCTTTCTTTGGCGACATCAGACATTAGTTTACAATTAAATTGGTCTGTGCTCAATGAAACGCTAGGCAGTGATCATTTTATAATTAAAATATACACACATATCAAAAAAACAGTTAAACCGGTTATATTTAAAAAATTTAAAAGGGCTAATTGGGAATCATACACATCATTATTAAAAGATCTTTTTGATAACTTTATTATTTTTGAGGATTTGCAAAAATGTTACGACATTTTTGTAGATTATCTTTATATAGCTTCAGAAGCACACATCCCTTATACAAAAATAAATACAAATCCCCAAAGTACATTTTCCCCCAAATCATATTGGTCTCCCGAACTTTCTCAAGCCGTAGCTGAACGCCGATTGGCGCTATCGAAATTCAGGCGGAACCCCATACCCCAAAATCATGATATTCTCCAAAACAAAACTAGAATTGCACAAAATTTAATTCGAAAAGCTAAAAATATCGCGTGGAAAGAGTTTTGCTCTAGTGTTGATCAATCTTGTTCTTCTACAGTTTTATGGAATAAGATGCGATGGTTGAAGGGGTACAAGAGATCGTATCAGGCAGTATCTATGGATAGGGCGTATCGCCTCCTCAAAACGTTAACTCCAGCTTTTGTAACACCACCTGATATGAAATTTAATTCTATGAATGCAGATATTGAAGTTTCGATTGGACTGCATGAACTTGAAAAATGTATTAAACGTAAAGATACTAGTCCGGGTGATGACAATGTCACGTATTCCATGATTAAACATCTGCCAACTAATGGAAAAGTTTTGTTACTTCATTTATTTAATGAATTTCTGTTAAATGGTTTTGTGCCCTCTCAATGGAGGACTATACAGATTATCCCGATACCCAAACCGGGCAGAAGCACTGAAAATATTTCATCACTGCGTCCCATATCAATGATCTCCTGTCTTTGTAAAATTTTTCACTGCATCTTACTTAATAGAATAGAATGGTATGTTGAAAGAAATAATTATCTATCCAATTTTACCACAGGATTTCGTAAGTGCCGATCGACGTTTGATAATTTGTCTTCTTTAGTCAGTAAAATACAAGTAGGTTTTATGGAAAAGCATTCAACAGCTGCTTGTTTCCTAGATATCGATAGTGCATATAATAATGTTGACGTTTCATGTTTATTGAATATGATGGACAGTATCGGCATTGGTTCACGAATATGCTCTTATTTATGGAATTTCTTAAAAGATAGGAACCTTATCATTAAAATAGACGGTTCATATATATGCAGACGCACTACCAGAGGCTTAGCTCAAGGGGACCCTCTGTCCCCTTTATTGTTTAATATCGTCACAAGGAACATTTGTCGTAGTATTGGCTCTAATAACACATTTATTTCACAATATGCAGACGATTTTGTGGTATATGTTTCTGGAAACAAAACTAGTAATATTCAACATAATCTCCAATTGAGTGTCACTAAAATATATTATATGCTCCGGGATATTGGCTTAGACCTTTCACCTACTAAGTGTAAAGTTTGTTTCTTCAAATCGGGAATAATCAGGGATCATATCCAGCTTATGATTAATAATGTGACTTTAGAGGTGGTCGATAACGTCAAATACTTGGGGCTATGGTTGGATCGGTCGTTACGATGGTCTAAGCATATCAACGAGACTGTCCTAAAGACGGCTGCTTATGTGAATATTTTCAAGGTTTTATCCGGTAGATTGTGGGGTGTTCATCCTGTACATCTGAGACGCTTGTATCTAAGTCTAGTGCGCAGTAGAATGGATTACGCCAGTTTTTTATATGGTTCGAGCTGTTCTACTCATTTGAATAAGTTACAAAGGATGCAAAATCAATTTTTAAGATTGATTGGCGGATTCGTGAGAAGTACCCCGGTACATGTAATGGAAAGTGAACTCTTGATTCCTCCTTTGCATGTGCGGAGGTACTTTTTGGCTTCCAAATTTTGGTTAAAATCAAGGTCCTTGGCGAACAACGATATAGTAAATCTTATTCAATACTTTCACTCTCATTGCCAAAATAATTTGTGGAGACGTAAGAGAAAACCTCTACTCCTTACGGCATGTGAGGATTTTAAATTAGTTCCATTACATGTAAGCGAGGCATTAGAAATTTTCTCTCTTGATACTTGGGCATGCAATGTGAATTTATCCAATGTGGTGAGGCCTTTCATCAAAGTATTAGACAAAGCTAAACGTCAGTATCACATTAATATTTTAAATCGTATATGTTCAAAGTATTTATGTAACGCCTATTCTAATTGTTATAGTATTTACACGGACGGTTCTAAAGTTAAAGATATCGCAGGTGCAGCCTTTTTGGACCCCCAAACCAGAAATTATGTTAAACTTAAAATTACTACAAAGAATTTGTCCATTATGAACGTTGAGCTGATAGCTATTGCTGAAGCCATCTCCTATATTGAATCGATAGAAGCTGTAAACTTTGTCATTTTTACAGACTCTAGATCAGCTTTGCAGCACTTGGCTCGATGTACCTCGAACATTCGAGGAACACCGATAGCCTACTGTATTTTAAAGTCTATTATTAAACTTATTCAGACGAACAAAAAAATTGTTTTACAGTGGATTCCTTCGCATATTGGTTTGGGTGGTAATACAGAGGTGGACCAGTTAGCCAGGCAATCGACTTCTTTTGGAATACCTTTTACATATTTACCTTATTTCACGGATTTGTTTGGTTTGCTAAAATTTAATTGCTATAAAATGTGGAGTGAATACTTTGATGAGAGGTCTCTGTCTAAAGGCATCTGGTATAAAACTTTGCAACCATACCCCAGTCGAAGATTATGGTTTGATAGAGGAAAATGTAATCTGTCACGAGGAGATCTAGTGACGGCTTTAAGACTTCGTAGTGGACATATTCCCCTGAACAGCTTTCTTTTTTTAGTGAAAAGAGTAACGTCACCCAATTGTAGTCGATGTAACGTTATAGAAGACGTATACCACATTATAGTTGAATGTGTCCGCAACGAGGTCGAAAGATCGGAGTTTGAGAATTCTAACAAGACTAAACTTTGTTCCATTGGGGTATCTAATAGTATTCTGTCTGCTCCTTTATCGGAAGAAGCAAAAAACTTATATAAAATTGTTATTGTAGCTTTAAACAGTAGATTAAGCGATGTAGATTAAGTTTACATTTTTTGTGAATTCTCTTATGGGGCTGGCATGTTCACTATGTGACAAAAGCCTTTTGTTTAAATAAAGAAAAAAAAAAAAAAAAAAAAAAAGTTATGAAATGTAACATCCACCATTTTTCAATTTTATATTATCTCTACGAACCCTCTAACACAAATCTAATGCTTTTAGCTTAAAGAAATAATGGATTTTATTTTACAGTTTCAATACCTTTGAGATCTTTGCATTGTTCAATAGCTAGCCGAGAGCGCGCACTACAATCTAATAATCGGTTGTTCTGATAAGTAAGGTCATTAGGGTCATTAGACAAACGATTATTAGACTGTAGTGAGCGTCCTGTATCTTCATAAAAATTATACATTTAGTATCTTCATTTAACATTCACTAAGAACAATTTATGAAATGTTTCATAAAAAGATAGTAACAGAGTAATAACCCAGCGAGCTATTATACTGAAACATTCATAAAAGTAAATAAAAGCTTCAGCGCACGTCACACGTGAGACAAAGGCTGCAGGCTAGACGACGGGACGCGGTGCTTGCATCACGCTGCATCACGCTGCATCACGCCGCGTCACGCTTTACGCTGCATCACGGCGCACGTCGTCTCGGTGCGGGACTTAATAACACGCCACTTAACATAACTCACACAAGGAATTTCAAAGCAAAGTAAATATTTGCAATTAGGCGTGTGTAATGCAACTCGCAATTACTATACGAGCGCTAGTGATGTGCGGAGCGAGGTGTCGATGGTGGCGAGAATATCGAGTCCGTTGTGAAAAACTTTTATCGACGTTGTATAAACGACCTCGTATTTATCTAGGTAACCGCGATTAAAACTACCGACACAAATAACTTTAGTTGAAGTGCTTATGCGAGTGAAAATATTAGTTTTGCAACGATACATTATTTTGTAAGAAACTTGGGAAGTATACAATAAATACTTGGTTTTAGCAAAGCGATGATTTATATTTTACTGATAGTTTGAAGTTTTAAATCATCTTTACCATATTTTATATTGATTTTAATGTTATGTTCAGTGCAGTTAGAATCATAAGATAATATGCTGATTTTAATGCCTTATGTCACAGCTCTTATACATGAGTTATAAATATATGTTTATTGATTGATTTATATTAATTATTTGATGCACCTGCAAGACGAAAGCATATATCACGCTAATCAAAATAATAATAATTATCAATTTTATTATAGAAAATATTTCAAATAAAACTTTTCTTCAGCTTTACCAAATTAATACAATATGGATTACAACAAAACATTAATTACTTTCATGTTTCAAACAAATACGAATGTTATTCGATAAGTCAGAGAGAGCTTTCCCAAGTTTGGAGTGAGCCACCCGAGTATTCGCTAGAAACTTCTTAAGCTTTCTTTTGATAATGAAATATTTATAAAAACTTTATTTGGAATTCATCGAATTTATACAGCTATTCTATCAAATATTTTCTATTTTCGTTATTCAAATAAGATAGTAATTTTATTTGAAAACTAATAATTGGTTGCGAAGTTTTCAATAAAACTTTTGCCAGTAAAAATACCAAGTTATGGTGAAAAACCAAATAAGTGAATACATTAGAATATATTTTATAAAGGGAATATTTGTTGATACTAATATAATAAATTTAAAGTGGCTTGTTTTTGACATGGATGGGATGCAGTCACTTATTATATCTATTATTTATTATATTAGTCCTTATAATATCTATTATTTATTATATAACAGAAATAAACACAGTAATTATCGACATGCAGCTTACGGCCACCTCTATTCAAGACGGACTGACGAATTGTTTGCTTAGCGCATTAGTTACGGCTCTCGTGTGTAATGACAATTACGAGGGACAAAGAAAATAGAGCTAGCGCCTCCTCGAGCCAGGAAATTGCCTCCTCTCACGGACTCCAGGGGGGCAGCGGGGCGGGAGGCGGCAGGGGGGGGGGGCTCTCAGATGAGTGCGTTAGCACTAAACACCACTCTCGCTTTGATGAGATTTGCTCACTTGATTAGCTTTTTATTTAAACTGGGCACTGGCTTCTTTTATCTCGAGCAATGGTCAAATATTTTATTGTACGAAATGAATTAAATTAACTGGCGAATAAGCTGCAAGGTTACGAAAGAGGATATAAGTGAATCGGAAGCCAAGCTTTTGGAATAAGAGCCTTCTCACAAAGAGGTCTCTCCGATCATTAGTGCAAGTGGCGAATGACATCCGATATTCGGAATTTCAGTGGAACTGCACGGAGCGATTAATTACAATATATAAGGAATCAAGTTAGTAGGAACACACACAAACGTTGATTAGAAGAATATGAACACGGAGACTTTTGTTGTTTAGGAGCACACTCAGCTCGCTCCTACCCGCTACGCAACACGAGCAACACTTGACCGACTTGTAGACAAAACACCATCAAAAGGGCCTTAGTCACCCTGACTTACATAACCACCACAACGTAGTTGAACTATTAACCTTAAATATGTCCCTCTGCTAGGTACGGGTCTTTATTACTAAACCAGGCGAGGAGGGTATCGGGCCATAGTTCACCGATACGCGGCTCCAATTCGGATTGGTGGACTTCACATACGTTGAAGTGGCAATGGGCTGGTCACGCACTCAGAAGAACGGATGGCCGATGGGCCATTAAGGTTCAAGAGTGGAGGCCGCGTTTAGGTAGACGAAGTGTTGGTCGGCCATTAACCAGGTGGGAAGACGATCTCCGTGCAGTGGCAGGTCCGCGTTGGATGCGAGTAGCAAGGGATCGGTCGTCTTGGCGTTCATTGAGGGAGGCCTATGTTCAGCAGTGGACGGATAAAGGCTGATGATGATGATGATGATGATGGACTTCACGCACCTTCAAAGACTTTTAATGTAGACAGACATGCTGATTTCCTCACAAAAAAACAAAAACTTTTACACACAAGAGAACGATTATCTCTAATCTCTCTCTAGATTGTCCTAAATTTATAAGTGTGACTAATTCAGTCTTACTAAGGAATTTAGGACAATCGACACCACCACAACAGGGGTGAGGAGCGAACCCGGACTCCTCAGAATACCATTACTTAAAGACGCAAGAAAACAAGAGATGATTTTCTTTAAAGAAAAATTTTAATCCGGCGACAAATAATATAATAATTAACAAAGTATTGCCAACTCCATTGGTGGGTTACTGCCACAGCGCTATTAGACTGTTGATGACCTACCTATAAGGTATTTACGACATTAGTTTAGTAGTCCCGTCTCCACTGCAGGACTCTCCCTGCGTCAGGTCTAACTTTACCACAGGAACTATCCCCAAAGTATTCCTGTAGTCGGCTCCGCTTCGACTTGGTCGAGCAAGTTGTAATAACGCTTAATTATTGTTATATTATTAATGTTGCTAACTAAATCTATCTAGCCTAGGCTACACCCGCGCTTATGAGTTTTATGCTCTGGTTTTATTGATTGATGGTTAAAAAAAACTGTGTATTAGAGAAATTTAAAAAAATGTTACAGTTTAAGCAGATTATTTTAGCGATCGGTTTTATGATAATCTCTTAAGTCGTTTTATAGTTAGTTATTGCGTTCAAGGATATATTTTATCTTACTAATATTATAAACGTGACAGTTTGTAAGTATGGATGGATAGATGGATGGATGGATTGATGGATGGGTGGATGATTGTTACTCTTTCACGTAAAAGCTACTGAATGGATTTTAATGAAAATTTACAATAATATAACTGATATATTAGAATAACACGGAGGCTATAATTTACCTCAGTACTCCCACGGGAACGGGAAGTACGCAAGTGAAACCGCGGGGCGCTGCTAGCAAATTATAATCTGTTGATAATCGTGTAATAATTTTATATTACAATACCATCTAACTAAAATTCCATTAAACTTATTACCATATTTTTTCACGATATGATACAATTACTTATCAAAAAAGAAGTTCCTTCGGCTAAAAAGAAAGGTATTATACACTACTCGCTTGTGTATGCGACTGTCGCGGCTGCGCACGCTTTTTATTCCACGCACTTTTTCTTACGGTTTTACTATCACATTTTTTTCAGTTTGGTCGCGCAGCAAAATCCCTATCCCCTCCAAGCCTGCCATAAGGAACTTCGTTCCAATAAAATATAAGAAAGAAATATATTTAGTGTTGATTTTAACTTAGTATATTAAAGAGATGTCTTGTAGAAACAAAGAAATGTAAAGATGAAAAAAAAACAAACAACTTTGACACGAAAAAGTAACGCGAACAATGTAATAGGTAGTAAAAAGTTTGAGTCTTTCTCCCTTTGCCGATGTCGCGGTGAACCCGGGCGCGAGCGAAATTTGCGTGTTTTTTTCTTTTTTGTCAACATCTTATAATGGTCTCGTCGCAGCTGCATCGCGCTGTATCGTCGGGCCGCGACCGAGCAATACACAGCTGATACAATATTGCACGGATTCAAAATATGATTTTCTATACAAGCATGAAAGCCTTGGTAAGCATGCAATATTATTGCAACCTTAAAAGATTTTCGAAGCGGAATTTACCACTAAGCCTGGAAGTGCGATTCACACGAAAGACACAGAATAAAGCACAGGTCTAAGAGAAGAATAAATCTTGTCAATCTATAGAAATTGTGATCATGATAAGAATGCTGGCTGATAATCCTGGTGCATATAAAATTTGAAAATTATCTTTTGCTCAAACACTTACTAGTTTATCAAAATCATAGTTTCTATTTAAGACGAGAAATCGTCATAATGTATGCGTTGATACACATACACATGTTGTTCTCCTACATTATATTGTATCCTATAAATTCCCATAAAACTACAATCCTTTGAAACACGCCGTCGCTGAATCCCTTTTGCGTTAAAACTTAGTTGGCCGTTTCAATAAAAAGATTTCCCTCAATTCATCACGTACGCTTTATGAAAGAGTTTCCACGAGAGCGCTCGGGAATTTCACCTCGCGTCGGTCGGAGTCGAAACACGTAGCGCAAATACTCGGCTAGTTAAGTGTTATAGCAAACTGGAATAGTTCTGTACCGCGGCCGCTCCCCCCGCGCACCCCGCACCCCCGCACCCGCCGCCGCCCGCGCTACATTAACGTTAATACTGACCAGATCAGCTCCGGTTTACGACCAATTAATCGATGAACCGGAATTATAACGCTTTGGACATTTTATTGGATTGACTTCGTATTAATATAATATTCATGTCGGACTGCGCGTATATTCCCCGCTACTATGCGTCCGGTCCTATTATTATTATAATATTTGATTTTCATACGAATGGATAGGATAAAAGTTGTAATAGTGTCAGTTTGGAAGTGAGATTTGGGTTCATGCCCGACGATTCGACTAAAAATCGATTTTGCTGAAAATCAGCGTCTCTTATAAACGTTGTTTTCTGATCAATGGAGTACAACATCACTAGATAACGTCATATTTCATGCGATTAAAAACGTTGTTTTCGTGGCGTGTATAAAGCTTTTGCTATTACGAGTATTTCTTGTAAAGAATGTTATGTGCGACGTGTTCTTGTACTGGAATACTCTGTTATTTTAGATTGGCTCTCGTTGTGTTGTCGAGGGTAAGTTTTATGATAATCGAAACCGTCCACGTTCCGAGTGCACCGAGTGTGATGTGTGTGGCGGGTACTGCTACGCGGCGGTGCGCAAGGAGACTCATTCGTGCTCGGTACAAAGTAAAAGTTAACTCAAAAGTGTCGAGCAGAATTGAGTCGAGTCTGACGTGGGAATTATGTTTGGGGACGGGTTTACCGCGCGGTGCGAGCGCGTTGGCCCGGCCTGTCCCGGCTGGGTCTCATCTGTAGCTACAGCTGGACCTACTGCTGTCTAGAAATTTAAGCCCTGACCACTGTATAATCGGTGATTTACGGTACTCGCATATTTCTTATACTTGTTTTATTAAAGACAATATCTTTGGCCAGTGGTAACTGATTACCACAGTTAGTAGGCAGCTGTCCCTACATGCTGGTCAGACCTGAATACCTGGCAATAGCACCGTCGTGGAATGTTTATTAATTCATTAGCATGTTATTTATAATAAGCCAGAAGCTGACCTCATTGGAGACATATTTGACCTACTCTCCGCTCATCTCAAGTCAGCCATAAATATGTCAATGGGACGAGGCGCATCTGAGAACGGCGACTTAACACATTATTGGTAATTTTACTTTAAATTGTTTTTCTTTAAATTGTCTTCCCATTATATCTGTGGGTCCAAAGGTTACTCTCACATACGTACCGAATACTGAGACAAGACTCAAAAGTTGGAGGGGGGGAGTAAACCTAGTTTGATTGTTCAATGTGTTTTTGCTGTATTTGGGACACCTGTAAAGACCTGCAGACCAGGTCATTGAATAATTTTATTTCTTTACAAGCTCTTCGCATCTTTTGAATAAACCACAGTGACTATATTTAATGTATCCCAGACGCAGTTGAGAGATGAAAGCTTAATGATACAATATACACAAAAACGGTTTACTTGAGGTTAATGGCTTTAGGGATCTAACGATACCCCCATACAGCATTATGTCGAGATAAAAGCTTAAAGTTGCCGTAATTAGGGCGTCATTCATGCTGTACCGTGACAAAAGCTCGCCAGTGGTGGCGGCCGCAGGACTCGCGAATATTTTCATTTGAGAAAGTTGAATAAAGGCAGCGTGCGGCCGGCGGCGGCTCGTTAGCGGCTGAATGGTTCCAGGAGCTGCAGCGCTGCAGCGCTTACTAAATTGTCCACTTCACCGGCTCTAACATTTTCTATGTAAATATATTTAGTTGCACTCCAACGGTGGATCTAACCAAACATTTTAACTATGAGATTTTTAACAAAAATGTAATATGTGAAAATATGAGTTTTAGAGGAAAGCTCTACATTAAACCACCATAGCTTACTGTACCAACCTTAATAAACTAAGCTTTATGATTAATTTTATGTAATAGTAACATTAAAAAAACAGCTTAGATAAGGAAGTAATGCAGTTTTAAAACTATTGAATCACCGGTAACCTGCAAACACATTTTATAGTATCAGCTGCTTTAAATGTATACTTTTTTGAGTGAAACTAAAATCTAGTGCTTCTTAACCAAGCTTAATGCACCAATCCAACGTCAACCTTGACACTGGATACTGAGTGACGGGTCTCGCAGTCCTCGCACGGAGCGCGGAGTTGGCAGTGTTTAGTTTAAGTCTCCGCTCATATAAGCCTGATTGAGCTACTGGCGTGTGAGGGAAGTGTCAAGTGATACGTATTCTTGTTCAGTATGAATAATACTTTTCGTCTATATTACGCTCTTTCTTATCCTCACGACTTGACTACTACATACGTACATACATTTATTAACGTTTAATCAATAAGATTTAATGTTTTTTGTGTGGACCCAGACATTTGCGGTGCTTCTGAAGCAAAACGGCTAAGAGTCTTTCACTAACATGAAAATTCACTTATTGTGATGAAAGATTTTTTTATGGATTTTATCGTGGCTTATTAGATTTTTATATGCCCGACGTTTCGGATACTTTCCAGCAACCATGGTCACGGGAGGACTATAACACTTATCGTAAACTTTTGAATGGATATTACAAACAAACCAACAAACCAATATGAAATTGTGAAGAAAGGCTAAACGATTACGTTGGTCCCATTTGAGTGCAAAAAGTGAAATAGAAAATAAAATACATACTTTACAAAACGTTCTTATTCGATTACAGCACAATAAAGTTTAGTACAAAACAGCAGAGTAACGGTATGCGGAGACGGATCGGGCTCTGACCGGATTATCGCAGGACCATAAAAGGCCACCGCCGCACTCTCCGGCCTGCACACGCCGCAGCAAGCTTGTTTGTCCTTTATTAAATTACACGCTACGTACAATGTTGGTAATTGGTACGGGAATATCGCATCATATTCCCAAAGAACCTTCTGGAATCCGACGGATGCGTGCCGTCACACGAGTCTAGCGCCTGTCACATGACATGTCTGGTGAATATTTGAACGCGTATGTCTCAATCGCGCTTACAAAATTAAAGAAATTTAAGAATATTCCCGACGTAAAAACGATACTTTGGACCACGAAATGTAGAAATATCGTGTTGTGTTAAAACATGTCTACTCGAAATGCCTTTACGTTTGTTAATGATCATAATTATTTACGTGCGTAGTTACTTTTGAGACTTGTTAATCTTCTTATAGTTATAATACCTTCAAACGTAGCGTCATTAACAAGCGCGAGTACATTTCTATGAATAAACTTCATAGAGTGACACACTCATACAAAAACATACACACTTACACGCAATAAACACATGCACATGTACAGTGTATGATACTTATTCTTAGTTAATATACCCAGTCGTAGAGTTTTTTGTATCATAAGTAATAAGTAGGTAAACGAGCATTTGGAGTATAACCGCACAACTATATGATATGATATGCGTTGCCCTCCTTTTCCCTATCCCAACGGGCCACCGGAATCTCACAAACCGCAAGGAACGCGATAGTTTTAAGCGGCGGTGTTATGTGAGCGGGAGACAAATGATACTTATGAAAAGTGTACGGGCAGATGCTCCGCTCTATGGTCAGCGGTCACCGTCACCCATGAATTAAACTTGTTCATTTTAAACCAGTTTTTAACCGGATAACTCATTGATTTATCCGCTCCTCCTGCCGCCTATAGTTTAAGAATATTCATTCGGGAGAGATATTAGTACTATGGAGTAGGTATTATAAGCTAGGCTTTTACACAAGTTGTAACCTTTATAAAAGTCAAGGTATGAGCCAGCTGATGTTGGGTAGACTTAGGGTTAATATTAAGACTTTATCCTAAGAGCTTGGGTATATTGGGTATTGGGTACCCCGTACCCGGGTAAACCTTATCTGACTTCATATCCTAGTATTACCTGCAGCGCATTATATACGGAATTTATAGCGGCTCCATCAAACGCCCTCTATTTTATATTATGATGTCTTGTAATCTTGAAACCAAAACACAAGGGATGTTTTAGTGTTATTTTGATATTTTGACTGTACTAATATTTATTTTGTAGATATATTTCATCCCGTGATACGATATTATTTAATTCTTTTCGTCTATTTTCTTATCCGATCACGTAACGGTAATGAACTAATAACGACTCCATACGTCGTTTTTACTGTTTTTTTGGTATACTTATCTGAGCACTTATTCACTTAGTGAGCGATAAAACCAAATTCCATGTAGCCGATGGCGGTTTATTAGCATTATGTGTATATTATTTGTTCTATGGCTGTATTTTACCGCGTCCTCCGGATATTTGGCTATCTGCCAGAAGCTACGGTATATTTGACCCAAATAATATTTTGTATATGAAAAATGTATTTCCTTTCCCTTGTGTCTTGGCTGCAATCGCTGATATATTTTCAATTTCAACCGTAAGGGCATTGATCTTTCCACATTCCACCGCCACTATAAGATGCTCGTCTTGTAGCCACGAGCAACGCCAACAACGGACTCTCTTGACTGTCTATGATCAAAAATTGTTATCAATGTTTATTTCTACTCAACAGTATTATTTTTTGCTAGATCGTTACTACTCCACTAGTACAGTGTGTGATCGAACACGTTCGTTCATTAAAGCACACGGCCGCATACGTATCGCATCACGGATTACTATGTATGCGGCCGTGTGTAGTGTAGGTGAGTGTATGCGGCCGTGTGTAGTGTAGGGGAGTATATGCGGTCGTGTGTAGTGTAGGTGAGTGTATGCGGCCGCGTGTAGTGTAGGTGAGTGTATGCGGCCGTGTGTAGTGTAGGTGAGTGTATGCGGCCGCGTGTAGTGTAGGTGAGTGTATGCGGCCGTGTGTAGTGTAGGTGAGTGTATGCGGCCGCGTGTAGTGTAGGTGAGTGTATGCGGCCGCGTGTAGTGTAGGTGAGTGTATGTGGCCGCGTGTAGTGTACGTGAGTGTATGCGGCCGTGTGTAGTGTAGATGAGTGTATGCGGCCGTGTGTAGTGTAGCCGAGTGTATGGGGCTTTGCAATAAATTGCATATAATATAATACACGAGCCGATCCACGATTATGTCGCTAACTACGCCAATAATAAATTCACATTCATTGCCGGGTTGCCGAGTTGCCGTGTTGCCGAGTTGCCGGGTTGCCGAGTTGCCGTGTTGGTATTTTGGTGGGTTTCCGGGCTGCCGGATTGTCAGGTTGGTCTGTCGGTGCGGTGTCTTGTTGGCGAGACTATTATCCGGAGATTACTACGTGATAGGTATTTATGGCATTAACAAATAATCATTATAATGACAGTGATAAGTTTCGCAATAATACACGGGATAGTCGGGAGGAGGAGGAGATGGTTGGCGGACCCCTCCTGCCCCCTCCGCGTCATATTTCCTTTATTGTTGTCGTTTCCAGTTAACCCTCACGCTGGTTATGCTCTTCATTGTTTTAAGAGTGGCGGATATATCTTTTGTGTGATATTTATTTATTTCCGAAACATACATTACTACTGCTTGTATATTATTATTATTATGTCTATTCGTAACAGCTATAGTCGTGTATTAAAGCCACCCAATCTTTAATGCAAACACTTATTTTTAGCTCTTTATATAGTTTTTATGGGCAATTGTTAATTCCCAATATAAAGGGGTTTGTCCTTATCACCGATTAAAAAAAAATGAATTCATTCACTCGATACGTGAATACTCGCAAGACTAGTCACAGGTAGCATGTATCGTGTAGACTGTAGACGGCTAAGGCCGAGATGCTGGCATGCGAGTAGAAAAGGCGAGTAGCTCTCTACTCGCTAGGCAGCTCACACTGTGTAAACTAGCCTAAGAGCTTGCAGGTACTTACCAATCAGTACAAGTACTCTATTGTTGCAGAAATAGGACATGATATTGTGTTGGTCAACGCGAATCATAATCTGTAGCGAGTTATTGTGCTGTTTAATACAAGTGTTTAAAGTTGTTAAGATTGAATTTTTTTCTCAGCTCATACGGCACAAATCTATCTTGGATAGAGTTGACGACACGTTGAGTTTAATTAGTTCTAAGCGATAAAAAACACCGCACTACTGAGGAGAAAATCGAAAATAGAAACCAAACTATCGTTAAAATAATAATTGTTATTGCGTACTCATGATAACTATTAAAACTATTGAAATAAAGTGAATATTCGATAATATAAAACAGGTAACAGCAGTGAAGCTCGGCTGACTGTATCTTTCTCGCTCGGGTACACTCGGCGGTCCCGAGTTCACCCGATGGAGTCTTTTAGCTTAGAGCTTGACAGATCAACATCACTTGTAGCATACGAAAAAATCTGTGCGCGTAAAGTAAAGTAGTAAGTAAACGAATGTAACGTCAATAAAAATAGAATGATAATTTACAGAGATAACATGCCTCTTAAATACGGGACAAAAACAATCCAATAAATTAAATTATTCACGAGCGCGTACACTCCGACTAATTCTAGCACTAAAGTGGAACTAACCTGGACTATCTCCAGTTTACGAGCTCACGAGTCACGACGCGCTCCTAATTCACTGAGTGACGACGGGGTGACACTTATTAGTGGTACAAAAACCAGATGCGCGTTTATGGCGGGACCTTCACACTCGTAAACAAGAGAGGAAGAGAGTCAAAGAGTGCTGTAGAGTGATAGAGAAAAGAGACGACGAGAGAGATAGAGAGGCGAGATGACTGTCGAATGTGAATACAGGACATTATGGCCACTGAAGTAATATTTATAGCGCCATTAAAATGGTTTTACAATCGTAATTACATTATTTAGTAATAATGAAAAATAATTGATTAAATGCGCAGAATTGATAAAACGTGAACAAAATATATATTTATAAAACACATAGCATTGTACAGATAAAACGAAAGTAAATAAAATAAAAGACACACAGAGATGGCAGGACGCGAAACCGAGATCTTAATATTATATATATTATTATACCTTTAAACGAGCAATTCTTGTAAATATATATAGAATCGGGATCTCGGAAACGGCTCCAACGATTTTCATAAAATTTTGTATACATGTGTTAAAAACGGCGATACATCGATCTAGCTAGGATACATTTTTAGAAAACTTTTTTGGAGTTTACTCCTTAAGAATCGATTTTCATATATAAGGCGCCCGGTATGAGAAAAATCCGAGGGGTAAAACCAACTGAACTAACGAAAAAGTGTCACGTTTTTGGTGCGCACCTTTAGTGCGCAACTTTCTAATTTAGCTGTGAGTGTATTGAGACGTACATAGGGTATGCTGTATAGGCGACTATACCTATATACTATATGTTATTGGGCTTGTTTGTTTCTATTAGTGTCGATGTATTTATATTGCTATTTTTTTTTAATATAAATATCAATAATTAACATTGTAATTGTGAAGTTATAATTTTTTTTGCGTATGGTTAGATACTCGTACTTGAGGAGTAAACTCCAGTCGTGCGTCGGAGCTGACACACACACATTTTTTTTTATCCGTGTTTTGAGGCATCGATAAAATATGATTAAAATACGAACGTATATATCGCTCTCAAATAATATGTCATGTGAGCTTAGTGGTGAAATTGGCAGTTAAAGCCTAACGAGCCTGGTTCGAATCTCCAGTCCGAATTTTATTTTTTCCTTTTTTTAAGATCATTTTTTTTGGAAGAAAAATTTTATCGTATTTTATCACTAAGGGTACCGAGCAAATGCTCGGTCAACCAGGTACTATTACTTAATACTTAATACCGGACTACTATTCACGCCGCCAGTCAAAATTAACAATTTATATAATTTGTTATTTGATTAACAAGTAAATATACAATCATTGATGATATAAAAATCAGTCGTTAGTTAACACAGTATAATGTATAGACACAATAATTACAATAGAGCTCTCGTAATCACAATCCACAATTGTAGATAATAATTAATATGGCTAACAACAAAAATAAACCAGAAAATGATCATCATCAATCCGAATACGTCTGTGAAATGTTAATATTAGTTTACCCGGGCGAAGCTGGCGGCAACAGATAGTATATGATTGCATTTATGTAACTATACGTTTATTATATTGAAGCGCCCTAACTACTTAATCAAAATCGGATTGAGGAAGCGGTATTAGAATTTGTTATTATGCTTTTTGTAGTAGGTAGATGTATAGTCAAATAATGTAATATTATAGCAGTTTTACAATATAGTGTCCGAACTATAATATATATTTAAAATGAAAAAAAACGCGTGGCGATATTGCCGCCCCTCAAATCTGGGCGAATTATACGTGAGCGGTGAAAGTCTGACTCGACTGCGGTGTGCGGCGCGCTCGTTAAGCCCAGACCAAAGAATTCAGTGTATTTTAGTCAGTCGGGAGCTAGCCGCTAGCCTCGTGCACTATCCGCTAGTCACCAGCCGCTACCCGCTAGTCAGCCTGTTAGTTTCATCTTCGTTTCAAAACTTTGTTGTGAGGCAGCCGGCTGTTAAAACAGTATTCGGTCAATGGCACTCACTACTGACCGTCTTTCCGAGTTGTCTCACATAAGACCTCTGCAACAGTATCACTTTCCATGTTTCAATTGGCGCGACTAGTGAAATTATTTCACAATATTAAATTATTACAAAAGCATCAGATATGTTTTATATTATTAAACAAAACCAAAATACGTAGAGTTATGGTATTATTTGATTGTTGTTTTGATACATATTTAATAAAGATAGTGTATCAATATTTAACGAGCGCGTGAACAAATATAGTGGACACGTGTAATCGATACGTTTGATCACCTCTTGACCTACATGACTTATCCTATCACTTCCCTCTCGTGAACTTTACCTTTATTATATTTAACCAGCAGGAACCAGGAAAATATTAATACCAGCAGGCTTACAAGCTCGACAGGATTTATTATTGTATATGTTTTTGTTTTTGTTTTGTTCTTTGGGCGTGTGATAACATAGATTTTTAAAATAGCAACTAGCATTGGATGTGAGTATTCTCTAAAGGCTTCATGTTGGACGGACGCACTCGCCTCACGCTCTCAACTCGTTTGGACATACACGTTGGCCACTGCTGTCCAAGCGCGCTCGGCGAGTCAAAGTCAAAGTCAAAGTCAAATTTTTTATTCAAAATAGTACAATCAAAGTATCTTTTTGAAAGTCAATTGAGTCTACCACCGGTTCCAAAGCAAGCCCACTGAGAAGAACCGGCGAAACAAACTCAGTGGAACTAATCTTTTCATATTTTCATACAAAAAATAAAATACATAATACTTTATTAGTATAGTGAGAAACTCTGCTGGGTTGCTCTTTTTTAAAATATAAAATATTTAAAAATAATTGCACACTAGCCTAAGATTAATGAGTAGGTAAATTTAGACCCCGCAGCATCCAAAACAAACCAGAGGATGTTAATAAAAAAAAAGAAAATCAGCTAGGTAGAAATCGCATAACACGACCAGCCACCACAGCAGCACCTCCACACAGGCCAGGACGCGTGAGCCAGCATCAACCTCTTCCACATATTAGAGGGAAGTGAAAGACCCATCCCACAACGCCACCACTGCAATGGCATAAGCGAGCATGACATGTCATACGTTTCACCTTTACACAAGTTTAGTTAAAAACACTGCAGGCTCAAAGTTTACCCACAATCTAGATAGACAATTGATAAAAGAGCAATACAATCCCAAGAGTTCGTGTCATCGAAATAATAATTATTAATTAGTCTTAAAATACACTTTTTTATCTGCATGCCTGGGAGGAACGCCCTATTCCCAAGGTGTGGTATCTTCAATGAAGTCTTTTACTTTGTAATATCCTTTACCACACAAGCGCTCTTTAATAACTTTTTTAAATTTATTGATTGATAGATTTTTAACGTTTTCTGGGATCCTATTGTAAAAGCGTATACAGTTTCCTTTAAAAGAGTTGCTTACTTTTGCAAGTCTAATCACTGGGGCATCTAGCCTGTGTTTATTACGTATATCCCTACTATGAATGTCGCTTTTCCTATTGAAATCATTTATATTCTTCCGGACGTACAGTAAATTATCTAAAATGTATTGAGAAGCAACTGTCAGAATTCCTATCTCTTTAAATTTCTCTCTTAATGATGAGTAGGGGGGCAATTTGTAAATTGCACGGATAGCCCGCTTCTGTAGCACAAAAACACTGTCTACATCGGCAGCATTTCCCCATAATAGTATCCCATAAGACATAATGCTATGAAAATAGCTAAAATAAACTATTCGTGCCGTATCTTCATCAGTTAGCTGTCTTATTTTTCTCACTGCATATGCAGCTGAACTGAGTCTGTTCGCTAGTTTAGCTATATGGGGTCCCCACTGTAACTTACGATCTAAAGTTATGCCTAGAAAAACTGTAGAGTCTACCAATTCCAAGTTCTCATTGTCTAAAAGTACATTGGTTTGCATTTGCTTAATTTTTGTCAAGGAAAATTTTATACATTTTGTTTTGTTACTATTCAAAAGTAGATTATTAACGCTGAACCAATGTAACATCCTAGAGAGAGTGTAGTTTACTTCGTCATAATGTATATCTAATTTTCGCTTTATTTTAAAAATCAGTGAAGTATCATCAGCAAATAACACTATCTCTTGATTGTCTTTAACCAGATATGTTAAATCATTTATATAAACTAAAAAAAGAAACGGACCTAAAATTGACCCTTGTGGAACCCCCATCTCTATTTTAGTCCCGGAGGATTTTTTGTTATTTATTTGTACCCTTTGAGTCCTATTGTTAAGATATGAACTCAAAATATGCAGTGCCGTACCTTCTATTCCATAGTGGCGTAATTTCCTAATTAATGTCTCATGCTGTACACAATCAAACGCCTTGGACAAGTCACAGAAAACTCCCAACGCATCATGTGACTTCTCCCAGGCCTCATAAATGTGATTAATTAAATTTACACCAGCGTCTGTTGTGGAGCAACCCTTTCTGAATCCAAATTGGTTTTTGTGCAGTAACATATTGTTTTCAAAGTGATATAGTAACTGGTTTAACATAATTTTTTCAAATACTTTACTAAATGTTGGGAGTATAGATATTGGCCGAAAATTAGTTACATCCGATGTGCTACCAGATTTTAAAAGGGGCAAAACTTTACTATGCTTCATCAAGTCAGGAAAAACGCCACTTTCAATACATTTATTAAAAATATTTGCTAGATGAGGTGCTATAATATCAACTATGGACTTGGTGATTTTTACAGATATACCCCATAGATCCGCAGTGTTTTTATTATTTAATAGTTTAAAAGTATTTATAATATCTTTTGGTCCTATCTCTTTAAACTTAAAGTTAGCTTTACAACTGTCAACATTGTTTTTAAGCAATGATTCAGCAGTGGCAGGACATGAAATTAAATTTTTTGTTGTTGAAATTGGAATGTCAGCAAAGTATTTTTCAAACACTGTTGCAACTTCCTCGTCAGACTTTATTATTCTATTTTCAATATTTAAATTAAATTCGGAGCTATGACTACCGGCTCTTCCTGTTTCGTCATTTATTATTTTCCAAGTTGTTTTAATTTTATTGCTTGCGTTTTTAATTTTTTCCTTAATATAAAGTGATTTAGCCGCAATGCAAAGTTTTTTGAATGTTTTTGAATACATTTTTACATACTGTTTAAATGTTTGACATTGATTGTATGTCCGTTCTTGGTATAAATCATACAGTTTACTTCTGCTAATACGGATTCCTGCTGTTGCCCAATCGTTAAAGCCCTTTTTATTTATAGAACTGACCGTTTTGGGGGTGAAAATGGCTTTAAAATGTGTATTAATTAATTTAAACAATTCACTAAAGGCTAGGTCTGGACTATTTCGATCTGTCAAATATGGAATATTAGCTATTAAACTACTCCTAAATTTCTCAATACGTCTTACATTCACGGGAATAAGCACATTTTTTTTCTTACAATTTATATTGCCAAAACTTAAATGAAATTCGGCTAATTGACCACAGTGATCAGAATTCAACTTGTTAATAATTTCTTTACGGGTTGGAGCTACATTACTAAAAATATTATCAATGCATGTAGCTGTGGAACTACAAATTCTTGTAGGTTCGGAAAAGAGATTTGTCAAATTATATGATTTTAACAATGATGTGAATCTAACTGTGGTTGAATTATTTTCTAATAAATTAATATTAAAGTCACCACAGATGAATATGTACTTGTTGGATCCACATATTTTAATTAATAGTTGTTCCATAATTTTCTCAAAAGAATCATATAATCCATTTGGTGGTCTGTATACGCTTACAATAATAAGGCGCTCCATCTCTACACAGGCTATTTCAGTAGTACGCTCAGCAGAGAGGCCCACTATATCCTTACGTTCCTTATATTTTAATTTATCTCTAGTTATTATTAGCGAGCCACCTCTTATGGCTTTTTCTCTACTGAACGAACTTGCCACCTGATGCTCACTGAAGTTAAACATAATTTCAAACTTTTTCAACCAGTGTTCCGTAACACACAGTACATCTATATTGTACTTTTTTAAAAACAGTTCAATTTCTAGATCTTTGCCAAACATTCCTTGTAGATTTTGATGCACCAGGTTCAATGAACATGTTTTTTTATTTAATTTATTTTCATTAATTTTCTTTAAATTTACATGAAAAGTTTTTGTATCCTTATTAACTAATGGGCTAGAGATTTCCTCTATTGTCTTATAGTCTAGTTTAAATTATTTGGAACATATTCCAAACTAGTAATATTATTGCTTTTATTATCACACTGTTCAAATAAAACAGTGGTCGGATTAGCCAAATACTTGGCTGGACTTAATGATAAAAAATATAATAGCGAGGCTGCTATTTGTCTTTTGTAAAATTGAGATAGGAAATACCTATCATATGTCAAATTATTATTAATGTCAAATTTTAAAATGTTATTAATGTCAATAATATTTATATTTGTTTTAGTTCCATTAAGAACAATACAATTGTTGTTACCTGCACAGTGTAACATGTTATTTAATTTTAATCTAATTTTATTCTCCTGTGGCAACTTGTCTGATTTAATGTAGGGAAATGTGAATAGAAAAACCCTCTCAACATTGGTCAAACTTGAAAGATTTTCCATATATTTGGCAAGTTGTTTTCCATTCACACCTCCCCTTCTCCCAACCAAAATTACAAGGGTTGTATTTGGACAGTGGGTGACATTTAAGATCTTATTTATTATTTGATTAAAGGATGCCCCCGGCATACAAGTATTTGTTACTTTTTGTCCATCACACAACCTATGCAATAACATACCAACCTCTTTGCCTATCTCATCACTATATAAAATAATAGATTTATTTGTTGATGTTGGTGGTATAGTTTTAATAAATAATTTCTTTGAAGGGTCAGTAGGCACCTCCAAGCCAGAATCCACAAGACTTCTACCTATACTATTATGCTCTGCATGGTCTACAGTTGGACATATGCACTGAGAGTGGCGACTCAATAAAGACTCCACCCTCTCCTCATTGTAATGGCATATGTCCAGCAAACCATTCAAAGCTGATATATGTCCCGCTATTTCTTTCTGGGCTGTTTCATATTTATTCGATACAATATTTAAATTATTATGAAGTTCTGAAATTTCGGCCTGGAGACTGCATACATCAGCTTCATAATTACATCTAACATTTTCTAACTCAAGTATTGTTCGCGACATCGCTCATCGATAGCGGCGACAGCTCGCTGCGTCTACGACTCGCCGGGAGCTTCCCCCGCGCGGACCGCACTTCACTTTCCGTCTAGCCGCACTAGGCGCAACATCGCATCTTATACATGTATAATTTCTACATAAAATACAGTCCACTATTTAAATTGTCTTCGTTCTTTTATTTACACAAACATAATGGTCCTTCAGATGAAGAAAGCGACCTATAAATTATAATTACAAAAATTGGAAATAGTGAAGATACCATGCCACGCGTGCAATATACAAACCACATCGCAGGCCACAACTTGTGCAGCCCATTTTAAGAAGCTTCAAGAAACAAAAGGAAACAAGCACCGAGTGAGTTCGTTCCAATTCCTTTCTTTCCATTATTAATTTCTCATTCCTTTTTTTTTTCCTTTTCATTTCACCCAATTTTAATAGTTAGGATTGCAATATACGAATCATTCATAAAGTTCGCTCATCTTTTCATCTAATCGTTTAATATCATACAAATCATATAATACGATCTAATTACATATTTCAATCATACGTTCTAACAATTTTTACTTGCATTTTTTTTTATTCTACCCTCAATTGGCCACTTCAACGTTTTAAGTTTATATAAGAACTTCATCAATATTTATACATAAGGCCATCTTCTATAATATAAATACATATTACGTAACATATCATATTAAATAAAGTTTAGCGTTAATTTCTACAATCGTCAATTGAATCATTGCATCTGAGTATTTCATTATCACGAGTTAACTACATTATACTGCTAACAAGGTACCGTTAGGAATTTATATTACAAGTTTACCTTTTAAAAAATTATTTTATAGTTTGAATTTAGAATTTATAATTAAAGTTATAGTGTACTCTTATTAGCTGTTTTGTTTTTAAAAATGACTACAATTAAGGATTTAATTAAAAAACGCGGAGGACTAAAGGCGAAACTAACATCATTTGGCAATTTTTTAAATCTAATTAAGGGTCATGAAATGTTAATGGATAGGCAGAAATGTGAGCTGGAGTGTCGCCTCAGTAAAATTAATACAACCTTTGACCAATTTGATGCATTACAGGCGGAGATTGAAACATTATCGGAACAAGTCGATGACGAATATAACGAGCGTATACAATACGAGGAGCAGTATTATAACCTCGTAGGGGTGGCGCGCTGTTTACTTAACAGTGCGACGTCATCACAAGCTTCTCGAGATGGATCGGTGGCGAGTGACCAGGATGTCAGCCATACTCCCAAATTTAATTTACCTGTTATCAGTATACCTCAGTTTGGCGGCGACTACCAGGATTGGTTGGAGTTTCGAGATACGTATATTTCAATTATTTATAACAACATTAATATTTCTAAAGTACATAAATTTCACTATTTACGCGCTGCCTTAAAAGGTAGTGCATCTTTAATCATTCAAAGCCTTGATATAACAGCCAATAATTACCCAATAGCTTGGCAACTATTAACAGACAGATATGATAACACACGACTTTTAATTAACAACCACTTACAAGCCTTGTTTAAAACTAATAACATTACTTCTGAATCGAGTGCGGATATAAGAAACCTAATAGATGTTTTAAATAAAAATCTAAGAGCACTTTCAGCACTAGGTGAACCAGTCGATCACTGGGACACAATTATTATTTACATGATGTCAAAAAAACTAGATTCAGTTACAAATCGAAGATGGGAGGAGTACAAAGGCGGTTTAAATTGTAATTCACCCAGTCTTGAGCAGTTTATAAAATTTTTAAACAATAGGTGCGATTTATTAGATACACTAGATACTAATACATCATCATCTTTAAATTACACAAATAAAAATCATTCAAACTTGTCAAATAATAACAAAAAATCATATTTTAAAAAAGATACTATAACATGTAATAACAAATATAATAATTATAACAGTAAAAACAATTCTTGCCCCATGTGTTCTCAAACTCATTTTTTGTTTTCTTGTCCATCATTTCTTAAACTAGACATTGACGCACGAATAAAAAAGGCCACGGAAAGCAGAATATGCATCAACTGCTTACGTCCAGGTCATAATCGAAACCGGTGTAGACTATCAAATTGCAAGTATTGTAATTTTAAACATAATACTCTTTTGCACAAAGATGAAATCAAACAAGAGTCATCATCATCATCTTCTTCCAATGTAGCCCTAGCAACGAATGCTTCATCATATCCTTATACCTCCTATGTCATATTATCCACAGCTTTGGTGCGCGTGAAAGATAAAGATGGTGACTATCATACAGCAAGGATGTTATTGGACAATGGGAGCACTTGCAACTTCATTACAGAGGAGCTGTGTGACAAGCTTGGTTTGGTAAGACGTAACACTGACTCCATTATTTCTACAATAAATAATCATACAACAAGTGCCATGGAGATATGTGAACTAGTATTTGAGTCATGTTTTGGTGATTACAAAGCAAACATCAATTGTTATATTTTGCCAAAAATCACTAACGCTCTTCCTAGTTCTTACGTAAACATTACCCATTTACCCATTCCACAAAAAATTAAATTAGCTGACCCTACATTTAACACACCTTCTTCCATTGACATATTAGTAGGCGCAGAAATATTTTGGGCAGTATTAAATTCAGAGACCTGTAACATTGGTTCATCATATCCAAAGTTGCATTCTTCTAAACTGGGATGGCTTCTATCCGGTTGCATTTATAATAACTATACACAAAATGTTTGTTATAATACTTGTAATTACGATATAGATAACACTTTAAGAAAATTTTGGGAGTTAGATTCCATTTCTTCTCAGTATTCATATTCTCTTGAAGAGAAAGCTTGTGAGGACATATTTAAGAATTCTACATATAGAACTTCAACTGGTCAATTCGTGGTCACCATACCATTGAAAGACTCACCAGATAGTTTAGGAGATTCATATGCTTTAGCCAAACGGCGATTTCTTGCTCTTGAAAATAGATTTAAACGAAATAGTAAATTTAAACATGAGTACGATGAATTCATTAGGGAATATATTAATCTAGGCCACATGTCGTTAAATTTACCTAATTCACACATGGCCAATAAACATAATTATTACTTGCCTCATCATGGAGTCATTAGAGAGTCAAGTACAACATCGAAATTGCGCGTTGTTTTCGACGCATCTGCCGTTACGACGTCTGGTAAGAGCTTCAATGATATACAAATGATCGGCCCTAAAACTCAAGACGACCTTATTTCTATATTGTTAAGATTTCGTGAACATAAATACGCAGTAACTGGGGACGCTGAAAAGATGTACAGAGCAGTATTAGTGCATGAGTCACAACGCTCTTTACAACAAATTATATACAGATTTAATTCAAATGAACCTCTTAAAACTTACACACTTAACACTGTCACATATGGAACCTCATCAGCTCCATATTTAGCCACAAAATGTTTAGTCTCCCTTGCTCATGAAACATCTAATTTGGAAGCCCAACGCTCTATTAAACATGATTTTTACATTGATGATTATTTAGGAGGTGCAAACTCCATAGAAGCGGCAATTGAACTAGTTAAGGATATAAAATGTACTCTAGAATCCGCAAAGTTTAATTTACGCAAGTGGCAATCAAATAGTCAAGTAATTTTGGAAAGTTTAAAATTTAGTAACGATACAACTACAAATAAAACACTAAATTTAGATTCTTCGCCTTCTAAAACATTAGGATTATACTGGGATACTTCACTTGATAATTTTTATTTTACAATCAATAATTCTTTTGAACATCAATATACAAAACGTAACATTCTTTCATTTGTCAGTCAAGTATTTGACCCTTTAGGCTTAGTGGGCCCTTGTATATTGCAGGCAAAAATTTTACTGCAACACTTATGGTTGCAAAAATGTGGATGGGACGATGAAGTACCACCCAAAATCAAATATGAATTTAATAACATAATCAGTTGTCTCTCTCGTCTAAATTCAATACGTATACCACGTTGGACATTACAAGATAATCCTCAAGAAGTGCAACTTCACGTATTCACAGACGCGTCGGAACGTGGTTATGGTGCGTGTGTTTACGTAAGAACTGTTTCTACTAGTGGCTTAATACATGTTTCCCTCTTAACATCAAAAAATAAAGTGTCGCCTCTAAAACCAACAACCATACCTCGATTGGAGTTATGCGGCGCTTTATTGGGCACAAGACTTTATACAAAGGTTGTCAAATCTTTAACGGTAAAGTTTGATGTTTGCTATTTTTGGTGCGACTCTACTATAGTTTTGGGCTGGCTCTCAACAGAGTCAAGTTCCCTTAAGCAATTTGTAAGAAACAGAGTTAATGAGATTAAAGAGACCACGAGTTGTATGAAATGGAGTTATGTGCAGTCTAAACTAAACCCTGCTGACTTAGTTTCTCGGGGGGTGAATGCTGACTTCCTCAGCGCTTCCGCACTTTGGTGGAAGGGTCCTGACTTTCTACATACATCAAAATTTCGTATTCCTTCCACTACAAATTTTAATAATATTTCGCTTCCAGAGCTTACACATCACATAGATAATAATTCACAAATAAATAAATTAAATTCACTACATATATTAATTCATCAATCATCCAATTTTAAAAAATTAATAAGAGTATGTGCATATATTCATAGATTCATTTTTAATTGCCGAAATAAGTTAAATAAACTTAATAATTTTTTGTCCTCTTCAGAACTACAAAGGTCACAAAAACGTCTTCTTAGTTATTCACAACAGGAAATGTTTCAAGAAGAATATTCATTACTTATGGCTTCCAAACCAATACCTAAAGGTAGTCGGTTAAAATCACTTACACCTTTTATAGATTCAGATAATTTAATCCGTGTAGGTGGAAGATTAAAAAACTCATTTTACACATACGACATTAAACATCCCATAGTATTGTGCTCAAAACATCACTTAACTAAAATCATTTTTGAATGTAAGCATAAAGAATTATTTCATGGTGGCGCTCAATTAATTTTATGTAATATAAGAAATCATTTCTGGCCGTTGGGTGGCAGAAATTTGGCGAGATCAATTGTTCATGCTTGCATTCGATGTACAAGACACAACGCAAAATCACCACAGCCGATTATGGGTAATTTGCCAGCTGAGAGAACGTATCTTGAATTTCCTTTCCTAAACACAGGAGTCGATTACGCTGGTCCCATTTTAATAGCTGACCGAAAGAGGCGCGGTTGTAGATTGCAAAGGTCTTATATTTGTGTTTTTATCTGTTTTGCAGTCAAGGCCGTGCACTTAGAACTCGTGACAGATCTTAGCAAGGAGGCATTCTTGGCTGCGTTCAATCGCTTCATTTCGAGGAGGGGTAAACCTCAAAACATATATTCCGATAATGGTACAACCTTCGTGGGTGCATGTAATGAGCTTAAACGATTTTTAAAATTTAATAATCATCATATTCAAAGTAATTTGGCCGAACTTGATATAAATTTTAATTTTATACCACCATATTCTCCTCACTTCGGGGGCATTTGGGAGGCTGCAGTTAAATCTGTTAAGACTCTTTTGTGTCGTATTTTAAATGTTACACATTTAGTTTATGAGGAACTTTCCACAGGTTTGTATCAAATAGAAGCAATTCTAAATTCTAGACCCCTTACACCTTTATCCACCGACCCGCTAGACCTTACCTTTTTGACACCAGCCCACTTCCTTATTGGACGACCGCTCATGTCTGTTCCGTATCCCCCACTTGAGGATGTAAACATTAATAGACTTCAACGGTTTCAGAGAATAGAGAAGCTAAGACAGCATTTTTGGAGGCGATATACACACGAATACATACATCAGCTTCAACAAAAACAGAAATGGCATGCATCTTCCGGAAAACTAGAAATCGGAGACATAGTCCTAGTCAGGGACGCCAGTGCGCCGCCATTGCTTTGGGTCATGGGAAGAATAACGAAGCTAATCAAAGGCAGCGACGGAGTTTGCAGAGTTGCCGAAATACGAACCAAGAAGGGATCTATAGTTCGAAGTTTTAATAATCTTTGTCCTCTTCCAGTTCGCAAATCTTGAAGATTATGAATCTTCAAGGCCCGGGAGTATGTTCGCGACATCGCTCATCGATAGCGGCGACAGCTCGCTGCGTCTACGACTCGCCGGGAGCTTCCCCCGCGCGGACCGCACTTCACTTTCCGTCTAGCCGCACTAGGCGCAACATCGCATCTTATACATGTATAATTTCTACATAAAATACAGTCCACTATTTAAATTGTCTTCGTTCTTTTATTTACACAAACAAGTATAGATTGAGTATACTTGTTTTTTATTTCCATTTTACTTTGTGACAACCGACAATTTTTTTTAATAATTCTTTTGTTTATCAATAGAAGTTTCTGTGTTTTTTTTATGAATTTCTTTATTTTAATGTATTTTTTTAACTTATTTTTACTATTGAATGAATAGGAAGGCACCGTGTCATCGGTCAAGTCTATAGTTGTGAGGTTCACAGGGGTCATGATATCTGACACTAGGCATGGTTCCTTCCCAATCAATTCATCATATAAATTCTGAGTTTTGTTGACTTCATAATGCCTTATAAGTATTTCTAATTCATTAATACGGTCTTGAGCTTCTTCCAACCGGCATTTTAGTGTAGCTGTGTTCCTCAGGGACTCCTCATACTCATGTCGACATTGGTCAAAACTATCTACAATACTTTGTAGATCTTGGTTTTGGTGTACAACTTTATTATAGTCCTCACTTAATTTATTTAATTCTAATTTCAGGGCAGTATTTTTTTGAATTACAAGGATCATTTCTTGTTCGTTATCGTTCCGTTCAGAGAGCAAGAGTTCATACTGCTTTTTATATTTTTGTAGTTCCTGAAGAGCCAGGCGAAGTTGTTCTTCAGTCTGGCGGGCCAGGTTCGCACGGGTCATCATTTTTAAATAATAGGAATATCAAAGTAAATTAAAAAGTAAATTTATGCAGTCTTAGTGCAGTTCTGAACAGGAGCTTAAGACGGAAGCGATAATTTGTTATAAAAGTAGGTAACTAAGAATTATTATGAATATTTCTAACAAAGAATAATAAAATGTAAATTCCTATAAAAGGTAAATATTAATATAGTCTATAAAATCTTTAAAAACTAGAATTCTACTTTAAAATTTATCCGTTACCTTGACAGCTGGTATGAGGTTGGAATTATATATCCTTACAAAACATACACAGGCACTTTTTGTCAACACAATATATAGTTATTACTAAAATTTTATGGTTTTTGTTTATTTTAATATTATAATCACAAATTAATAAACTTAAATACAATTATTTTAAATTAATTTAATTGGGAGAACATTAGTTTGACGTCTTAATTCTAGTGTTGCCACAGGGAAAAAAAAAAAAAAGTGCGTTCGACCAACGTGTGGTGGGCCGTTTTGAGCACTGGGGTAACTGCTCAACGTGCCTTGACTTACGTCAGTTTTCCGTTTACTAAATAAATAGCGATCATAAAAAAATTGAATTATTTATTATGAAGTTTTTATTACCCGCACACACTTTTTAAATTAAAGCTTTATTAGTATTCTTAATAGAACGTTCATTTAGTTTTATAGGTATATTTGAGTTATTAGATTGTAGGTTTAATGCTAATAATTTTTAAAATTTTTGGTAAAAAGTTCATTCTTAAAAAAGTTTTCACCTTTATTTCAGCAATCATAAGACCATAAAGCATGAATCTCTGAAGAATATAAATCAAATTTCATCTATAACCACGTATATATTTCATCTATACCATCGTAATCCAAAACTGTAAGAACTAAGTTATGCAAAGAAGCCATAGAGCTGATGAGGTCGGAGGAGTAGCGCAGTTAGTTAAGGATCAATCAAATTACCGCGGGCCGGTATAGATGCTCTGCGGCTCCCCCGGCGACGGCTATCAAACTCTGAGTGCTTAGTAAGTTTGTCTAGCCAAGTTTTACTAACTTGTGCCGAGTTGTGCAGAGTTTTGCTGACTCGTGCTGAATTGTGACGGGTTGTGCTGAGTTAAATATAGTCGAATCTTTATTGGAGATTATTAAGTTTGATCTTAGAATAATTTCAATATAAAGCCTTCATAGAAGAAGAAGAAGAAGAAGCGCTCTTTAAAAAATTGAGCATTAAGCCGATCCATGTAAGTAGCCAGTAGAGGTGCAGTTTTTCTGAAAGTGAGAAATTATTCGACGGCTCATTTACCAGTCTGGTCAATAACTATTAGGTATTTAACAATTATACAACTTTAAATGTACACTCAAATGTATATACATTTAAAGTTGTTATATTACGATAATGTTTATTTATATAAATACGTAAATATCAGTTCACGCAAATTCAGTCAATCAGAAACTGTTTTAAATTTAATCGGTTAAATTTTGCGAAAAGTTTTCATGATCCGGCAAACATAACATTCTTATACTAAATAAATAATAAAAAAAAAACAAATAGTTTTGAATTGTACCTAAATAATAACAAAATACTGTGAACATAGAATATGATTGAGTGATAATTTTAGGAAGTTTAGAAAGATATAATTGTTTATGATTGTTTATTAGAATTTTGTTTTACTTTGTAGTGTCCTAGTTGTTATGATTATTCTTTCTAGTCCACAATTGAAGCCCACAAATGTACAAATTGTTATTTATGTCGGTGCTCCATCACCCTAGTGTCCGGGCCCGATATGTTAAAGAGGGCCTAGTTGGTACTGATGATGATTAAAATCTTACGCAAATACACCTTTTTTGTCTTTGTATTTTACACAATTACATTAAATATTTAATTTAATACAGTAGTAAATATCTTACAATTTAAACAGACAGCGACACAGCATAGGTGAGTTGAAGCTTTATTTTCGAGTCTCTTTTACTTTAGTAATTTTGAGTGGCGGGGTCCAACGAGACCCGGTTAATGAATAAATTGGTCTCCACCGACGTCGAACCCGGGACCCGCTAACGAACGATCTCATCTAATTATCTCATTCTCCTTTTAAAATTACATTATATAATACGGTTCGGGTGGATTGAGGTCCGCGCGTGAGGGGAAATTTAAAACAATTATAATAATATGCGATGCGGGCGCGGGTTCGAGACCCGGGCTGTAACGCTACATAATATAGCCCGGGGTCGGGCACGGACGGATATATAAATGTAACATGAAGACAAAAGTATATTAAATATAATGTACCCGTTTTTTTCATAGCATAGGAGGGCAAACGTACAGCCGAAGCCTTGCGACTATCGACGCCTATTAACATCCCCACAACCAAAGGTTATGCAGATGCGTTGCCCTCCCTTTCCCTATCCCCCCCAATGGGCCACCGGAAACTCACAAACCGCACGTGACGCGACAGCATAACTGTCACTTTACGCCGGTATTATGTGAGCGAGAGGTACCATCCCGGCCGTGCCGACCCAATTTGGCTGCAAAGCAGCATGGAACTAACTCTTACAGCCTATGGCTTATATTATTATGATCGTGATCAGCTACAAAGTTTTCGACTAACAGTTTAGTTGAATAGCCACAGATGCTGCGTCTAGCAGTAGATTATATCAGAGATATCATTCTGCTGGTGCGAGCTTTATATTCTTTAAACTTCTTAGTTATCTTAATGATAGCAGTAAATTTTGTTAAAACCATTTCATAATGTCTATGTATACTTAGCATGTAGACTCCAGACTTTTCACTATATCACATAATTTCACTAAGCCTCCACTATTACACTAAGAACGTTGAAGTTGTGTTTAAAAGGTATTTGATTCAGAGGGAATCTCTAGTGTTCAGTATTTCAGTCACGCGCGGAGCCGGCCAGTACATGTGTCGCGTTGTGGCATATTTGTCGCTGTCCCTGAACGCGGACCAGTGAGCCATTGGTCCAGTGTGCCATTGGTCCGGTGGGCCATTGGTTCAGTGGGCCATTGGTCCAGTGGGCCATTGGTCCGGTAGTCCGGTGGGCCAGACGTAGGTATATTGCATAGATTACGGTACAATTTTGTACAAAAGTTACATGGTAAGATAAGTGCCTTAATAATAAATGACTAGCTGTTGTCCGCGGCTTTGCCCGCGTAACCAAAAAACATTCCTTATTAATTCTACTTTTAGTACCTCCGAGAATATGTGTATAAGGTTTTATGATGTTCTTTTGAGTAGTTTTCGCGTGAAAGCGTAACAAACATCTCTACCTTCACATTTATAATATTTGTAAGGATAGGCGAAAGAGATCCACACACTAAGATATGATGAACAGGCTTTTACGATATGTTATAGACAGCAACTGTAGAAGACGATAATCCAATTAGAGCCTTGGTCACATGGGATTAACCCGCTTGAGCTTTAGTAGACTCTGATGTATTGACATTCAGGACATACTCCATACAGGCGTGCCATCTCCCGATCACCATTCACTTCTTTAAGAACATCACTTTGTACAGTAAAAATATCGCCGAACAAATGTTACCAACTGAAACGTTTACAAAAGGCATTTCGCCGGCGCAGGCAGGCGCATCACGAGCGGAACTCCCGTCGGAAGCGGGGGGTGGTTCCGCTGGAACATGCCGACATCAAAGGCCCTCATTGGAACTCTTTTCATCGCATTTCGAATGGACGAAAAATGATAAACAAGCGCCGTGTGATTACACGTGTACCGCTCCGCCGTGTTGGGACGAAGGCTGGTTCCGATTGAGCTACTTTTTCATTTCATATTATCTCTGAGCCACTGACGTCACAATAATATAATTGAAGCTGTAATAATAATGGATACGCACATAAAAAACGTCAAGTTAATTTTTACCAAGGTAGCATTGTGATGTTTACCTAATATTATAATATTGAGGGAAGACAATCCTGTGACCATGGTTGCTCTAAAGCATCCGAAACGTCGGACTCAAAAAAACTCAATAAACCGAGATAAAAGTAAAAGTTGTTTCGCTAAAATATAATATTTAGGCAACAAGAAAATAATCTAAATATAATATTTACTGTGTGAAATTTAAAGGGAATTTATTTCTGTTCCAAAATTAATCGTTGCAGGGCAGAAATAAACAGCAGCTAAAAATTTCAAGCGAAACAATCAATTGTTATAATAATATACCGCGCCTTCCGTCCTCGCTTCTGGTCTTATTTATCGGGCGTTTAATAGTATTATAGTATTCTAAATCAAGTTAATAGTGCATCAATACGGCTGAATAACAATGCGGACCGCGCACTATTCAATTTTTCTCGCGGGGAAATCGCTGGCGCTCCTCCAGGCAGTAAATCCCGGCTTTCCCGCTTCCGATACTAGTCGTGCCGCCCGGGGCGCGACGCTCCCCTCCCGCCTCCTCCCGGGGCTCGAAGCTCCCCTCTTGACTCCCCCGGGGGGCGCTACTGCTCCCGGCCGGAGGCGCACTGCCCAAATACCGGTTTATATAAATTACGTCTAATTTTGTGCTAAATATGTTCCTGGCCGTACTCGGGTGAGACTAATGTGGCAATAATGTCCATGAGATAAAAGTAACGTTACACATTGCGTTCCAGTGTTTAGTTCATTGTGTTTTACCACATTACTACTAATAGATGGTTCATTTTGCACAAATTACGGGTTTGGGTTAAAACAAGAACAAGCAATGAGTATGTTATTAATACTTAATTGTTAGAGATGTTTCCGAACGCAGCACGCCAACGCCTCTAGCGGACGTTTTAGGAGTTCACTCTTCCTCTTCCGTCTGTCATTCCATATCTACATATTCGATCATCCATTTTATATTACTTGTAACTTGTAATAAAATAAATATACGATATGATACAGTACAACAGTTGTATACCTTATTTACAAACACAATAGTGGCGACGAGTCAGTGATTGAATCTACGCATATAGAAGAAGGAAGGAAGAGAGTACTTAGCCGGCCATGCCGACGCCACGTGCTTAACCTGAAGATCAAATTCATATTTCCAAGTTAATCCTTTCACCTTTTTCTATTTATCCAAGGGTTCCAAGTCCTGTGATGATAACCCGCTTCACAAATTCCTTTATATTCCTTACATAAGAATATACTACTACAATGGAGATGCAATTGGGGCAAGTATTGTCACAAATGATGGAAACTATGAAAGGTATGCAATTACAACAAGCTCAATTACAACAAGCGTTACAAAATAATGATAAATCTGTCGGCGGTATCATATTGACGCCTTATGATGAGCTGAACGAATCATTTTCATGTTACTTACAAAGACTTCAAAATTACATTACTTTAAAAGGTGTAACAAATGCTTTAACAAAAGTACAAATATTCTTGAATTGTATTGGTCCTAAGTATTACCAAATATTGAAAAATATTACAGCACCAGAAGCCCCAGAAATAAAATCTTACAGTGAATTAGTTAAATTGTTACAAAATCATATTGCACCAGAAGCCGGTGAAGTAGCCTTACAGCACAAATTCTGCCTAAGGCATCAGCATGAGAATGAAAGTATTGCTAACTATGTAGCTAGTTTGAAAGAAATAGGTGGAAAATGTAATTTCACATGTAACAATTGCAAACAAAGTACTTTTGAGACACATCTTCGTGTCCAATTCATAAGGGGTCTATTTAATGCTGAAATCAAAGAGAGGTTATTACAAGAATCTTCTTCTAAGAAATTTGATGATCTAATTCAAATAGCTTTGGCAATTGAAACGGCAAAATCAGAAACCAAAGAAATGAGACATGATGTACAATCAAACATAAATAAAATATCAATGTACTCAAAGAAAAAAAATAATTACAAATCAAATTCACACAAGGGACCTATATACAACTCAAACAAGAACAATAAAGAAAAAGAAATTAGATGTTTTCGATGTGGAAAGAAAAATCATACAGCGGCACATTGTAAACTGAAAAACAAACTGTACTGTAAGAAATGTAAAATAAAAGGACATATTGTGTCAGTATGCTTCAAAGATCATAAACAATTACAAATTGAAAGGGAGTTATCCTCGGATGAAAATGAACAAGAAATACTATATGAAATATACAGAATAAATAAAGAGAATACATCTACATCAAGTGATAAATTTAATATTACATTACAAATAAATGGAAAATTACATACATTGGAGTTAGATACAGGTGCAGCAGTTACAACCTGTTCTGCAGAGTATTTTAAAAATAAATTCAGCAACCTGAAATTGACTAATACATTAGTAAAGCTACGTACATACACTGGAGAAATAATACAACCATTAGGCATGTGCAATGTCAATATTAAATACAAAAATACAATAGAGAAAGGAAGAATATTTGTGATCGACAGAAAAGTAGATCCAGTGATGGGAAGAGAATGGATAAGAAAATTAAACATACAGTTTGACATAAATTCAATTCATAAAGAAGAAAATGATATTACAGAAATAGAATTTAAAGAGAAACTACATGAACTATTACAAAAATACAAAGAATTATTTTCAGAAGAAATTGGGAAAATTAATGACTTTCAAGCTACATACAAATTAAAAGAAGGGACATCACCCATATTTCTGAAACCGCGTCCAGTACCATTTGCATTAAAACACCAAGTAGAAGCTGAAATAGATAGGCTAGAAAAAGAAGGTATTTTGGAGAAAGTTACTTACTCACAGTGGGGGACACCTGTCGTGCCTGTAATAAAACAAAATGGCAAGGTACGTTTATGTGCTGATTACAGAGCAACATTAAATAAAAATATAGAAAATGACAATTACCCCATTCCAAGAATTGAAGAAATATTTTCAAAGCTAAGTGGTGGAAAATACTTTTGTACTCTGGACATAAACCAAGCTTATTTACATATGTCAACCAGTGAAGAAACAGCAGAGATGCAGACCATCAGTACCTGCAAGGGTACTTACAAGGTTAAAAGACTAATGTTCGGTGTTAAAGTTGCTCCTAACATATGGCAACGGTACATGGATCAGACATTACAAGGTATGGAGGGCACAGCATGTTTCTTCGATGATATAGCATTACAAGGAAGTACATACATACAACTTTTACAAAGAATAGCAGCAGTTTTCAAAAAGTTAGTTAAATGTGGACTACATCTAAATAAAAAGAAATGTCAATTTTTCCAAAGATCAGTAACATATCTAGGCCATACTATAAATGAAAATGGATTACATCCTACTCAGGATAAAATTAGAGATATAAAGAATAGCCCACCACCTACAGATCTATCATCTCTACGTACATTTTTGGGAATGATAAACTATTATCAACAGTTTATTCCAAACCTAGCATCTAAATTAAATCCACTTTACAAATTATTAAAGAAGGATACAGAGTTCAAATGGTCAAAAGAATGTGAGAAAGCTTTTCAGGATTTAAAAGAGGAGATCTGTGGAGAAAAAGTATTAATACCATTTCATGCAGACTTACCTGTTACCTTAGCTACAGATGCATCACCTACTGGATTCGGAGCAGTGCTATCACATATTATGCCAAATAATGCTGAACGACCCATAGCATTTGCATCAAGATCCCTGACCCAAGCTGAAAAAAGTTACAGCCAGCTTGATAAAGAAGCAGCAGCCTTGATATGGGGATTGAAGAAATTTTTTCAATATTGTTACGGGAGGAAAATTACACTAATCATAGATAACCAACCTTTGGCTAGAATTTTACACCCAGAGAAAACTACCCCTGTTACTACAGCTATTCGACTTGTACACTATGCAAATTTCTTGGCAGGATTTGACTATAATATTAAAATTAGGAAGACAACAGAGCATGCAAATGCTGACTACTTCTCAAGAGCACACAAAGGCATCAATGAAACTGAAAAGGACAAGTTGACAGATGATGATGCATTTTATTTAAATCAGATTTCAGAAATGCCTGTCACATTACAAGAGATAAGAGAACAAACAAAAAAAGATACAGATTTACAAAAACTTTACCTGGAAATACAATCTGGCAGACATGATCCTAAGAAACTATGTGAGTTCTCTCTGCAAAATAACTGTATTTTTTATGGAATAAGAATTGTTATACCTAAGGCATTACAAAACAGGGTCTTAGAAGAATTACATACTGCGCATACAGGCATTGTTAAGATGAAGGCGTTAGCAAGAAGTTATGTCTGGTGGAAGAATATTGATTCTGATATCGATCGAATGGTCAAGGAATGTAAAATATGTTGCCTTCTGCAGAAAAATCCAGTTAAAGTACCAGTTCATGTGTGGGAATACCCAAAAGAACCATGGAGTAGAATTCACATAGATTATGCAGGACCATTTATGGATAATTACTTTCTCATAATTGTAGATGCATACACCAAATGGCTTGAAGTAGTACCAACAACGTCTATTACGGCTACAGCAACAATAAAAATTCTCAAAAAGATATATACTACATTTGGATTACCTATTACTCAAGTATCGGACAATGGGAAGCAATTTCGTTCACAAGAGATGCTAAAATTCTTAAAAGAAAATGGAATACATGCTAAGTTTACAGCTCCTTTTCACCCTAGCTCAAACGGACAAGCTGAAAGATATGTTCAGACATTTAAAAATAAGCTTAAATCAATGGCAAATGAAAAAGGATCACTGCAGGATAAAATTCAAAAATTTCTGATGACTTATCGCAGAACACCTAACAGTGCTACCGGAGTGAGCCCTGCAGAGATGATGTTTAAACGATTATACAGAACAAAAATTGATCTAGTAAAAAGAGAAGATACAGAAAAGATAAACAGGAATGATAACTTAAAATTAAATAAAGAATTTAAAATTGGAGATAGAGTACAGATTAGAATGTATGATAATAGTAAATGGAAATTTGGTAATATTATCAACAGATGTAGAAAATTACATTATCAGGTAGAGGTAGATGGAAGAATACATAACAGACATGTAGATCAAATCATTAAAACCTCTTGTATGAGTAAGAATCAATACATACCTGATACTTATCAATCTTATCCAAATCTGCTAAATGAGACTGCACAGGCAGCAGCAAATGAATCTGAAACTAGAGGAAGCACACAAAATATTCCTGAAGAGACATTACCTTCACCACAAAAAGAAATGCAGCAAAATCAGGAGCTTACACCTCCTATAGGACCTACGGAGACTACAAATATATCCCTACCTTCTCCGATAGCAGTCCGCCGATCGCAGAGAACCAGAAAGGAACCAGTTCGTCTGAACCTTTGACCGAAAGAATTCAAATGACGTGGGAGAGAGTGTTAGAGATGTTTCCGAACGCAGCACGCCAACGCCTCTAGCGGACGTTTTAGGAGTTCACTCTTCCTCTTCCGTCTGTCATTCCATATCTACATATTCGATCATCCATTTTATATTACTTGTAACTTGTAATAAAATAAATATACGATATGATACAGTACAACAGTTGTATACCTTATTTACAAACACAATATTAATAATAATTTTCTCTCCAAGCATATTATCACGTGTCACCTGCTAGTATGTGCCAGTCACAGGTGAATTTCTTGAAACTTTTTTTTGTAATTAAGACCACATTCTCTTACTGAAAAAGCTCAAAATCGCAGTATATCATAGTATATAGTATATCGTCTCACCGACAAGTATATATTAGGTTGATCGTTCTTCTAAACTCGTCGACTTAAGGCGGCTTTCAATATTCTATCTATCTTTAAATTTTTTTATCTGTCTTGAAATTTTGACACATTTTCTTACAAAATCTGTCAAACTTTTAATTATTTACTTATTTTTGTAAAATATAACCTTAAAATAGCGAATCGTGCAGTGACACGTACACCTCCATAGTACATTAAGAGATCGTCTCAGTGCGCTCCCGACGTAATCCGAGTCCGGAAAGCGCTCAAAGCCGAACTAACTTCGTGTAGTCGCGGGGAGACTCGATAAAAACTCGCGCAAAGACTATTACGGCCGCGCCGGGGTATTAACTAGTTAAGGGACTGCTTTATCTCCAAGAAGTGCACTTTTATTTCATGCATATTAACTCACACATAATTTCAAATTTAAATTTACATAATAAAAACTGCAGTCTTACGAATAGCTAGTCTAGTACAAGAGGATGTTGGAAGCGAGAAAAAGTGTATTTCGTTTTATAATAATATTATGAAAGTGTTCAGACGCCCGACGTTGGATGAGGTATACTGAGTCTTATTCCGAGACGGACAATACACTTCAAGCACTTTTACATTCGCGGTTTTTACAAAATACTGTAGTATGTTATAATGAAATGGCTAATAACATATGTAACTCTATAAGCTGTTTATTAAAGTTCATTATCTTATTTTTAATTGGATTTTAAATGTGAATTCTATTGATAGTTGTGACGGCAATTGGCTTGACGCCGTCGTGTCGTGATATTGTCACCGCTCTCGGATCGTTTTGTCTGCGCGCACGCCTACTATATCGACTTGTGTTATACTTGTATATACCTACTATATTATTATATGTATAATATGAATGATTGTATATTATTGTATACAATTATTCATCTTATACATTTTGATTAATTATTCCGGACGCCCAATGACGGATTATTTCTTGGAAGAAGTTAAGAAATATTTTTTTATTATAATATCATGAGTAGGTATTGTAAATGATAGTTTGTATGGAGTAGTTTGAATCATAGTCGCTGCGCTGTATGGTAGTGTCGTTTACCGCTGTGCCGCAGCCGCGCGCCGCACCGCTGTGCCGCAGCCGCGCGCCGCACCGCTGTATCGGTGTGTCGTTATGTTGCCAAGCGTCGCTTTCGTATATTAATGAACTAATTTTCATTTTGCATTTTGTTAAATTACACAAACAATTCAGTTTACATCCGCTTTGGTCGCTAATTTGTGTAATGTAATATAAATGCTCGTTTTGTATATAATATAATAATTTCGACAGTCGCATGTAAAGTCGATGTAATCGACAGTGACAGTTGAGGACGATGGCACAAAATACAACCCCAGTCTTCATACTGTTGTATGGCAGGCGCAGCAACACGTGTATACCAAACATATTATGATCTCTTTAAGATGTGAACAGAAGAAAACCAGTTTATGGGGTGCTCTGTTCCGACCCGCACACAGATTCCCTGCTGCAGCGAGCGGATGTTCACCGATACACCATAATCGCTCAATCTTTGCCTTAATGGAACGTAGGTTATGCTTATTTTGGCATTCATATGCAATTAGAGACTGAAATATTTATTTTTATGTGTCGGTGTAGTTTGCAGTCGGACTGTCGACTGTCCCGAAAGTGCCTCTCGACAGTCGCAGGGCTTCACAATCGATTACACTCGACTATACTCGGCAACAACTAAAAGCAATTAGCTCGGCGGACGGACGGACGGACGGGTGTAGAGATGCCTTTGTCCTTTGAAGATTCAACGACTTGATTATGACAGCCACAAAACAGTTTACGATGAACGAAGCTTTTTACCCTCAACCGAGACTCGTTACATAAAACATTGTCATGGTAATACACTTCGGTATTACAGACTATTCTAATCTTCTTTACCCGACCTAATTACTACAATAACAATTAGACTAATTGTAATTTTCACATTGAAACGTTGAAAATATTTTTTTAGGAAGGGCCTGTTAATAGAGTTGTATAAAACAACAAGCCATCGACGAGCGCCGACAGTAAAACAACAATATCCGAAGGTTGTAGGAGACCTCGGCTTTAAGAACTCTATTAAGTTTTTATGTAAGGCATATAAAAGTGAGGGCCCCGCGGACTCGAAGGGCGCACAAAGGCCCCAGCCCGCTTACCGCCCCGCCGCCCTTCGCCCTGGGCGGGGCGCCGCCCGCCCTATTGTCTCTATTGTTTTCACTTAATTGTGCGAGTCTGACGAGGATGTGAATATATAAAAAACACATCGCTTTATGATAACGATGAACCTCTTATTAATACTAATGTTTATTTCGCACAGATTTCCCACAAAGGACTAATTGCTAATTGATGTCTGCAAAAAATATTGACAATGGGACCTTAGAAATTCGAATTGCTTCGAAAGTCAGTAATTAGAGCAGCCTATATTGAACAGAATAAATAAAGAAAATGACGACGTAGGAAGTAAAATATAAATATACTTTTGTAATGTAGAGAATACAGCGCAGTGGCCGGTGCGAGAGCTGCGAGTACGGAGGGTCGGCTATCTCGGGGTAAACTCAATGAGTCCTACGTACACGATTATACACAATGATACGCTGATGATGATAATGATGAATGCAAACAATTATTAAAACATTTCTTCCTAAGCATTAGGAAAACAATATGCATTAAGGGTGTGGAAGCTGCGAGTGCTTTAAGGGTGTAGTTAAATTCCCCTGCAACTCGTAAAATATGTAAATGTACGATACACATGCCGCCCGCCGGCGTCGCTCTCACCGCAGTCGGGATGCTGCGATCTGTTATGGGGCTCTGTAAGTTTCACTTTTTAAAAAATAGGAAAATAATACACAAATAGTAAAATAGAGACAACTGTTAAGACTTGAAGATGGAAATGGAATGCACGGTCCTCGGGAGGGACAGGCGTATATAAGATAGGAGGAGAAATGCTGTATCAGCAGGAATGGTAGCACATTGGGATACAAGTCTAGGATATAACACCTCCCGGGCTAGACTAAACTTCGGGGACGAAGTTTATGGAAAATAAATTTGGAAAAGTTATACATCTAATCTTAATTTAGGTGTAGGAACAGCCCTTGTACTGATTTGCCTTTTATCCTGAAGGGGAATAGCTGGCGATGAGGGAGAGGGTGAATCTTGATTTCTTGGAGGTGGGTTTACAGGAACTATTTCGGAAAACCTTGGCCGAAGGAGAGGACAACAGTTGTACTTCTTTATTAAAATAAAAGACTTATAGATACACAATAAAATAATGATACAGCCAATTATGATTACAGTTATAGAATAATGAGTCTCATATTTAATAAAATCATGTTCATTAATAATCTTGTTAGCTTCCTTAGAAAAATATTTTAATTTGGAATTTTGTTCATTTGTAATTAAGTCTAAGTCGAAATTTTGCAAAGTTACGATATGAGCCTCATTATTGTTTTCATTCTTAATCCTTTCAAGATTACAGCACGAATCGTTCAAAATGTTAATACTAGAAACTACTTTGTTTATTTTAAACTCTAGATTAATTGACTTAGGAACTAATTTAGTATTCTTACAATAAGCTAAACAATTATTGGGAACATGGAGGATTCCGGTACCAATTATATTCAATTCAGTATTCGTTTTATTACCACACTCTATCAATATTTTACTATACTGAGATTGTATATATATCCATCTATTGTTCGAAATCGATTTCCAAATGTCGATTTTGCCATTAACACTATCTGTCTTACATTGCACCGGTAAAACACTGATAATATTTGCCAAAAGTTCACTTTCGCAAGTGGGATGCTCGCTGGTGGAAAATGTCATCATCATGTCGCAGATGTAAGTTTGAGCATTCATCGCTCTACATTCCTGTAGTGAGTCTAAATTACAATAAGAAGTTTTATCATTGGTCATTGCAATGTACCGGCTATTTGGTACAACGTAGGTAAAATAGTGTGTTTTATTTAAATCATGCGGTATAGGTAAAGGAATGTTATGATACAAATTATATTCATCTAAAGATATAAGTGGTATTCTTAAAATAAACACAATTCTATTATTAATACTATAGCTAAATACACTGGAAACATTAATTAGCATAAACATTTCGCTTAATTCTAGATTTACAGGTAATTTTACATTAGAAGGTAAATGACGGAAATTATCGACAAGTTCTTGGTAAAGATACTTAGGCGGTAATATAGCAGGATGTAATATATTCTGGCTACTGAACATTATTGCGTTAACAATATCTTCTAATTGAAAGGATAGTGTTATTATGCTAGATTCTAAACTATTCAATATCGTCATCATTTTAGATTTCAATATTAAATTTTTAGACATAGTAGACACATCGTTTATTTTATTAGAGAGACTGTCAATGGCTTGATTAAGGTTGCCTTCATTAACCTTTATTTTATTTAGGGTTATATTTAGGTTTGCAAGAGTCGATGTAGTAATTAAAATACTGTCTTTAATTAATGAAGCCAAATCCTTTTGATTTAATTGTACCTTTTGAATTGCGTTATCATACTTAATAGCATCATCTTCATCTAATGTACCAAAAATTGTTTTGAAAGCAGAGCCTATTCCACTAAACCACGCAGACCGGCGAAATCTATGATCAATTAAATGAGATATAGATTCATATTCTTCTAACAGTTCATTGTATCGAACTGTAAGGGGTTGCAACACGTTATTACATTCTAAATTATCTACGGATTCAAGTTCCACTTTATTACATAGAAATCGTAAGGTACCAAAAATTGAATTTATGTTAATTATATAAGGTTTAAAATGTGATATATCTACTGGAGTAACTACGTCTAGGTAACTTGTACATATTTTAAGTTTTGCTATTGGATCAAAATAAATTCCGGGACTCGAATTAATTTGTTGGATATACTCTTGCGTCGCTATGACGGTGGTGCTGAAATAGAAAGATATTTTACTTAGATTTACTTTTAAATAACTAATTATGATATGTTACGGAGTATTAGTCGATGCAAGTTTAATTTCATCGACGTGATGCTTGATACATTTACGATTAATAAGCAGAGATACCGTATTAAACCCATGGACCTTAATAACTTTATAGGGGCCTTTCCATTGAGGGGATAAGGCTTTCCTTAACCGCAAGTGATTTTTTAGATATACCAAATCACCAACCTTATAAGTCACAGGTTTTGTTTTATTGTCATAATAAGCTTTAGAGTTTTGTTTTGACTGTACAATATTTTGGATTGCCTTTTCTCGAGAATATTTTAATCGATGTTGTAACATCTTAACGTATTCAGGGTACGTGACATCGCGTGATGTACTATAAACAGAGTCTGGAAGGAAGGGCTTATGGCCGAATAACAGTTCGTAGGGAGAAAATTTCGTAGTGCTGTGTATATTTGTGTTGTAAGACAGCATTGCGGTATAAACATAGCGAGGCCAATTATCCTGATTATCGTTTGCGAAAGATTTCAGATACTCTTTGAGCGTCGAATGACTTCTCTCAAGCGCTCCCTGTGTTTGTGGGTGGTAAGGAGTAGACCAGATTTGTTTTATTTTTAAGAATTGGCAAGTCTTTTTAAATAAATCGGCTGTGAAATTTGTGCCCTGATCAGTAAGAATGGTTTTTGGAATTCCGAATAACGAGATAAAATGAATCAAACACTCGCTTGTCTCTTCAGCAGTTGTTGATCTAATCGGATATGCTATTGAATACTTTGTAAGATCACCTTGTAATGTCATAATAAATTTAAGTTTTGCGGTGCCTGACTCTGGTAACGGGCCTACTATATCTAATGATATTCGTTGGAATGGTGCGGTGGAAGTAGTAGTTATTTGCATAGGTGCTCTATTGACACGCCTTATAGCTTTGTTTTCTTGACAAGAAGTGCATGATTTGACATAATTTTCAACATCAGCACGCATGCCTTTCCAAAAATACTTCTCTTTAATTCTATTAAACATTCTGTTTGATCCCAAATGGCCAGAAATTGGTAAGTCGTGGTTGTCTTTTAGTATCCTTTTTATTTCACTTAACGATGGATACATTTTGCTATCATGATATATATGCAACTGAATATTCGTGCAATCAAATAGGTAACCTAACATATTGTATATTTTGACAAATGGGAATTTATCAAATGGGCTTTTAAAATCCGTTAAAGCAACTTGGTATATCGTAGGGTATGTCATAATTATCTGGTCACGGGTATACTTCAAGGCTTTAAATAAATCTGGGTATGGACATTCATCAAAATGATGTACTTTTATGTATAAAAATAGGTAAGTTTTATCTTCAATAATTAAAGGATTGAATGTATATAGTTCTCTCTCTAATTTTAAAAAGTCTTCGCGACTTGGACAGCTACTTAAAATATCTTCGACGTATGGTATTGATTCGTCTAAGTCGATTGAAACAGGTAAGATAATTAATTTTTGTGATGCATTTAAAATACTTTCGTTATGTTCATTGATTAAGGTATTATAGGATCTAGTAGGAGATTTAAGAAACTTAGAATAATTTTCCTCATTCGCCGCAATGACAGGTAAGTCGGTTAATGGAGATTTAGGTTGTGCAGAAATTATTTCTTCAGGGTTAGTAGATATATTATTCTCGTTATTTTTTGCTATGCGAGGTACACTATCTGTTTTTTCAGTATTTTCAGTATCTGTAGGAGGCTGACTCATTCGGTTTTCAACTATAGGTAGTTCTTGGTCAGGGATAGATAAGTAATCAAGTATATTATCATGTTGAAATTCTGGGAAGTTTAGGTCAGTTAAGTCAATTGGAGAAAATGGCAAATCAAGTTCGTCGTTGTTCGCATCAGTAGGTGATATTGGACCTTGAGGAGTGGATAATGACTGGGAATCGTTATTAGGGTTGGTAATTTCTTCATTTTCTGGAATTATTGGATTCACAGGGTACCTGGAAAGTGCATCGGCTGCCGAATTTAGCTTACCTTTTCTGTAAATGATTTCATATTCAAATTCTTCCAATTTTAACCTCCACCTTTGGAGCTTACTACTCGGATCTTTATGATTAAATAACCATCTTAATGGTCTATGGTCTGTGATTATTTTAAATTTACGTCCGTAAATGTAAGGTCTGAATGTTTTACACCCAAAAAGTATGGCAAGTAATTCCTTTTCTGTGGTGCTGTAATTGCATTCGCTCTTGTTTAGGGTGCGAGATGCAAAAGCAATTGGTTGGTCTTTACCTATTTGTCCTTGCGATAGGACGGCACCTACAGCGTAGTTTGATGCATCACAGGTAAGTATGAACTGTTGGGAAAAATCAGGATAACATAAGACAGGAGCAGTCGTCAATTTAGTTTTCAATGTGTCAAAGGCTAACTGTTGTTGGTTTTCCCAGTTAAATGGAATGTCTTTCTTTAGCAGGGTTGTTAGAGGTTTAGAAATAGTCGAAAATTGTGGAATAAATCGGCGGTAATACGATACTAAGCCTAAGAATGACTTGATGTCCTTCGGACATTTTGGAACAGGAAAATTCGTAACAGCTTTAACTTTATCCGGGTTTGGTTTAACACCCTTTTCAGTTATTACATGTCCTAAATATCCTACCTCACGTCTCAGAAACTCACACTTATCTGGTTGCAGTTTTAGTTTAAATTTACGCAGTCTTTGGAAAATAGATGTCAAATTCAATATGTGTGTGTTGAGGTCGTAAGAGTAACAGACAATATCGTCTAAGAAAACGTAGCAACGGATACCTTCAAGTCCAGATAAGGCTGTATTCATAAGCCTTTGAAAGGTAGCTGGAGCGTTTTTCAGCCCAAAAGGCATTCTCAAAAATTGGAAATGTCCCTCAGGGACATTGAAGGCAGTTTTTGGTTTATCCTGCTCATTTAAAGGAATCTGGTGGAAACCGGAAGCTAAATCCAGTGTAGAAAAATATTTACTATTGCCAAGTTGATCAAGTATTTCAGTAATTTGTGGAAGTGGATACGTGTCTCCTACGGTTACATCATTGAGTTTACGGTAATCAATAACAACTCTCCATTTTTGTTCATTCGAGGCATCTAGTTTTTTTGGTACCACCCATATGGGCGATGACCATGGTGAATCGGACGGTTCAATTATATTTTGTTCTAGCATTTTATTGATTTGCTTCCGAACTTCAACTTTATGAACCTCGGGGAAACGGTAAGATTTTGTATGGATAGGTACATCAGAAGTTGTTTTGATCTCATGTTTGAGGGCGTCAGTGTGTGTTAAATTTTCACCCGATAAGTGAAAAATATCAGAAAAATTTGAACATACTTTATAGAGAGCTGATTTTTCTTCGTCATTTAGGTGTGACACTCTTAGTTGGTCAAGTACTAGTCTAGTTCGGTTTATGCTGTCCGAAAGTTGTGTTACTTCTATTTTATTAACAACAGCAGGAGTATCGTTAAAGTCTCTAGAATCTATTTCCGTTAATTTTAAATTTAAGTTCGACTGGATTGTAGCTGATTCCTCAGATGTGTTAACAATAGTTATGTTTATTCGATTATTTGTTTTGACTTTTACTAAGCAATTAGCCACTAATAAGCTGTCTGAAATGTGCTGGTCTAAGACTAAACCTACCTTAATCTCAGGATTCACGACTGAGCATTCAATGACTGTTTCACTTCTGGCAGGAATAATATAAGCTGGATCACGAAAATATAACTGAAGGGATGTTTGAGAAATAAATAATAAATTTTTGTTATAATCAATTTTACAGTTATGAAGGTTTAACATGTCAGATCCTATTATGCCATCATATGGTAAATTAATTTTTTCGATAACGTGAAATTGATGGGAAATATTTGATTTAGGTAATTTAATTTTAAGATTAAAGTGACCAAGAGTTCGTATTGAGTCAACTGAAGAGTCAATACCTTTTAAATTTATTAATTCCCTTTTTAATTTTGGATAATTAGATAGACACGATTCTTTTATTAGACTTACAGAGGATCCCGAATCTACCAATAATATTAATGGGAAATCAGAAACTGGCGAGTCAACGAGAACGTATGGTAAGAGAGTCTTTGTTGGATCATTAATTATTTCAAAAACATTATATTTAGAAACAGTAGATTCAGAGGTATCTGGTGATAAATCAGTGAAATTAGAAAATGGTAAGTTAGTAGTTTCATGGTGCTGAATTGGTACAGAAGAAACGAACAGCTCTCCCTTGTTGCGGGGCCGTATGGATTTAGTAAAATTAGAAATTGCACCATTTTTACGCTGATCTTTATTTGGACAAGTGTCGGTTTTTTTATCTGCTTGCCCCGTACGACACCGGGACGAGACAATAATTAGTTTTTTGGGTTAGTATCAACAGTGTCATAGCCTTCTTCAGTTTCAGTTTGTACATTAACATCATGATCATCACTATGAGTTGTAAAGTGTACCCTTTGGTAAGGCCTGTTAGAGTTTTGGAAGTTATTATTTTTATATTCAAGTTTTTTACATTTATCTATGGTGTGGCCTATGTTTTTACAATACCTACAAATAGGCGATGAATTAGTGTTATTTGAGGTTGAGGGTTGAATGTTATTATTAAAAGATCGATTTTGATAACGGCGATTTCCGTTAAAATTGGCCCTTGGAGGGGATGATGATGATGATTTGTCTGGGCGTGAAACATGTTGATTTTGTTTATATAAAAACTGTTGAATTTTTTCTTCCGATATCGCGACATTTATTGCTTCATTCAAGGTTTTCGGAGATTTGCATCTGACTACGTTTGAAATTCGCGGCATAAGTCCCATTTGAAAGTGGTGCAAGGCTAATTCTTCCATTGCCGCTGTGCGGCCAAGCATCTCCCTGCTTTTATGACCGTGAGAAATAGCAATTTCGGTTAACAATTGTGAAAGGTATGTCTCAACCCTAAGCGCATATTGACTTACAGGTTCGTTTGAATTTTGTTTACAATCCTGTAAATCTGTGAGTAAATGAGCGTAATGTTTCCTTTCGCTAAACTGATTTTTTAAAAATTCTTTTAGTTGTTGCCAATTCAAAAATTCTTTAATCGAGCAGGCCGTTTCAGCCTTGCCCTGAAGTTGACATAATATAAATTTAAATAAAATATCTTTCTGTGACTCGGTTGCTAGATCAAAAGCGTTGTTGCAATTAACAAGAAAAGAATTAAGCGTATCTCTACTACCGTCATACGGCTTAATAAATTTTAATAATATATTTAATTCTAGTTCTGGCTTACATGGTGGTTCTGCTTTACCTTTCTTTTTTGACCTGGTAATAGGGCCTGGAGGCTGTAAAAATTGGTTCTCTTCCTCTATATCGGTAACATTAATATCTAGTTTTTCAAATTTTGGGCTTTGACACCTATCTTCAGAAGCCATGTTTACTTACAGAAATTACGATAGTATATTTATGTGAATTAATATGTTTATTCCAATAGGGTACAATATTCTAATTTAATTCTATGATATTTTAGTAATTTTAAAAATTGCAATGACCAAAATAGATACAATACAAATAACTCACAGGAATGCAGTGATAAGCAGCGTCTGATGCATTTCTTCGAAGCGTAACCCGATCTCTGGCTCGATGATAACACACGGTACACGTCGTAGACTCGATGTTTGATTTTTATAAATTGTTATTTGATTGTTATTAATTGTTTTATTTTTATTTAGCACTAAATTTATTTATGATCAGCTAATAGTAAGCTTGAAAAGACACGTCACATACACACGCGACACATAAATTGAGTTCTTTCTTGTTCACTAATTTAGAAAATCAGTTCTGGTATTTAATTATTTTTCTCGAACACTTATTAACAGTTCCTCGTTGGCACTTATTGTTCTTTTTTTTTTTTTTTAAAAAAGAAAGAGACGTACCGGGGATGCTTTTTTACACATCCCTTGCCGCTGCCACCAATTTGTTATGGGGCTCTGTAAGTTTCACTTTTTAAAAAATAGGAAAATAATACACAAATAGTAAAATAGAGACAACTGTTAAGACTTGAAGATGGAAATGGAATGCACGGTCCTCGGGAGGGACAGGCGTATATAAGATAGGAGGAGAAATGCTGTATCAGCAGGAATGGTAGCACATTGGGATACAAGTCTAGGATATAACAGATCGATCTCCGTTGATCGCAGGCTATTAGCGGTGCACGCATACACTAGCCAGCGTAATTACATTTGCGGGCTTATAGATTGGCTGGATACCGGTACGGCCGGATGTAGTGTAGCCGGGTATACTGTAGCCGGGTTTTCAGACATACTATATCTAGATTTCAGATATAATATACATTCATTCATTCATTCATATAGCCGGGTAAAATATAGCCGGGTGCGGCCGGGTACAGGCAGGTGGTGTTCGACAAGAGATGAGTCTATATCTCTATGTAGTGTATATGTTGCAGTCAAAACTCTTAACCAGTCAAAAGTACTTTTGACCGTATGCTATAGTCAATAATACTTTTGACTAAAATAACAGTTAAAAGTACTTTTGCCCAATGGAGCTGGTTAAATGTACTTTTGACTAAGTGATTCCGTCAAAAGTAGTTTTGACTGGTTGTATCAGTTATCAGTATAAATTACTACAAGCAGACATCTACCTATAGAACTTGTCAAATATTTTTTGCCGGCTGAGGAAATCTACGACATTATTGATGCTGCTCATATTTTTATAGGGCGAAACGGCAAAAAAGTTCGCTAATGTTACAACAAAAATGATTATTAATACATATTTATCAATGTGCGAAGTAAGCAAAAAATAAATAAATAAAAGCATACTTAAATGAACAGCCGCTGCCAAGTTGATTGACATACAGTCGCAAGAAGATCGCGGGCATGAATTTACTATGGTTTGACTAAATTTATAATTTTGGAACCACTGACATCAAAAAGACCTACTGAAGTTGCAAATCAAATAATTGATATTTTTTTGACCTTTGAAGCAGTATTTGGAGCATGCATTTTGCACTGAGATAATTACAGAGAGATTTTTTTAATTTCGATTAAAGATTATTTAAGCATAGTGATTAACGTAATATAACTAATATTAGTACTGTATTTTTAACCTATGAATTTTCTTGTTACCTATTTTAATGACAATTTTTAAATGGATGTTTTCTTTGTATTGATTGTAATGCCAAATTTTTCGTCATAAACGATTTCACGTTTAATAAATATATTTTTTATTCACATCTATCGAGTTAATAGTACTTTTGACTGATGCTTTATTGCAGTCAAAACTACTTTTGGCGAAGAGTGTCAGTCAAAAGTACTTTTAACCGCAAATTTGCAGTCAAAAGTACTAATAACCAATAAGGTTATTAACAGGTAATAAACAGGTTGGTCTTTTGCTAGTCAATAGTACTTTTGACTGGTTAAGAGTTTTGACTGCAACATATATATTATTCCGCTGTTGCTGAAGTTGTCTGGTTTTATTTTTATTTATGTCAGGCCGACTCTCCGGCATGCACATCAGTCTGTTTTTTTCAAGAAGTGCGCTATAAGATTTTTAATTACTAACACAAAAGCCTTTGCGCTGAATTCTTAAGAGTCCTCTCTATTAGATTTTTCCCACATAATATATATTACGTAGAAATTGTAGGGGTGAAGTAGTCTTGGCGTTGATTGATAGAGGCCTATGTTCAGCAGTATTTAGATATGGTCTCCTCATCATCATCGGCTGATCTTAGTGAACGCCGAGACGACCAAACCCTTGCCACTCGTATCGAACAGGAACCGGCCACTGCGCGGTCTTTTGTTGATATCAAACGCCTCCATATCATGAAACCTGTGAGTCTCTCCGCCCCGGAACTGCAGCGTACAACTAGACCGAAACGAACGTTAAAATAAAGTATATATTTTTGTATTTTAAAATATACTCAGCGCTCGGTTGAAAGTGTACAACAAAAATAATATTTTTAAGAGCAATATTATGCTATATACTGCATAACAACACTCTGTATAAAACAATCAACTCTGCGTTTGCAGCTTGCAATCTTGAGTATTCATCTCTTGAATAATTCTAATTTATTATTATCTTGGCCATTGGTTAGCCTATAAATCAAACGGGAGTATAATATGACTTAAACCCATAGACATTATCACAAAATAATTAAGTTAGCTTCTAGTCGCACCTTAACAAGTTTTACTTCAAAACACTCTATACATAGATAAAGATGCTTGCTATAGCAATGCTCCATATAAAACAGTCTGTATATTACTATTCTATATTACAGCAACGCTCTATATAACAACAGAGTGTAAAACAATACCTTATATGCGCAGTAACGAGAGAACGCAAATAATATTTTTGGGAATTATTTTTAAAAGCCGACGCACGAACAAATTCACGCCTCTATTACTCCGTAACTCTATTTTATTGTCGCTTTATTATTTTATACATATATAGGAAACTGTTATAGTATCGGTAACAACAGAATGTCGCATGCGGCAGGACAATAACATGTGAAAATCGTTGATTTTTATTAAGGCCCGAACTTTGAGTTTGAACACATGTTTTTGATATTTTTTCAACAGTTTATACAAAATAAGTAAACGACAAAATACTGCGTTGCGGTGATTGGTCTGTTTTCGATGTATCACGTCATAACATACATCATGTTATAATTATTATACTTATCAAGAATCATAATATCATCTGAGTCTAGTCCCTTGATATACACGTGACCTGCTCTGAAAACCTTTTATTAAGAATTTTATAGAGGACCATCTATAAAGAGTATGTGAGTTTGTGAGGTAATCTCTGGATTTTTACCAATAAAAGGCTATATAATTCGTAAGTGATATCATTTAGATCCGTACTTCCACGGGGATGCGAAATACGCGGGTAAAATCACGTAGCGCTAAAATACCTATTGTTACTAAATTTACAAAATAAAAAGGAGCAAGTTACATACAATTGGAATCTGAATTGACGTAAAATCATTAATAATATTATTATAATATAATAATATGATATCCTCAGACAGTTTATTTTAATACACATGTAAGCAATGCTTTGGTAAAGCTAATATACCTTAAGTGCCATCTTAATTCACTACGATATATACCCATACTAGACCACTTAACTGATAATAATATCATGCATGAGTTTAGTGCTGTTATTAATTGTGGCAAATAGGATTACTTCGGTCCGGTTTAGACTCTGCTGCTCTCTCCGGACTCTACGGTCCGGCCTTTGATCCTCCTGAGTAAAGTCACAGTGACGTAAGCGCCTCAACCTTACACCGGAAATAACTACGGAAAGGACATTAGACGTTTTTAATGTTAAAATGACTACACTAAACATACTCAACTTAATCTATCTTTAGTTTGTAAAACGCAGACCACTTATCTGTGTTATTGCTATTTGGACACGTAAGATATTATGTTTTATTGGTACACATGATTTTTTTGTAAAAACTATTAGCATAACAAACAGAAATTATTTCCACCGAAAATGGGCGCTATTGATAAAACGTAACGTATTAATAAAGGCGTAATAAATACCAGAATAATAACTGACCCACGACTAGCTCGTTTATTCTTTATAGCTCGTAAATATTATATAAACAAACAGTCCGGCGTCGATGCTATCGCTCGCTGATTTACCGACGGTAGCCGAGTATACCTGACGATGGCGGATGATAGCTAAAAAATAGAGCCGATTAGATGATGTAAAGCAGCATGATTTTGTAGCCTTATTTCCAAAAACCGAAAGTAAGAATAGAGCCAATGAGCTATCAAAACGATCATTTCAAATGACATCACAAAAAAATATTTTATGTGAAATGTTTCTTCATGTGCCAGGACTTTCAAGTCAAGTGTACGCTAATCGATCTGTGACCATTAATCATCCCAAATTCACACTGCCTTTACAACAAACAAAACAAAAATATTTGAACCTACCCAAACCCGCTTTGATGAATGCGGGTGAAGATTATACTAAGATAGTTGCCCGTCGTGGTGCTCACAGCTCATAATCGAGAGTGTGTTGCTCCACAGGCCCTGGGCTAACGGTCTCGCCGCACGCCACCACATCCCACCATTACGGTAATTCGGGTTTTTGTGTCCGCGATACCATCATACTTCAGGCGAACCACACGGCAGCGGGCAGACACACCGACAGACAGACACAGGTAATTGCCGGCGCGGTGAAATATTACCTTGATACATTTGAAACGTGTATTTTTATAATTTCATAAATACGAGTTTATTTGCAAATGGGCGGTAATTCTAAAATCACAATATGTGACGCAGACCGCAAGCCAATTACGCTAAACGTTTGATTGCGCTTTCAATAATTACTGTTGGTCAACCGGCTAACCGGCTAGAAGGTAAAGAAGACCATCGCAGAAAGCAGAACGCACTATCAGCAGACATCGAAGGCGTATCTGCACCGTCCGCCCCAGAAAGGGGAGAAGGACTAAGGGACAAGTGGAAAATAATTAAATAACTTGTAGGGAGCGAAGCGTGCGCATCTGAAGGGTAGAGATACCCAAGACATTAGGTCCGTATAACCACGACAGGTTGATAGGGCCATGGGTTGGTGGTGGGACTTGTTGGTCAACCGGCTCACCAGAATAGTCCCAGACGCTACAAAGGAAGAGCCTGGGTCCAACAACATAAGCCCTCGGACCAACAACTTAGAACCCCGCCTAACAGCAGAAGGCCCGCACCTACAGTACAAGGCCGCTGACCTAACAACAGAAGACACAGGCAGGCCAGCAGTTATAATAATTCTAGTACAATAATGGGAATTGTTAATTATTCATTCATAGTTTTTGGATATAATAATAATCGATACTAACGATAAGAGCTTGTTCTTTTTGACTTAATATTGCCTACATAATAAATATAATAATAATAATAAAGCGGATTCTTTCCGTTTTTGGTGAAATCTCAATTTAATTTCTTAGCCCAGCAGAAGGTGTAAAAGCTGTCTATTGTACTGATGACTTGCGACTACTCCAGACCCACTCTGCCAATCACAATAACTTCAAGTCCTACTAGTACTCGTCCCATTGTACAAGTTATATCAAGTGAGGAGGCATTCTTTGTTTGAGCTGGTCTCATTGAGAATATCTTCCTCCCTATTGGAATTATTATCATCAATCAAAAGACAGACAAAAGAATACATAATAAAGAACTAGAGCTAGTTGAATTCTTTGTATAATCTGTTTTTGATATTTCTCTGCTCTGGTTACGATCAGACATAAAATAACATCATTATCATCACCATCGTCTTAGTTTTTAGCGTGTGCATTTCCAGATGCACCGAAAATAATGAAACATTATAATTAGAAATAAATAGTACATGTCTCAAAACAGTAAACTTAGCAGATAGAATATAATCTAACTTAACTAAGTAGTAACCTAAAAGCATTTATTTTATATTATATATTTTAAAACTTTAGTAAGAATTCAAATTAAGTTTAAATCGATTTAGAGCCACAACAGTATATTATTATCACTTTTCTGTTGTGTTACGATGTAACGTCGCAAGTACTGTGGTATATTCGAAAAAGTGTTTTTGTTAGAATGTATTATAAATTTGATATGAATTTTAATTACAGTAGGTAACGGATTTATTTCAAAACACGATTATAATATCCAGTCTAACCGCGGTGTACCGTATCACCCAGTTACTGGGCTGTGGAGGTCCGACAGCAGTCGCTCCATGTAAAATACTGGTATTCAGCTGAATCCGGTTAGACTGGAAGCCGACCCCAATATAAAGTTGGGAAAAGGCTAGGTAGATGATGATGATTATAATATGCTCTTCCTTATTTTATTATTTCTTGTCAAATTTATTAAAAAAGAAAAAAAAACAATAGCAATTAGTTGGAGAGACCTGCTAAGCCAAATCACCTTATTAGGATGTTCTTCCTTCATCAAACATGTGCGTTATAGTGTTTGGTGAATATTCATGTTGTATTATGATTTTTTCATCACACGAATATCTCACACACGCAGCACGACATTAATAAGTCTTCGTAGAGTTTAATATCTGAAACTCCGAGCTGTATCATAAAACTGTGTTATTAAAAAGTAATCTTTTAAATACGCCCGAAGCGTGTGTCGTTTGAATATAGTATCAAACAAGCGCCTTTAAAATTCAGTTTCTGCATGCACCGGGGAGAAGATTTGTCGGGGGGAGGATATGCCGGGGGAGTACGCCGGGGGGTGTCGTCTCCGAGCCCCGAGCAACGCGGCCCTTGACCAACTTACAGACACTTCTTTGTACAATCAAAATGTGTCACCATCTTACATTTACAAACGGACCACTATAAATAAGCAATATTTTATGACGTCACAGTGTGCGTTTATGTGAATGTTACTCGTGAAAGGAAATATCATTTTACAGATCTTATAATTGATTTATAGTTTACAGCAACAACTAGTAGTAATGGCTAAAGCTCTGGAGTGACTGAACTGAGTAAACATGGACTTGTCTAATTGAGAAAAGTATAGAGATTTTCTACCATCGTTTCCTGTTTATGTCATAACCTGTTTCGGTAAATAAAAAATAAGATGCTGGATGCAGCTTTATGTACATAAGTATGTCACTAGTTTGAAGCACGTTTAAATTTTCAATACAATTTAATGAATTTATTCGAACATTTTGTACCTTAAATACACGTTAACTGTGATTGTAAAGGAATTACGCTGGCGATTCACCGGGTCATTGAATGACTTTCATCCGCTCACCGCATCTCGACAACAATTACATTCATATTACTGCACCGAAAACATTACCTCATCTCGGTATTACTGCGTACCGACGACAAAAGAGATATTTCATATTTTTAATTTAATCACCCGTAACGAAGTCAGAAACGCAAAAGTAATTACAGAAAATGGCAAATAACTGGATAATTAACCACGTCAGGTAATCGTATAAATATTGATTATTTTGTTGATTTATAATATTGTTATCATAATTTTTGATTTTTGTATTTCAGCGGCTCCTAAGTCCTAGTCTACTGGGTTAGTGAATGGCGGATGGCTTTAATACCTCCATCCCACTTGAAACTGTCGCGGTTGCATGCGTTATGTTTCGGCACACGAGGAGCTCCTAGCTGGAGCTCTATCCTATTCTAGAAATTCGGTCCCTAATTTACAATATCTTCCATTACAATTAACATGGTCATAGTTTCTTAAGATTGTATGTATATATAATATGTATATTATATATGTACTTGTGTACAGCGTGAAAAGTTAAGAAATATTTTAGCAATCAAAATTCAATATTTCCATTTCCTTGTTTGTTATTTCGTGCTAAATTTAATATCTTAGATGTATAGCGTGCTATACGTATAAAGTAAACGCTGGTAGTATCGTCGACGGGCGCGGTTTGTTGACGTTCGTCCTCCGGCCGGCTCCTGTGTTTATACTGGTAGTGCTCCGCAGCTGCAGCCTCACCGCACGACGTCGGAGCATCAACATTACCCTCTTCAACAAACAACCATGGATTCTCAAACAATAGTCTACTTGGTAGAACCTCAACCGCCAAAGTGAAGGATCTGGGTTTGAGTCTGACCTGGTCTTCTTTCCGTCCCTGTGCCATTGTGTGCCACATTATCGTGTTGATATTATCTTTTACTCACCGGTGAAGGAAAACACAGTGGGAAAACCTGCACGCCTTGAATAAAATTTAACCCACATTCGGCCAACGAAAAGGCTAAATAATTTCTAATTTCGAGGAGAGAACTCGTGCCTAGCAATTGTACTCGCATAAGAGTCACTTATATAACTGTGGGTTAATGTACAGTGAATAATGCATTTAGATGTTGTCCGACGTTAGTTCCCTGCGATTAGTCTCTATTTAACCTCAGCCATTAGCAGAGCTCGGTCCAGTCTCTAAGCACCTGGCCTGGCCACTGCCCCCGTATTCGCATGCTAGTGATGTTAACTTTAGTAAACCGGAGGTGAATCTACATTCTCTACTTCATTCAGTCTGAAGACTCGTGTGGTGGGATATGTTACAGAGGTAGGGGAATCTACAGCTGATCGATTTCCGACTCGGCTCCTTCTAGGAAGTCATATTCGATACGTTGCTTATTAATGACAGTCAAAACTTGTCTTTATTATCGTCAGTGCATCGTCGTTCACTAGGCTTTGGTCCCTCACGTTTCTTATGACAAAATAAAAGTCGGAGCCTCATGGAGATTACCGACGCTCATGAACATCGACAAAACCAGTGGTATATACATATACGTTGCCATCTTTTTTCCTAACCCGTCAATGGGAAACTGAAAACTTACAAGTCGCACGGAACGCGACAGCACATCTGTAACTTTACGTTGTATCATGAGAGTGGGAGATACCCTGACTGTGTCGGCATAATTTGCAAAGTAACATGGCACTACCTCTTGTCAATTCATCGTCTGGTTTTTTTGAGTGAGCCTACAGTATTAAACAAATGTTTTTACTTCTGAAAGCCCTATTATTAAGGAATGTGTTATGTTGATCATATTATTTCTTTAACAGGAAAGTTATATCGGGATTGGGAGGAAAGAAATGGTCGAGAAGAGGTAGTCCCTCGCCGGCCCGTACATCGATACCCATTACTTGTCACTTACATCACCGCCGGCCTCCGCCTCACCTGCTCCAATAGAAAGGGTTAAACCAATATATTATTCAAATTTGGAAGGACTTTAGGTTGGATTTGAAAGGATTTCCATATCTTATACTTTATATTATGCCGTTATTTTTTATTGTACCTATTCCATATATTATTGTATATGTAATATTATTAGCTTTAGATGTAATGGCTAAGTTTACAACAAAATGGTTTTTTGCGAATTCTGCGACAAGTTAGCAATTCAAGTTTTCGTTTCAGAGAGAAGGGCAGCCCAGGTGTATTACTATCATACAGACTTAACACCTAACGTCTCAGGATAGGCAACACATGAATGAGTTGCCTGGTCTAGATCCAGGTAGACTAGTTTGTGTTTATGGGCGACGTCAACCACTTACCATCAGGTGGCACGTCTGCCAGTTTGCCATCCAACTAACTATACATTTAAAAAAAAAGGTGAGTGTGCGATTCACACACGATAGAAGTGAAACACACGTTAAATGCTCAAATACAAGCAAGTATTTAACAGTGTGCAATATACACACACACCGACATTTGCTCTCTCGCTCTTTTGTATTTGTGTCTCTTACCTGTCGTTTTTTCCGTTGCATCCGGTTTGAAATCACAACGATTCTAAAGAAGTTTCACTTTAAAAAAACACAGTTGACATAAGGTAGTGGTGTATTAATCCATGCAATATCTCACGATCCGTACCATACGCCGACGGTCATAGTCGCATTAAAATGCTTTTTATAGAACAAACAGAGCTCTCGCAGACGCGTCGGATCGGTGATCGTGGGGATACGGCGGCGTCGGTGATGTGATGCATTAAACATGAGCGCCAGGTGTTCCCGGCCCCAGCTGATGCTGCGTCATCAGCCAGTGATGCATTATTCACGGAACATTAGATCACTGTTTTCCTGACCTCGAGCACTGAAATCTTGAAGTCTATTAAATATTTATGACGGGATACGAGTCCAAATCTGGCAAGCTCAATGTTATTTATATTAAAAATATTCTGGAAAAAATTAAAAAATAGAAATTTTTCTTATATGTGTTTTTAGTCTTTACATTACTTTACACAAGAAACACTAGGTTATAGTGTTTTTTAAAATACTTACTTTACCTGCCTCATAAACTTATTAGATGGTAAAGTAACATGAGAAAATGTTAGGAAAAACCACGACATGTCCCGAGTGACGAAATCGCGGTGACATAATCGTCGTTCGAGGCTCATGCGGGGCCCTCGCGTGTCGGGGCCCTGTTGCTGTCACATTAAACGCTATCGGGCGGCGCGCGTGTACAGGGCCCCTGTACCTGTCACATTAGAGGCTATCGGGGCACGCGACGCGCGCGGGGCAGGTGTGACGCTGGAGGGGGGAGATAAGCGGATTCCAGATAACTCTAAGCCAAGGGGCGCCACTATTAGTCGTAATAGACTCTAATGCCACTTAACTCGATACAAAAACGTTCTTGCATTTCAATCGTGTGCGTATTACTGTCTAAGGAGTTTAATGTATTTTAGTAGCGGTCTAGAAATGGATTTAATATTAAGTGAGAAGTTTTTAACTCTATAAGTGAGACGGTTGTCGGAATATTTCGTGATTTGCATTAAAATGCAAAACACTTTTTTTGGGCAAAGATTTGCTTTTGGCCTTAATAGCCGAGTGAGGATTAAAACACCGAAAGATTTTGATTGACTGTGGTACCCGTTGATCACACGATCTTGTAACATGTTGCAGTAGGTATTAGGCTAGCTCAAATACTTCATAAAAATTATGGATGATGGAAGCTAAAACAGTAATTTGAAAATAGTAACTTTCTGTATCTCAGTGATCCTATTATATTTAGTTTAAAACATTCGTGATGTAATGGAAACAACACCCTACACGCTCGAACTATCTAAAACTGAGTTATATTAAAACTTTGTATTTACTTTTGTTCCTAAAGTGTATAGGTCATGTTTCATTGGTAATTTAAATGGTTGTGGTAACATTTTGCGTGTAGGTGGGACCGGCTCTGCCCACGCGAAGACCTTAAAAAGAAGACGAATCTACAGATATTCGTAGAGTAGTGATAAGTAGAGATTCAATCAAAACAGTGTAGGTGAGGAAAGTGTGACGTCGTGAGTTATTTATAATATGGAATTAAAACTGCGGTGACGACAGTTTCAATTCCCTATTATAAATCACGTAAATCAACCAGCTGTGACTGTGCTTGTAGATCCGGGGCACCTCACCAAAGGCGGCATTGGTGGCACTCGCCGGGTTTTAGTGGGTAGAGCTGCATTCACTTACCATCTTTCGGGCGCAGCGAGTCCCACATACCCGCCTGGGGAGACCCACTCCCCAGCGGGATGCGTCAGTGCATTTCCCGGCGTGAAAAAAGAAAAAAAAAAGAGTGACAAAGGAACGAGTGTAAGTAAGACCTTATAAAAACCTATATTGTAGTAGCAACCCTCTAACACCTACATTGAAAGAGGACTGAAAAAAGAGTGGACTTAACGATGACTCAAGATAAAATGACGTACAGAAAAGATGTGTATTGACGACGATGATTAGACTGCACTGGCTTCAGTCAGAGGACTAACAAATAAACGCACTCGTAAAAAAAAATACTACAATGTCCAAAATGCGATGTAAAATCAAAGGAACTAAGTATGTTGTTCACCACAAGCACATCCTCCCGACTAGGAAGCGATCAAACAAAGTAAAAGTAAAGCAAAGTTAATTACAAAGTAAGCTCTGCAAAATATAAAAGATATCCGGTAATTGAAAAAACGAGTAAACCGCTCAAGTGAATATCAATCTTTATCGAGATCAAAGAGTTAGTGTCGGCAGCGAGAGTGGCGCGGGGCTAAATAAATCCCGGGGCTAAATAAAGTGCGGGGCTAAATAAATCGCGGGCTAACTTTGTCAAGTGCTTAGAACGTCAATAACTGTAGGGTTTTTATTTTAGCGGGTCAATTATTTAGCCCGAGCGAGCGTGAGACTGGCTTTTATGGCAAGTTTTATTTTAAACTTTGTTGTTCGCTTTAAACTTTTTATACTCGGCCGTTCTGAGTGAGTGTATAAAGTAATTGGAATAAAAAATCGATAAAATTCGCTTTCTGGAAAATATTAACGAGGTCAAAATGGCGTGGTTGTGTTGCCACCCAGCTAAATCCGTACCACTGATTGCGGAGAAAAACCTCAAAACGATGATCGACAACATTTGCAACAGTTAAAATTTTGTAGATTCTTTTTTGCTAATAAAAATTCATCCACCAAAATATTTAATCACGCCTTGTATTTGCTTCCATTCAGTACAACTTTTTAAGATAATAGAAGTAAATAAAATATTATGTATAACAAGATTTCTGTAGAGTGGACAACTAGTCGACCTTTGTTAAACTTCTTTCTCTTGTTAAACTTCGGTTCCGTACCCAAAGGGTAAAAACGGGACCCTATTACTAGAACTGCGCTGTCCGTCCGTCCGTCTGTCATCAGGCTGTTTCTCAAGAACTGTAATAGCTAGACAATTGATATTTTCATAGATTGTGTATTTCTGCTGCCGCTATATCAATAAATACTAAAAACAAAACGATTATTATAATTAAGGCCGCATACAAAAAACGTGATACTTTAGCCCTTTTTCATGACTGTCACTCACCGAGCTAGATCTCAAGAACCGTAATAGCTTGACAGTTGAAATTTTCACAAATCTCAACAACACAACAACAAATCCTAAAATCAAAATAATAATAAAATTAAGGGGGGCTCTCATACAACAGAGTAGTTGTTGTCGTTTTTTGCTGTATCTCATAAGCCGTAATAGCAAGGAGGTTAAAATTTTCGCATATGTTGTATTTTTATTGCCAATTAAAAACTAAACTAAAATAAAAATAATATAAATAAATAATAATAATAATATCCATACAACAAAATTATATTTTTTTACCGTTTTTTCTGCTACAGAAACCTTCGTGCGCGAGTCATTCTCGTGTAGTGCCCTAACTTATATGTATTAGTATTAAGACAATGTATTCATAATAAAGGAGTATTATACCGGCACCCAAGCAATACAGACGCCCACATCTCTCTCGCACATCCTCACACTCGCACTTGGCCGGTTTTTTATATATAGTAATGTAATGACTGAATTCTTTTTTTTATTTCCTACCATTGTGGATAATGTCTTATCAATCACATTTTAATCACATACATAATATAATGATATTTTACCACAAATCTGCCTTTTGATATAAGTATTATTATACTTTTTTCTACAAACCTGCCTCTTGAGATGAACCCAAGAGAGAGCAGAGAGAACCAGAGAGCCTAAATATAGAGCATAAGTAGAGTATGTAACAGACAGACACGTAATTTTAAGCCCGTAATTTTGATCGGAAACAATAATTCAAAACAAAATGAATTAGTTACATTAATGAAAGATATTTTCTATCTAATCGTAACAATTATTACCGGGCGAGGATGAAACAGAAGCGGGGAAAAGAGATAAGTGGAGTGATTATTACTTTTGATTACTTTTGAAACAAAAGTCTTTTTGGGAGTAACTTTTCCTCATTATTACTGACTTTGGAGGGCTGACTGACAATTATTATTACAGTAACAGGAATATGTGTTGCTGTAGTCATAGGTGAAGCAGAAGCTGGCGAGGAATTGTAGACTACTATTGGGAGTAGAATCTGTCATGTGTACTGTATACCAGACGTTTCAAATCCTCCTTATATTATACAAAAACTACTCAATGGATTTGATGAAAGCTAATAATATTATATCTTATAAAATAAAATAGCACAAATGCCACAATTTATCCCCATACTCCCATGGGAATAACAAGTAACTTAATCTATATTTTATATTTATTGTTGTCAGGATATCATTTATTTTAACAACGTTAAATTAAATATACTTTTCAGTAAAAGAATATCTCTTTTTTACTTTCGGAGCTACAATAAGTTTTCTATGTGAGTTTATATAACTGGCCAATGGTCTGTGTTTATGCCCATTGTCTTCTATAAGTGGTTATATTGCACATGAACACAGACAATTTCATCTGTATGACTCTTACTTTGCCTCACGTTACGTTACGTTGTCTATCTAAGCACAATATGGTTGGCTGTTTAGATGCCAGTAGTACTGCCTGTCCTGTCTTTTGTCTAAAACAAAACGGCTTCTCGGATGAAATGTGCAGAATAGCAGCCGCGCAGACGAATGTTCTGGATGAAGCGCACCCCGCTGGTTATTCATACAAAATGTTAGTTTTCATATTCCGCGCTTGCTGTTGCATATGCAAATCACAAGTCCGTGTTAACATGCATATTACAAGTTGCACAACATTTTTGAGTTGAAAGTTGTAACGAGCTGTGATAAACTTTCCGCTGGTTAATTTATAAGACTCTTCAGTTTGCATATGCGAGCGGGCGGTGCGTGCTCATTTAAATGCGGGTCTGATGCATGCATGCAAGCAACAAGTATGCATAAACATGCTTGTGCGATTAAACATGCGTTTGATTGCACGCCGCGAAGTGTTCCATCGATATTACACGCCACTCGTTATGGCTGCAGCTGCTGCGCTTTGAAATTATACATAAATATTTTATGTTCGTCTGCCGCTTCGTAATATTGAATAAGATAAAAATATTTTCATCAATAGAAAATTGCTACGGTACACATAATATTATATATTATATTATATACACAAAGAGACAGAAAATCCACAGCAACATTTTTGTTCAATTTGCAAAATTTCTTTTAAAATGCAAGTTTGTTTTGGCATTATTTTACTGAAGTGAGATTTCCCTCTTTCCTTTTCCTACCTTTATTATTTGGGTAATTTTTATTATGAAATTTATTGCCATTTTCTTAATTTGATACATGATCATAAATAATAATATGTCCCAACGCTGTCCATAGACCCTTACATCTAATCTCCAGCAGTCCCCCCGATCCCCGCGACCGTCGTGGGCGGTGTAATGAGTCATCCGCTAATCCTCTTATATCTGGCCGACGACTTGTAATCCTAATGGGCGTGTTGTCTGTCCGTGTGTTGTGTGTGGACTGCCCGGGGTTGATGGAGACATGATAGCTCAGGACACGACTACATTAAGATATGATTATTTTTATTTATTTCACTTTTGCCTTTATGGTTAATTCATCAATCTTCTTCCAGGATATTTCACATCTTTAGAAAATATCAGGTTTCTGGTATCCGTAATGTTTCATTATATATGAGATTCTTAAATATCACTAGAGATTTTTTGGACCTAAGATATATTGTGAAAGTAATATTTTAAAATTTGATATGAAAGTTGTCTACTCTTAAATAAAATATAATTTCTATAAAAACAGCCCAGTATTTTGCATCATTAAAAGTGAAACTCATAAATTTAGAGTTAAATGCACGTTCGTATAAAGTTGAATGCGTTTGAAAGGTATTTATCACTAAGGCCGGGCGCCGGGTGCTCGCTCTGCCGTGAGCCGCCCGGAGCCGCCGCGAGCCCGCGATGTGCGGAGCTCACGTCTTCTGTGTGACTGCGCCCTAACATCCTACGGTAAAATATCTGCACTGCTTATTTATGCTCATATATTCATTCTTGCGTTTATTATTTTCGTTTTTTAACCCTAAATAGTATATTTACACGAACAATTTCACATCCTACTCCTGTTGAATTCTTCTGAATAAATTCGTTGCAGGTCTAACATATCTCTTGGCGCCCTGACATCGTGACACACTGTTACCAGCTCCGTGTGAGCTGCCCTGGGCTGATACTCACCAAAACAATCATGCTCGGGAGCAGAGTAGGCGTGAGGCTGTTGCCATATGGCTGCCGTGCCAGAGACCTGAATAGAAACGAGAAAAATCTGGCAGGGATTCTGTCCAACGCAAGCTTTCTCGCCGAGAGCCCTCCCATTCGAGGCGTAGGAGTCATCGGTGCTAGAGGTGGGTCCAGCCCGAACAATACTCATAACGCAATATTAATTTAAAAATACTATACTTTTACAGCTTTCGTACAACATTTTGTAGTTTTGAATTAAATTCATTCAACACAATCATTGAGCCTAGTAAAATATACTCTTATTATTATAATTATAATATTATGTATTGTTGTAGAGCCTGTAAGAGTCGGCAGGTGATAATCAGGCAACTAAAAGATTAGAGAATTAAGTGTATGTGTCCATTATGATTTAACTCTTGGTTCAAAACCAAACTGATCTGATTGTGTGGGTTATGCTTAATTATATACACACCTGTGACCATCCACGCATATGTAATATATTTATTAGTATAATAATTGTTAATACGAAATTAGCCGAGAGTCTGTCTGCTAGTGCACCGAGCGCCGCACATACAATACACACCATACAGTAAATAGGAGTAATTCATACTAATTGGACTTCAATTATAATCTATCGGGAGATTCGCCCTACGTCCATAATATAATATTATAACATTCTCAAATAAATTAACCGTTTGCAATATTATAATAAAGTTAGGATGTTTGTTACGCTTTCACGCGATAACTACTCAACCGATCATCATGGAACTTTGTACACTTATTCTCACAAGTACTAGAAGTAGTATAATTTTTTTTGCTAACGCGGGCGAAGCCGCGGGCTTTTGATATAGTATTATTATAAAAATATTATAACTTATATTTTCAGTAATATATAGTATATACCTTTTAATCTAAGTAATTAGGAAAAAAAATTGGGTGCTATGAATTACGTCCAAGACTTACTACTTTATCAGATACTATTGTCCGCAGCTTCACCTGCGTTAACTAAGATTTACAACGGGATCTTAGTACGCGAAATAACATTTTTTACACCTTGTGTCCGAAAAACCAAAATATCTTACGGAACCCTATTTTTATCAGAATAAAATTTAGCCTGTGTTACTCGTGGATAATGTAGCTTCCGAATGGTGAAAGAATTTTTAAAATCGGTCCAGTACTTTTGAGCCTATTCATTACAAACATACAAAAATAGGTAGAAATCTTTCCTCTTTATAATATTAGTATAGATATTTTTCAGTTTATTTATAAATTAACTAAAAAGCTCTAATATCTGCTCTAAGTTTACTTGTACGGTCTTAGCCGAAATTAAATTATTCTGTCTGAGGACGAAGAGAATAAATTTGTTTCAGTGGGTAATCGGTGCCTGGGCCGCGGTGTGTCTCGGGGACATGTCCCCGGCCCCTAGCCTGTGTCGTGTGAAGCGTCATCTCAAATAACAAACAGACATTTACTGAAGCGATTCTTTATTAAGTGTGGTACATCAATTTTGACACATATTTTTTATGATTGTTTTAGTCAAATGAGTTTTTTGGTTCATGAAATATTTACAGAGTATTTATTATATGAAAACTAACTACTAAACAAATTAATAAGTTAATATACATAAATAGCCAGTAGTGCATCTAATGAATAAATAGTACAAGAGAACCTTATCGAATTGACGATGTATTTATATCTGATGACACAGTAAAAATAACCGATATAAATAAGCTATGTCATAATTTATTACTACTACATACTGAAAGACGTATCATCATTATAATAATATACAAGTAGCTGTTATGTCATCTGTAGCACGATCCTGTGATCGTAGCACGGGCGTAGCGCACGCGTAGCAGCGCTACTGCTGCGTAGCACACTAGTTTCCAGCCGAGTTTGGTCCTGTCAGGTCTTGGCGGTCGTCATATTTTATCATTTTAGCCACAATATCATCATCATCACCATCAGCCTTTATCTACTAATATCCATGACTGCTAATCATAGGTCAAACAATGGTCTTGTCAATAAGCGTTAAGGCAAAATGTACATGTATGTAGATGTATAACTACATCTGTATTTTAACAATAGCTGACTCAATTTCTTATATGTCTCACATGACGATTAAAGTAATTATGGATGAATAGAGGAGATCTAAAAGAGGTTACCTTTGATGAGGTGCGCGGCGAGCACGAGCGCGGCGGTGAGCGCGTGCAGCCGCCACCCGCACGCGCACATGGTGCCGCCGACCTGCCGCAACACAACACACACTTGAGTAACAATAAAGATATTGTATGCTGAAAATAGAGACATGTTGTTGCCAGTCAAATTAAGTATAAATACTAAAAGAGCGACGATGGTCCAGTGGTGGATGGACTCGGCCTCTTATGCGAGAGGTTCCGAGTTCGACTTTGACCCGTCTGTCTGTGCCTTGAAATGGGTTTTTCTGAAAATTCTAAGTGCACCCCAAACACGAGACCATCGCTCGCTCACCGGTGAAGGAAAACATCGTGAGGAAACCTGCATACCTGATGAGATTGAAAGCCTGTGATACCAACATTGTAATATACTAGGCTGTATTACGGTGTAAAGTATGGTACAGTGTTATTATATCCATATTAGTTTTATGTATTACTATATAATACAAGGTAAATCTCACTGTTAGACCATTTCAGATCTCAGGGTTGAGACGGGATGTAATGTTTGTCGTGATGTCCAGCGGTGACACTCTACGATGTGATGTGTAATCAATGCTGATAATGCCCATTTTACTATGTTACTATCACTTTACAAATGCCTGACATAGTGTATCACTAAATAATATAATGCCTTTCAAATAACGAGTAATGATAAAGTAGCAGGAGCAATAAATAAAAATGCAGAAATTGTACAACATTGTATGTAAGTGTCTAATGACACCTCTTTAGTACTAAATATAGCCTCTGATTACAATCTGACACTGATTGAAAGAGATGGCGGTCTGCCAGCCACTCGGGCGCTCGGCGCTCGGCGCTCGGGCGGTCGGCCACTTGGCTCCAGCGACTTAGTAAGCCACGCGTGTGATAGTAGAGATAACATCAGAAGGTTACAACGCTTTTGTCTTGGACTATTTATAGACACACAAGTATATATTATGGTTTGTATATATACATACATTAATAAATTTTATACAAAAAAAATAGGTAAAATACAAGCGGACAGTTTTGAAACGCTGAATCGATTTTGATAAAATACTACGCTACGGCACCTGCTTTAAAATAACATAACCCGTTGAATATGTATAGAACATGATAACCAATAATAACAAGAACTGAACTATAATTCAACCGTCATCATTTTAAAACTGTAATAAAACAAAAGTATGTAATTAGGTATTTCGGTTATCCGGGTCGTTGTGGATCGTAACTTGCGCTCGAGTAGTTCTTATTATTTTTGTCTGTCCGTGAATCAGTGATTAGCGGGAAGTTTGTCGAGCAACGTCTGATTTTGAAAGGACGATGCTAGTTCAGTTAATAATTGTCTGTTTTTATAAGCTTCGGTTCATTGTTATGATATCCCTTACAGCGAGCGTTTCGAGATCACAAAAAAGTTTTAGAGTCAACAAACCCATTCAACAAAAAAAACGTATCTGTTAAACCATTGATATTATATTGTTTGGGTAAGATGGCTGTATTCTATTATGTGTATTCTATTACGCAACCTTTAGGACTGAAATTCAATTACTTGCAAATAGCAATAATTATTGTGTTTGACAAAACTCAGTACTATTTCCCTCATAATATCTATTTTGTATATTCTTATTTTAAACTTATTTAAAAATATATGTGTTCTTTATATTATAATATACACTGCGTAAAATAAAAATATAATACTTTATTATATCAGATGGGCACTTAAGCGTGAAAAGTTCGCGGTTCGGGTTGGTCGTTTCCATGAAGAGGAACCGGTGTGCTGCTCCTTACTCTTGTCGATGGTTCATGATATCAAGATAGTGTTTTTCTAATAGTAATATCTATGGACGCTTTTACACCACGTTAATCTGGTGCCGTGCTAAGTTCTCGAAGAGACTTGTGTTACGTGTACCAGATAACGGAAATACATATTAAATATAAAAGTATTAAATATATTATGTAATATTTAATACTTTTATATCAATACTTGTATTTAAGATTTTTATTATATAATACACATCCCAGGAAACTTTTTGTGTTCCCTGGCGAGATTCGATCTCGCTACCTCCGGCTTGAGCGCCAACGCGCTAACCACTGAGCCACAGAGGTTGTGTTTGTGCTGATAATTGCTAATGTTTTGGAAATGTAACGATATGATAACTTTAGTATTACTATTCCTTTGGAGTTTGGTTACCTCACCAATATAACAGGCGCGTTATGAGTGCTAAGCTGATCTTATAACTGCAATCATCCTTAACATATTTTTGTGACTACAAGTTGGCAGAGACGAGCGACGACTGAATAAATTGATTAATGACTAGGAGATGAAACAGTATAATGACTCTAATAATGACTATTTCATTACACAACTAATAGTTATAAAAAAGGAAACACAACCACAATGTAATGTTCATTAATTGTAGACATATTTTATTGTCTTGTTTAGAATGTATTTATCCACTATATAAAGGTTAAGCGAATATAAATTGTTTAAAAAAACGTGCAGCGCGATACGATCATTATAAAGTGTGAACATTAGTTAAAGTAAACGCGCTGTAAACCTAACAGTAGCGGCGGGCGCTGACGGGTGCCAGCGAATGCGGGTTAGTCTGGCCGAGTTCGGACGAGTTGGATCGGGGTCGGGCAAGCTTGGACAAGTCCGGGTGAGTGCGGGCGAGTGCGGGCGGGCGGAGACGTGGCGTGACCGGCCGCGATAACCGTCGCCTATCGCTCTGCGTCGGGCGACCGGTCGTTAGGGCTGCCACGCGTTATTAATTCTAACTACAATAGCACAATACGTTACGTCGTGTTAACAATATAAATAAAAACCGCATACAGAGCTGAACAATTGGAAAATTCTATTGTATTTACTTTTAACTCGTAATAAAATCTTTGATAAATTTACTTACTATGTTGTTTAAATTGAATAAAAATCTCTATGGCTTATAATATCCATCGCAAAATTTATTATGGATTTAAAATATATTTAAAATGTATCTCGTGCACATGAAATGCTTCAATATTTATAAAATATTTTTTAGATATATATTATTAATAGAACTACAACACTCAGCTAAAACTTTTGACACTTGTGTTGCGTAATTCATAACATAATTCATAACATTATATTGCAAGAATTTTGTATTGTAAATGATTCAAAACTAAAATTTAATTTTGTTTAATGTTTTCGCGAATTTTAGTCGTTATGAAAATAGCTTTTATATTTAATAAAATTTACTTTTTTTAATCTCCCATAATATAAGCTCGGACAGTAATCAGATTAAAATAGATAAAATGTGTAAGCTATAAAGGGTTGTTTCATTATAATTTAATTGATAATTAGAAATCGTATGTTCTGATATTGTATGCATATAGTAAATGCGTGTATATTTAATGACTGTCATCATTAACAGGTACCGTTCCTGGACAGCCCTGTGGGTTGTGTCGGTTATCAATAACGTTTAACGAATACACTGAGGGACCGCACGGCCCGATAATATTCCCTGTCTATGCGATAATAAGACAACTGGTAACATGTTATAAGATTTTAAATTAACATGGTTATTTGTTTTACTAAAATTATATGTACGGGATATTTATCACGTCTTTTCTTTTTATTTTGCGTAGGTCGATATAAAGATGAAAAACTTGGTTAACATCTCGTTTTAATAATTTTGGTAAGTATTGATATATTTTTTTATTCTAGCAACTATTTAAAGGAGTTTCCATAAGAAGGTATATACAAAAAAAATAGCATTAAAATCGTAAGTAAAAACGGAAAACGGTAAATATTAGCTGTGATAATCAAAATGGTAACTTTTAATACTGTGTGTATTTTTAATATGCTGAAGAGTTTGTTTGTTTGTTTGAACGCGCTAATCTCCGGAACTACTGGTCGCATTTGAAAGATTCTTTCAGTGTTAAATAGCCTATTTATCAAGGAAGGCTAGGCTATATAATATCTTCTCGCTAAGATGCCGTTGTAAATCTTAGTCAACTCAGTTATCTTTCCAGGAGTAATCACTAATCAGTTTAGTATGACTCACAAATCTCGCGGGATGACTTCTTGATACATAGACTTACCCGTGCCCGGTGTCCGCCCAGTTGCTCCGCGGTAATATGATAATAGAGATAAACCCACTTAGACTTTACCTAAACTAAACCCTTGTATGGAGTGTCAAAACCTCCAGTCTTGTTTGATTATTTTATAATATGGTAGTCCGTCTAATCCTCAGAAAGTAAAGCATAGAAACAAAAAGTATACAAGCTATTATCCCATCTTTTACATTATATTGTAACATTATGTTAGGGCACTACACCACAATATAATGTAAACAAGTAAGCATATGAAAAGTGGGAAAGGGGGACGGTGATAGATGCATGCATATGCATGAAATCACACCTTTTCCGTAGAGACTGCGTGGTTTTAAGAATAACTATCAGTTAATAAACAATTTAATATCTAATATCCTTTTACTTGGCCGGTATACTAATGCTCACGCTTTTACTAATAGACATATGAATTGTCTCAACTTAGAGATGGCCCTAGATCAGAGATCGATGTTAAATCAACAAATGGGGCTGGTCAGTGGTCCATTTCTACCTACTTTTTCTCTGTATGTAGTCAATTTTTCTTGATTTTTTATAATGATTATTATGATCCTTTTTAGTCCACAGTCAGACATATTATAAAGATGTTGAACATCAAGGCTGCCCATCCCTCGCAACTCGCATGAAACTAGGATCGTGCATGGCAACCGTCGTCCCTAATTTAATTAGAGGTTCACTTCGTATTTTCAAATATTCAGTTGGATGAATTGATATATAAATTGTATATTTCTCGTCTATTCCGCAATATTCTCGCAGTAACTCGGTACAATTGTGGGGGCGTTAGTGGTGATACCGGCGGCTCGTCAGCGACGTGAGGAACGTAAATTGGTTCAGGCGCGGATTTCTCTGTAATTACGTTAACGTTTATTGAATTTTAATAGTCCATAATTTTAACCCTGATTATTCAAAACCCTTTGAAAATATATTATCTTTCGCCATTACGTATTATTATACAATTTTTTAATGAAACATAACTTTATATTAGTAGTTAGTTAATTTGGAGGCATAGTGGTTTTATAGTTGACTACGCTGGTGTAGCAGAGTTATAGTTGACAACAGTGGCGTAGCAGAGTTATAGTTGACAACAGTGGCGTAGCAGAGTTATAGTTGACAACAGTGGCGTAGCAGAGTTATAGTTGACAACAGTGGCGTAGCAGAGTTATAGTTGACTTCGATGGTGTAGCAGAGCTATAATAGTTGCACTACGGTAACGTAGCAGCCGCTCTAGACAAGTGGTAAACGCTCCAAAAATCAGTTGCAATAAACGTTAAAAATATGACGCTGTAGGATTTTGGTTTTGGTTTTAAAATCTTTAAAAAACGTACGTACTTCACCCCCCTAGACAAGTGGCATAAAGGCTAAACGAATATAATAGAATAGAATACTTAATGTGTGAGAATGACAATAGCTTACGACATTTAAAAAAAAAAGGTTTCAAACGAGATTGTAAGACGTTTTTACTAACAAAACCATATACTTTATATGTCTTAATAAACGTTATTCAAAAATTTTGTAGCATGCCTATGGAGTAAGCGAAAAATGCAACTGCATAGAGTCGGAGCGTTTGCCACTTGTTTAGAGCAGCAGAGCTATAGTTACACTACGGTATCGTAGCAGAGCTATACGTGCGCTATGACAATGACATGGCAATGCCTTTTTTTGAAAATTTTATTATATATTATCTTTCTATTGAAGGAATAATCCAAAAAATAAACCACGGTTTGTTTTACATCGATAGTATCTAGAACAAGAGTCAAATAAAATTCTTACTAACAAGAAAACAATAGTATGAATAATAAATCGGCGCAAAACTTTTTTATGATAATTTCACAAAAAATGTGGAACGGAAACCGCGAACAAAAAGTAGTTTGGTAAACGAGTGTAGTATAGCGATACATGCACGTGGCGCGGCATTATGCTAATATTGCAAATGGCCGAACTTTGTTTACCGCCGCGACCGAACTGCTAATCCGATATGGAAATTTTTTTCGGAACTTTCGTTGGGCGTATCATGTTAGTGGAACATTAAGTGAAATTGAAAATACAAGGGAGCGGCGTGCCGCTGTTACGGCCGACTTAATTTCAGTACTGGAGATTAGCGGACCACGAAAAAGATTTAATTAAATGAAACTATGACTAATAAATATTTACTAATTAGCCAGGACATTAAAACTAGGTTTACACATCTTTAAAGCTTTTGTTTGTCGTAAGTAATTAAAATGATTTAAACCCAAATCTGTTAAGCCTCTTGAAAGAATGTATTTGATATTCTTTTTATATGATTAATGTTCATACTATAATATGCGATCCGGATTTTCTTGATAATACCTTGAATATATAAATGAGCTGACATGTACAGAGTAAGACGATATTCCACATTTCTGACTGCTCCCAAAAGAAGTGAATCAAAAGTAATTACAGTCTGATGGCTAACTACAACGAAAACATGAAACTTGTATCCAATTTAATCACAAAAATACATTAACAGCCGTCTAAACATATCGACACCATTCTCTTGAACTATAACCTGTTCCATAACATCACCCTGAGATCAACGTGACCATCAAACCCTTAAATAACTTTCTGTGGCGTACTATGTGAGTGTGTGGGAACAATTTTGTTTATTCGATATTAAGAGTTGATTTAAAACCTTTTATTTTTGTAATTTACGATAAATACTTTCGCTCTCAAGAGGTATATTAGAAATAAGAAATAGAAAATACAAAACCACGAATATACATTTCAAATCAAGCGTTATGATTATGAAAGATATATACATTTTCTGATTAGAAATCTGAAGTTAATAATTAATGTTTACCAAGTTCAACGTATAAATTGTAACTGTTAATAACTTGGTATTGTATAGTCAAATAACATAGTAGATGAACCTATACGCCGCATTTGGATAAAAAATGCTAAGGCTTCGTTCAGATGCACGATTTCAGATCTCAGAATTCAAATTAGATATTATATATTACGGTTACGGGAAACAAGCCCTAAATAAATATGATTTACATAATGCAAATAGCACTCGCGCGACGGCCATGAGATTCAGAAAGGAAAAAAAAACAAGGATTCAAAAACTGCGTGCTCGTCGCGGTCGGCGCGTGTGAACGCGGCCTAAACCTGTAAGTCGTGATTATTCTCTTACCGAGATACGGACCGCTTTCATTAACTTTCTTAATAAAAAGGACACTTGGAGATAAAAAATATTACTTTCATAAAAATAAGGATTTTGTCGCAAAAAAAGGAATGAAAACAGGACAAATGTATTTTGGGTAATTTTAATTAAGGAGCGTGGGGTGGGCATAAACAAGGAGGTCAGAGGTAATAAAGGGACCTCGTAAACTAGATCCAGCGACGAGATGACGCGGACGGAAATGGGCGCGTATTAATACTATAATATAACTGATTATCGCGAGTCGCGAGACCTGCAGGACACAGCGACTGCCATATTACCCACACGTGTTCCAAAAAGTTCTAGTCCTTCGTTTCCAGAGCTACAGTTTCGAAGCAAGACTAACAAAGTATATCTTTGTTCTTAACTTCTAAAATTATAAGAAACAAAATCACTTTCTTTGTAGTTTGTTTCCTTGAGACCAGTTTGCCAAGAAACGAACAGCTTAGTGATTAATTAACAAAAAAAATACAATCAATTCATATAATTAATAATAATATAATATTATTCTTGTTTAAATATGTTTTTGAAATGTACACCACATTCAAGATGGAAGCTGGTCCAGTGGTTAGGGACGCGGCCGTTTGAGCGAGAGGGTTCTGGGTTCGATCCTGACCCTTTGTAGTTCCTGGAAATGGGTTTTCTACATTTCTAAGTACAAGTAAAACTCGTGACCATCGCTCGTTCACCGGTAAAGGAAAACATCGTGAGGAAACCTGCATGCCTGAGATTAAAAGTCTCTGAAGGTGTGTAAAGTTCACCACAAGTTGGTGAGCCACTGGGCCAGCACAACGGCGTATTATCGGCGGTCAATATAAGTTGATACTTCACTTTTTTTAAATTCAAATAGGCCTTGGCCCAGCAGTGGTCGTAGAGAAGTTGGAAGATCATAACAATGTAAACGTTATGATAAACCCTCGAACTCTCTACACAAGTGGATGTCAGTTAAATTATGAGGTTTTCAAGGTTTCAAGGGTTTTGGTGTTCATGAACAGCAATCATATAATGAAAGTGTCGTGAGCCTGTCTAGTTAACGTCGCTGTGAAACAGTTCCAAAGTATTAGGCGTGAAGGTTTAGTTAATAGTTAGTTATTAAGTGTAATTGTAACTAGTCGTTAGCGTCGCCGCCGGATATGAGCCATCGACACTACACTTTCAACTGCCTTTTACAGCTTTCTTATGATAATCATCAATTGATGATTTTTTTTATTATAGTATACATATTTTGATCCAGCTCTAATCACTAGAAGCTAACAAGCCACCGGATTGTGTTAATATCGCCTATAAACATCAACCGAGCCTCACCCACACAACTCATTCGTACGTCTACCCTGTGACGCGAGATTATAACCCTCGACTCTGTAATTGCACTGCTCCTTCCGAAGCACATCAATGCTGGAAGTCATGTTTAGGCAGTTTGTCTTCATGGCAACCCTGTCACAGTAAACGCATCCGGTCGTTTTTATAGCTTTATCCTTATCTTTTGTGCAAAGTTTTACCTATTTCGGTTGATAACTTTAAGCTCAGTCATCATATTCTTCGTTTCACGAGGCCGTTGTAGTTACTTAATATTTTTACACAAGTTTGCTTTGCTCTCGTGAAAGTCGATTGTATCAGACGCTCCGTCAAATTCAATTAACGCGTTACGTCTGAAGTGCTCTCAAAATTAAATAAAGTGTTTCTTCGCGAATCTTCCAGACGTTCCTTCTACTTCGATCATGTAATTTAATTTCCCTTTCTATTAGTGCGAGCGGTCAAATAGAAATTAATGCTTTAAGATCCAAAATTAAGTCGAAGAATTTAAGGAAACGGTCTCGCTTTGAAGAGTTTGTATGGATCTTTTTATTAGTCCCCTCGAATTAAATTCCATTGAGAATCACATCAACAGGAAGTTGAAAGTTTAAACATTAAGGATATTCCTGTTATCATTTTTTGTTAACTCGACTCAGTGAGAGCACAATATCTCGAATTAACATTCAAATCTATTCATGTCAATAATTATACCGTTCGTTTATTTTCGTACCTTAAATAATAAACTTTAGTTTTATAACGTAAAAGTATGGAATTTAGATTTTAAGGTTCTGTTACAATATTATATTAATTATGTAAAAATATCTAAACAAAGACTTCATATATTAGTTATCATTTATTTATTGCACAATATTTTTTTTATTTTAATCCCTTATACCTAGTAATTTGCTACTATACTGTTGTAAGAAATAGGTTAAATCGGGAAATTAAGGATCTGATTTTGGTCGATATAAGCACTCTACTATAATATAAGGAACGAGCAGTCTGTATGAATAATGGAGCTCCTGCAATACACAAATCCGTTTTTCTCGTGTTGTCTGAGTGATCTCGAGCAGCGGTAAGCAAAAGGCGTCAGGGAGAGTCCCGCTGACGTCACCGAGCGAGCCCGGAGCTGCGAGTGACAGCTCGAGCCGTCTCGTACCCGAGTACACTGGATGTCGACGCGGCTTTGGGGTAAATACTTAACTCCATGGAGTGCTAAGGCTTTTTACATGTTATGCGAATTAATAAGTCTGACACTTTAAGTCACATTTTTTTATCAAAATTATTGAACACACACTTTAAAAGAGTTTGTACGTATTTTAAAGTGTCTGAAACATAAACCAGTTTTAAGACGGTATTGGTAAATATTTCATCAGCCTAATCATTCATTATTAGAAAGTATCCTAAAAGGAAGTACGAATTCAAAACAATTGTGAAAATGTAAAATTAGGAGTTATATGCCCCTAATCATAAACAATTGTTACTTGACAATAAATAATGCGGGTAGGACGCGAAACGGCGACAGGCGCGTACGTCACGCTCGCGGGTGTGCGCGGGGTGCGGCGGGCGGGGGAGGGAGCGGCGCGCGGGGACGGGGGGAGGGGCTCGGGCCGTCGCCCGGGCTATTAATCAAGTCGCTCCGGCGGGATAATTATTCACGACACGTCGAGGAAACAATAAATGCGTATATGAGTGGAGCAATTGATTTAATCTGTTCGCGGGAAACAGGAAGGAGCCGTCGCGGACTCTTGGGTGGGCATTCTATCTTCAGGCTCGGTCGGTTTAAGTGTTATTAATAAACAGAACGGACATCCGACAATTGTTCGCAGTATACCTTTCGATATTGTAAGTAAAGGAAATTAGGTTTCTCTTATTTGCTTGATCTTTCCCCCTGGCTAAGGCTCGTGACCCTCCTTGATCATCTCTATCGGTTGTAGCCATCGGTTTCATTCTGTCGCTTGATGTAGTGACACGCGGACCGTCATACCAAGTTCAGATGGTCTGACCGTGGTGCTGGCTACCACCAATTACATGTTATTCTATGTTTTCGGGGCTTATGCCGCATACGCTTTTTTGTTCCTTAGGGGCGTAATCAGAATATAAACTATAACCGATTACCTTGTCTTAAAATGTTACGTTAGTGTGAGTTAAAGAAAAAAAACGCAGGCAGAAATAAGCAAATCTTATTCGATACAATAATTTCACTGAGTAGCCTATGATGCGAATGATAAAATAATAGGTTTTAATTATGATACAAACGTTTACATTATTTCTAAGAAATTCTATTTTATTTATTTATTTATTTTAATTAAGAGTTTGTATAAAAGAACTTCCCTGATAATACACACACGTGTCTTAATACAGTACAATAGTTTATAAAATAAATTAAAGCCATCCATATGTTACGGCGAGCTGTGTGCGCCGGGCCCGGGCCCAGGGCGCTTAATCTTAGTACAAAAAACTGGGGGCACCAACGGGTACAATGATATAAAATCATGAAGTATATTTAATTCCTGTACGAAACAAGATTAGACCTGTTGTTTAATTTTGTTGGATTATAATCGTAAAAAATGCCAACTTACAAAAAGAGATGGCGCTAAACACAATCGCAAGTTATCAACATAACAACTATATATATATTTATTTTTTAAAAATACAATAGAGAAATTACAAATGTCTGCTAATTTCTGACGCTTGCGCCGGTTTTTGCGATATTTTGTATTTTGTGATCTTTCTGTGTTATGTTATATGCGTTTATTGTTGACTAATCCATATGTGTGAACAGAAATTAATATTCTAAGTGGTTGTGACAAAGCCTTAGTTCTTAGGACCTCAGTTTCCAGTGTAGTGTTAAGTTTGAGATAAAAAACTCTTGTTTTAAGAATCATGTCATCGGATAAGCACTGCTGCATTCCTGGGTGCAAAGATAGTGGAGGTAATGAATTTCGTATTGAATACAATTCAAATTACTTTTTGACACTTTTAAGTTTTTGTTCAGTTTTTGTATATTTTCCACACATTTTCTACTTATATAAAATTCAATGTGTATTGTGTCGTAATAACAATATTATGTTCCATTTTTCTCTCTCAGTCAAACTTTTTTATATTACAATGTTTTAATTGAATTACTTAATCAAGAAAACTGATAGAAATATAAATTATTAATTGCATACATACTTAGTTTCAGGCATGCATGCAGCTCTTCATAGATTTCCGAACCCCGAAAAGATAGATTACGATTCAATACTTGGTTATATTCTACTGGAAGTAATATCTTGGGACTTAATAATGCACACATATTTAAGTATCGTCGAGTATGTCATATTCACTTTGAAGACAAATATTTATGTCGCAACAACAGACTAAGCAAAAATGCAGTTCCAACATTACATTTACCAGGTTTGTTCATTAAATAAGTTCTTATATATTGCAAGAATATATTTACAAATACTAAATATAAAAACATATTTAGTGTAGTTCCCAGTCTTATGCCCGGCTTCCAAAATACTGATCAATGCAAAAATTAATAAATCAATGTTTAAGTCTCTTGTTAAGAGTCAAATGAGTTGCTAGAAGCATGGTTAAGTTACTTAAATTAATCAGACTGTCAGTTGACACAAAAACTACAATGAAAAGCTGTTAAAGACTAGAATTGTATGATAACATCCATTAATAGCCATGTTACAAAAACCAGGCATTAGTCAAGTCACCATACAAACAAATTATATTATAAACATGTTTGCACTAAATTGCTGTAACTAATTAAAATCTGAAGCAAAATTATCAATGTGGTTATTCCTTATAATATTTTCAGGTTTCAATCTAGTAACAAAATCAAATTTACCATGTGTTGCAAGAAAACCTTTACAAGGACTTATAAATCAGCCAATTCCATCAACTTCTACAGGTATTATTAAATTATTCTTCTAGGGTTCTGTATCAGAATCTAATCTAAATCTAATCTAATCTAAAATCTAAACTAAGAAATGCAATTTAAATTTATATGCTGCATTATTTGAATCCTAAAAGTACTAGCCTAAAATCCTATGGTGCCAACAGTCAATATTACCACAGTACTTCAATATGTTTATATATATTTTATTTCAGCTCGTGAATCTCTTACAACACTTACAAGTATTGTAGAAAATTCAATACAGAAAGAAATAATTGGTAAGTACTATTTAGGGTAATTAAAATAGTATACAATTATTTTGTTTTTGTCTATATTTTTATGGTATCATAGCTGGCATTATGACTAACTTCAAATTTGTCATAACTGTTATACTTAGTATAAACCAAGTCTTATCCTGTAAATAAATTTTAATTTTTAATGGTTATTATACAAAATCTGTCAGGTGTTATTTAAATCCATGGTTAAGTAATCTCTTCTTAACTGTCGTATAGAAATTGAACCACCAAGACCCAAACGAGCAATCCCCCAATGTTCTAACTGCCAACAATATGGTCATACGCAAAATTACTGCCACAGACAAGCCGGCTGCGTGAAGTGCGCTGGACCCCATCACACAACAAACTGCCCCAGAAAAGAACGTTCAGACAAAGTAAAGTGCATCCTCTGTGAAGGTAATCATCCCGCAAATTATAAAGGCTGCATTGTCTACAAAGAGTTACAAAAAATAAAATATCTCGATACACAATCCAATAACCGAAGGCCTAAAAACCCGAAATATGAACGATGCGATTGCATTGTTGGTCTTCTAACTGTAGGATGCTGCTCACATGTTATGAGCATAATCTGGTACTTGGGTTATGCTCGCCGCAAAGGAATGACCAGAACTGATCCCTTTTTAGATGAAGTAATTTTAAGATTATATGATTACCACATTATCCACCCACTGTTGAACATATAGGTACTCAATGAACGCCAAGACGACCGATCCGTTTGCCGTTCTCATTCAACACAGACCGTTCACTGCATGGAAATCGTGTAGCCTATTTATATTTGTTATATTGTTTACAGACATATTTAGACTAAGTGCGAGGCCAAACGAGCGTAATTTCGTGAGACGAACTTAGACGCGCACCTGGACACCTGTCAAGCTGAACGGCGCACCCGCTTCGGGCGTTACCCCTGCGGGCCTCACCCCTGCTAAAGTAAGTACGCGACGTATACATTGATGATGCGAGGTCCTATGCGTCGCATGCGTCTTTTGATGGGCGAGAAGACCGCTAGCTCTTTCAGGAAGGACTCACGAGTCTTTACCTCTTCTTGAGGTGTGAAGTACCGGGCGCTTGGGTTCCTGTATCACGGGACCTATGTCGCTAACCTGACATACGCTGCAACCATATGGTACCGACGCTCTCATCTATACGTCGTGCAGAAAGCGGCTCTGCGGAGCCAGCAGAGACCAGTTTTGGTCCTACTTACGAAAACCTCGTACCTTAGCAGCACTTCTAGTGCTTTCTGGTGATTTACCTTTTGACCTGGAGGATTTCTGAGCGGGGCGTCTGCAGGAGTGTGAGGCTCGCAGGGGGTGGGGGGCGCAAGAAGAAGAATGGATTTCTCAGCGTGATGTATTCATTATATTAGTATTAGTATTTTCAATAAATATCATTTGTTATAATTACTGACTTTTTATTACCAAAAATAGGCATATACAAATAATCATTATAACTTAATATTTATTTAGAGTATATCTATATAGTCTAATATATTTATACCAGAATTTATATTGCTGTACTAAATTACTAACTACAATAAAATGGAAAGTAGGAATAACATTTTTATATAAAAACATAAGTAAGCGAATTTCATTCATTATAATGAAACAAATTAAAGAGAAAATTAAATATAGTTATATAAAGGATAAGAATATCGGTATCGTAGGTATGTAGATAGGAATTTTAGTTCTTACTTCAACGTGTAGATGGCGTTAGTTTCTTCACGACCCAATTTATGTACGAAGATTGGTCTCTATTCCTATATGTTAAAAAGTACTCTGTGCCCGGGCCACCGCGCACCGGCGCGACTACAAAATATAGCTCCTTAGCGATAAGACGATTCTTTGTGCTAGTTCTTTTATTGCCCGCTATCTCGTACGCCACGCTTATCTTCGGCACTCTATAAATTATTTCATTGAAGCAACGCTTTGGGATAAAACAAACTATACATTGAAATACTTTTATTCCATTTTTAAAATAAACAACTATTTCGCTTGTTGAAAATTATTTAAGAAAAGCGAGAGAGAGAGAAAGCGTATATAAAATTGTGGTGTATCGAATACATGACCTAGGTTTGTCAAAAAGATAAAGAAGAAGTATAAAGTATCCGGTTTTTGAAGTATAATAAATGTCTCTAAGAAGTATGACTAAATAAGTAAATAGAATTAATAGTTTTCATTTAGGGAGGCCTGTCATTATTTATATCGTATCATCTTCATAAGCCTTTATCCGTCCATTGCTGGACATATTCAGTAGGATAAAGGCTGATGATGATGATAATGAGGTTTCTGTCATCTTTCTAACGAGCCAGATATTCACTATGTGTGTGATGGGTCTTCCACTTCCCTCTAATATGCGGAAGAGGTTGACGCTGGCTCACGCGTCCAGGCCTATGTGGAGGTGCTGCTGTGGTGGCTGGTCGTGTTATGCGATTTCTACCTAGCTGAGTTTCTTTTTTTTTTATTAACATCCACTGGTTTGTTTTGGATATTGCGGGGTCTAAATTTATCTAAGTACTTATTTACTTTTCTTAGGATAAAGATCTTAGGATAAGACTGTAATAAAATATGTGTTATAGTAATAAGTGTATGTAATTATGTATGTTTATAAAAAATTGTAAACTATATTTTGAAAGGAGCAACCCAACAGAGTTTCTTGCTGAATTCTTCTTATGTACTATACTAGTATAGTACTATGTATTGTTTGTATTACTATTTTTTGTAATATTGTATTTGAAAAGACTAGTTCCACTGAGTTTGTTTCGCCGGTTCTTCTCAGTGGACTTACTTTGGAACCGGTGGTAGACTCAATTGACCTTCAAAAAGATTCTTGGATAGTACTATTTTGAATAAAAATTTTGACTTTGACTTTGACTTTGACTAGCATCTAATATTTCCGTTCGTTGTAAAAATGTATGTTACATGCAAATGATACAATAACATTTTACATACATTATTATAATTGATAATAATAGATACAAGTATGTATGTAGTTGATATCACGGGTGACTCTCTCCCCCTCGGAATGTAATAATAAGCAGTATGTTTCCTTCTCTCTTCCACTTTGTTGAGACCGGAGTTGACAACTTTATTTTATCATGTGTACTGCCTTTTGTTAATTTAGTATGTCTCGGAATTTTTAATCGTTTAAACAATGAACGAAGAAGTGATATGTATGTCGGAGCGGCGACACACTGCGTATTACCTTAATTTAAATTAACGCCATCTATCTTTCACTAGAAGAACTGTAGTTAAACTGTTTGTAAATGTTCATTTAGGAACGTCAAGTGTGACAACTTGGGGATGGTTGGTGCGGAATAATGGCGGTTCTTGGACGATACATGACAGTGACCGTACGCGGGGAGTGCGGGACATTTGTCATTCTTGGTCGGAACGTGAGGCAGAGTGGTTGGCTGTTACTCCGTACTAAACTTCCCACGTTCCTAATTATTTTAATCAGATTGAATCCGTGGCATCTTTAATTGTTTTGTAATCTTAATTCAAGTATGCGTTATTATGAGAGTAAACCTAAGATTTGCAGTTAATATTTTGGAATGATAACGATATCTCGACCACCTGATGACGGATTCCCGTCATCAGAAGTGGGATTGGAACACAACGACCCACATGTTGAAATGAAGACGCCATTGATAAAACGTAGTGTTTATATCATGTTTATATCCTCTTTGCCATTGATGTTATGAATAAGTAGTAAATGGAGTAACAAATGTCCGTAAGTTAATATGTTGTGAAAGTGAGTGATAAAAGCCGATAAATCGTTAATTACGTATTGGCATGGTTTGTTTACTAAATTGGAAATTCTGAAAATAAAATAAAAATGGAATATTTATGGTTTTGAAACGGATCAAACACAGCTGGTATGTTTATCTTGTGTCTCTTATAGCTGATGCCTCCGAGCAAATTTTGTAAAATTGAATTAAGTATTTAAAGTGATTTTTAATATTGACCACAAGTGTTTTTACTTAATTGGTTGTTTTTAATGGTCTTGTGCCTGATCAGTCATTGAAAAGATAGCTCCGTAATAGTTCGCTCTATTAGTAGTTAGTACTATTAGTATCTGTCCTATGTAAAAGAATCTAAGTCTGATAAAAATATGCATTTTTGTATTTACTACTTACTAGTACAAATGTACTTTCAATTGTACCTTGTTACACATGAAATAAGAATCAATTTAATTTTACCATAATTTTAGTAACAAACAATTCAATTTCATTATCAATTGATATTTGATGGTACGACGGGAACTATTATTGTCAAGTATATTCAGAACGTAATTATACCTTATAGCAATAGGAATAAGGTTCATAATTTTAACAATAGCTATAATACTAGTGAGAAGGAGCGCGGTTCATTCTCGTTCAGTTGAGTGAATTCATTCCTTATAATTCTTAGTACATGATTATACAAGACTATTGGTTGTGTATGATTGTGTGTATGTTTTCTAGTGTAAAACAACCATATGTCCATTTCTTAATTTAGCATTTACATTTTTTTGGTTTAATCATCATCATCTATTTGCCGTTTACTCAAATGAACTTTTTGTGTTTACATTGTGGTAAAGTAATTTGTGTAGTTGACGTTGAATCATGTCAACTTTGATTTTAAGTTTTAAACTGTACCGTAAAAATGGGCAGATTGAACGTTGTTTTAGAAATATTGTTCTCAATATTATGTTGCAGATAGTGAATAATAACAAAGTCGTTGAATGCAGTACAGCTCGCCTTGAATGTGGCGACAACTAGCAGCTCGCCCTGCGGTTGCGTAATGCGCGTTTTGCTGTGATGTGCGTATTGCGGGTATGTTCGGCGTGCGATACGCGTGTGATGCCCTAGTGTTGCGCGTGCGATACGCATGTGATGCGCGTGTGATGCGCTAGTGATGCGCGTGCGATACGCGTGTGATGCGCGTACGATATGCGTGTAATGCGCGTGCGATGCGCGTATGCTGCGTCTGCGCGTGCCTATTGTTTGTAATTCAAATAAAATCTAGAAATATATTGTCAATCGCCGATACACATTATGTCGCTCGAATCATCGAGGAATCTAAGACGTGCGATTATTTAATTATGGGTAGTTGTATAATTTTAAAATTTAATTTCAATTATCTTCTTGCAAAGTTAATATGGCGACTGTGATTTTGAAATGTTAATTTGACCTTCGATCAAATTTGTGTCTTTTTGATGTGACATAATTTAGTAATGAGTTCGAGTTTAGATTGTCGGATGCCGGGAGGTTGTCCATGTCTTGTTCGGACGCCGACCTGGTTGTCCTGTTGTTTTCGGTTGCCAGAGGTTGTCCATGTCTTGTTCGGACGCTGACCTGGTTGTCCTGTTGTTTTCGGATGCCAGAGGTTGTCTATGTCTTGTTCGGACGCCGCGCCGACCTGGTTGTCCTGGTGTTGTCGGATGCCAGAAGTTGTCCATGTCTTGTTCGGACGCTGACCTGGTTATCCTGGTTTTGTCGGATACTGTATAGTTGTCCATGTCTTGTTCGGACGCTGACCTGGTTATCCTGCTTTTGTCGGATACTGTATAGTTGTCCATGGCCTGTTCGGACGCTGGTTCAGTTATCCTGGTATACTAAGTTATTAGATGTTGTCAATGTGATGTTTAGACGGCTGGTTAAATGCCTTCTGTTATACAATTGCGTCTTAAAGAAGACTTGTATGTTATTGTGTTAGTCTTGCAATAATGACATGTAAGACTGACTGATTGACTCTTATGAGAGGTAATGTTAGTTGGTCGCTTTACTTAAGGCGATGATGATGATATGGGTTACATGAGTGAGTAGCTGCTCCGGCAGTCGGACAATGAGTATTGTGCGTGATGTACGAAGTAAAGACAGATTAAAACAAATTATTGCAAAGCATAAAGGAAAATTAATTGCTGATGATTTTATTGGTCATTTTTAAAGAGTGTTGTAAAGTAATGCGTGGATGGAAATGGACCACAATGTTATCGGGATCGGCCGAGCTAAGAGACGTTTATGTCAAAGGTAATTTGAGAGTTTTTAGGAATTATTGTTTGAGAACTTGCAGATCTGGTTAAAAATGTTAACTGTTATTATTGTAATTATTTTAACTACCCGAGTATTTTTGTATTTGTTATACGAGATATGAACAAGGTGTATAAGCAGTAAAATTTTAACGCGTTAAACGAACTTATTCAAAATTATTTTGATAAAGGCTCTAAAAGTATCTGGGTTATGAGAATATGTAACCGGATGGAGACAACGCGTGGAGGTGACCGGATAGAGCTAGCCTGTTGTATTAGTAAGTGGATGGAGGTTACGTGTAGAAGAACATTTGTTTTGATGATTATTACTGGATGAAGGTTAAAAGTGCAATGATGGTGACCTTTGGGACGTCAAGTTATGAGCACTATAATAATACCCTAATGAGCTTTCTGTTATTTTAAAGAATAATGGTATTATTTAACGTTTCAGCTTTGGGACAAAGATTTACAATGACTTTAATTTTATTTGTTTTTTAACAGTGTGCTTTATAGTCTCCACCCATTTGGTTCAGGAATGGCCGAACGATTTGAATGAATACTGTACGTGAGAGTTTTCTTTCAGTCTGGGTATATCACACGAGGACGTGTGAACGTCAGGACGGCCGTGTCGGAGCGGCGACACACTGCGTATTACCTTAATTTAAATTAACGCCATCTATCTTTCACTAGAAGAACTGTAGTTAAACTGTTTGTAAATGTTCATTTAGGAACGTCAAGTGTGACAACTTGGGGATGGTTGGTGCGGAATAATGGCGGTTCTTGGACGATACATGACAGTGACCGTACGCGGGGAGTGCGGGACATTTGTCATTCTTGGTCGGAACGTGAGGCAGAGTGGTTGGCTGTTACTCCGTACTAAACTTCCCACGTTCCTAATTATTTTAATCAGTTTGAATCCGTGGCATCTTTAATTGTTTTGTAATCTTAATTCAAGTATGCGTTATTATGAGAGTAAACCTAAGATTTGCAGTTAATATTTTGGAATGATAACGATATCTCGACCACCTGATGACGGATTCCCGTCATGTATATTTACAGTTAGGTTGAATCGAACGATAGAATTTTCATTTAATTATAATAACATTCACATTTACAGATAATTAAATTTCTCAGATCGATCTCTTAGAACGACTTTAGAACGGTTAAACTAACATGTTAGAAATAGATAATAGATAATGGGTATTGTCTTCTTTTGATTTTATTTTATTGCCTAGTTGAAGCCTATTTTTTATTTATTATTATTATTATGACTGTCTGATGTATCAATGCACAAAAATCCTTTTGAAGCTAGCCTTTTTTTTGAACATTTGAACATTTCTCACGTAATTCTCATATGAGGCAGGCATCCATTTGAAAATAATAAAGACAATAAAAGTTTAAAAAGAAACTTTTTATTCTCTGGACCTATTGGCAGGAAATATTGATTGGGTAAAAAAATCTCTAGTTCGTAGAGCAAACTCAGTCCAGGGGTTTTTGATGCTGAAAGAATGAAGGTAGTAAATATAACAGTATTTCAAAAAAGATGCTCTATCCGACACCACGGAACAGCACACACACTTGTTATATTTCTTATTTTACATTAATGTGAGCGAAGCTGCGGGAAAAGGCTAGTTTTACATAGAATGGAAATAAAAATCTTTATCTACCTCAACCTAATTTTAATAATAATAATAATATCTATGGACGCTTTTACACCACGTCAATCTGGTCCCGCGCTAAGTTTCCGAAGAACTTGTGTTACGGGTACCAGACAACAGAAATACAATAATCATATTTATTACACATCCTTGACCCAGGAACACAGAAAACTTTTTTTCCCTGGCGAGATTCTAGCTCGCTACCTGGCCTAACCCACAGAGGTCGCCGTGTAATATTATGTAAGCTAGTTCGTTGTACATTTTTTTGAGGCAGTGAAATGCTACTACCTACTGCGAGCTGTGCTAGTGTAAGTACTGTGAGAGCTTCCAACCCCTTTTTCAGTTGCTTTTTAAGGAATATTTCCTGAGTTGTTCACTATTACTTTAACTTTCATTAATCAATTTTGATTAATAACAATGGCAATTTGTTCATAATTTAGACTAATAATTTATGTTTTAGACACATAAACCACACTGGAATCAAATGTCACGTCGAAAACTGTAGCTAAAACGTATAATTGGTTTCTTTAGACTGATTTCTGTAAGCGTTTAATTTAAATTATTTATCAGAATTGCTAATTTGAACACCTTTCAGTTCTGCAAATTAAATTTAATCTTAGTACAAATTGAGTCTCTCAAACATAATAGCAAAGCGTAATTCATCATAATTATAATGTGCAAATTCACCAGCTTGTATTTTTTTTACTTGCAAGACTTTATGCCTTGAATAAAAATTATCAATTAGGCGTGCATCAAGGGCCTGTGTTAGGGCCGCACGCTGTTGACACATAACCTGAACACAAACACAATTGACACGATTCCAATCGAACCCGGCGGGCAGTATTAAATTAGGTTTGTAATTGTGCAAATATACATAACAGGACAGGCCACGCGTCCCATTGTTAGGGCGTATTACCATACGTTTGTGTGGCTCGGCGGCGGCCCCATACTCCGCGCCGGTGTGAGGTCTACAACGACAGGTGTGCATACATTATATTCGCTACAGTTGCCACACTATACAGCGCTGGCAGACCAGAGTTAATCTGATAACAATCGGTTATGTAACCGTAACATACAAAAGGTATGTTATGTTGGTCTGCGTTCAGTCATGCTGAAAATCTATCAATTAGCTAAACACATAATACCATAGATTAGTGACGTAGCAATGCATTACAAAGCGGGATCTATGACGCCGTATCCCATGCATTTGATTGACAATCAACTCTTTCACTTAGATATTTGAAATCATTGTTGAATAATCACAAAAGCTTTAACACCATGAAACGAGCACAAATATTTTGTTCTGTGTATTATTCTATTATTCTTAAAGCCTACTAGATAGCTTACAATAGATGCTGCAAAATGTAATAATATTTTTCAATACGGATCACTATTTGTATATTTGTGGCATTAATGGCAACGGAAATATCGGATATCCATACCAAATACCTTTATTACAAAAACAGTATATGAGAATGATGATTTTATCTTTCAACCGATACCATCACGTACGGATTGATTGTATCGTTACATTTGCTGTGGTACTAAAGACACGTTAAAATGCATTGTCATATTCGTGCTTTAGACATGTCATTAATATTAATCACAGACATGATTATGCAGAACTTAAAATTTTGATGAATAAAGTAATAATAAATTTATTCAAGACTTTTATTTTATAATTTCAAAGCATATTAATAAACGAATTTGCATACACTAGACAATATACCGCGCGCCTTCGAGTAAGAGGCGCATGCTCTAATATATTATTATGCAACATTCCTTCCACATTATCATCATCAGTTGCACAAAATTTTCTATTTTCGAAATAAGCAGCTGATGTTATACTTTCAATTATACTTTCAACAAATATTATCTTCCTTATTATAAAAATCTCTCGCTGTTATTTAATAAGTGATTATTATGTTACTGAAAATTCCATCTGTGCTTTTTAAAGAAACGCGTGCCTGTTTAGTAAGATAGGAGATTGATTAGATTTGATTTGGCATTAGAGAGTGTAATAGGCGCATTGAGTTTAATAGTTAGTCTACCCTAAAAATCTATCATAAAAAAAAAAAAAAACATAATAAAATATCAGTATGAAATATAAACAACTTGCTGACATTGCTAACAAGAACACGTAACATGGAAACAAATTGATACAACGCACGGATACGGAGGTTGCAAAAGTATAATATATAAAATATTGGAGTTCAGCAGTTTTTGGAAAGCGATAAATCCTACACCACACGCGCCGCGGGATATTAAACGGGAAGTATCGGCGTCAGCGTCGCCCCGCCCTGGAACAGACATTACAGCGCCTATGACAACGCGCTCCCAGAATAATAAGTATCGCGTAGGATCCTTCAAGTTTTTTTCCTAAATATATTTTATTATTTTTTAATTAAATAATTATACCTCGCAGTTTTGTCCCTACTAAATGAAAAGGAAAGTAACTCTGTCGGCCTGTCTGTCTGTTACGCTTTCACGCCTAATCCACAGCACCGATTTTTATGAAATTTTGTACATATGTCGACCAGATCCTGGGAAAGGAGATAGGCTATCTTTTATCACGAAAAAAGGGGTTTGTTTGAACGCGCTAATCTCAGGAACTATTGGTCGGATTTGAATGATTCTTTCAGTGTTAGATAGCCTATTTATCGAGAAAGGCTATAAGGCTTTACACCATTCCGCTAACATTATAACCTTATGTTGCTACAGATTCAGATTTTTTCCCGAGAAACAAAACTTTAAGCTAGTCAAACTTAAATACAAAATAGAAACAAAAACTGACTTGCAGTTCCGGTGGAATCGGTGGATGGGAAGTGATATGCCGCACTGGTTGTCCGGTTGCAGAGGTGTGGTACTCATCCAACCACAGGAGCACGGTACACCTTGCTTGTTTGTCTCGTGAAATACTTTGTGTGTTTCGGAGAGGAGGCCAAGACAGACATTAATTAGTGGCAGTGTGGACTTAACATATAAAAAAGTTCCAAATATTAGTATTTAAAAACAAACGAACGAAGAAACTATTTAATTAGACTATTGTTTATTTTTTTTTTACAATAGTAAAATATAGTTTTTGTTTTTTATATACCTATGGAACTTCTTAAGAATCTCTTTATATCATTTTCAATCTTTTACAACAAATAATATAAGTAAATAAGTTTTGTTAAAAAGGAAATTCGAGAAAGAGCAGTAATATCAATATAACATTGCTTTTTGTGTCTAAAAGCGTTTGTTTCGATATTAATATAAATATCAACACGAGGAATGTCGAGAAAGGACAGGATATTAAAAAGGAAACAAAGATAAATTGAGATCTGACGAGCGCGATGGATCAGTCCGATATTGCCTTTGGTTGCTCTATTCTCATTTATAAAAATCTAAAAACCAGTAATACCTAAATACTAATTTTAATATTATGTTACAAAAAAACAAACACTTTTTGATTGCATACAAACATCTCAGGAGTCTATTCATGCTGGTTTAGTTTAAGTGTTTTTATTTTTCTGCTTTCGTCAACTGTCACCGATCCCGCCACTTACAAAAAAAAAAAAAAAAAACAAATTTATTTTTTTTACCCTCAAGTTGTAAGTGATTAATTGTTGGATTTATGTTTGATGTTCCGTGGTATATCATTCGTACAAAAATTAAAATTGAAATCACTGATTGGAGGCGAAAGCGTCGCGCGAGGACGGCGGACGTGAGGCACGATATTTGAAGTGATTCATTTGTTGGTTCATTAGCGTCAGTAGTAGTGTTAGTAGTCTAGTCAACAAGTTCAAAAACGTGAAAAATAGAGATAAAGGTCCTAAAAATATGAGCGATGGCTCATTCGATTCGGAATCACCTCTAGAAAAATGTTTTTGAAGGATTTTGGTGCAGGTAAAAAATTGCAATTGTTATTAACAAAATAAGATGGAAAAAAAACGATATTTCGTTTTTTGTTAATAACTCGAAAAATATTAATATTTAAGCAATTTTGAAAAAAGCCCGTTAAAGAGGAGAAAATTTCCAAGAAAAAAGTCCGTACTCCCGGAACTCTATCTCCATTATTTATAATTTTAATTTGACGTTGAAAATAGGGCTCCGCGCGGCTGTTACGGCATGCGCGCGCCGCCGCTAAAGAGAGCTCAGCAATAAAAATAATTTTTTTATAACATAAAATGTGATTTTAAAAATTTGAAAAAATTCTAGTATCTTCTTAACACTTGAAAGAATCGAGCCGCGAAGAAAAAAAAGTTTAATCACCATTTTTGAAAAAGTTATCTAATTGTTAACTAACAAATTTTTTCCCAATCTCCGTTGGCATAAACAATGGGATAAAAGGTATAAATAATTGGCCTATAAATTTTAAACTTCGTGGAGCCCTTTTGATATATATACTTTATAAGATCCTGCGATAAATTTTCATTAAAGTTTATTAATTTGTTAATTATGATTTTTTATAACTATTGAAAAATAAAAAATCTAAAAAAAGTTGATAAAAATCAATAGTTATAAAAAATCATAATTAACAAATTAATAAACTTTAATGAAAATTTATCGCAGGATCTTATAAAGTATATATATCAAAAGGGCTCCACGAAGTTTAAAATTTATAGGCCAATTATTTATACCTTTTATCCCATTGTTTATGCCAACGGAGATTGGGAAAAAATTTGTTAGTTAACAATTAGATAACTTTTTCAAAAATGGTGATTAAACTTTTTTTTCTTCGCGGCTCGATTCTTTCAAGTGTTAAGAAGATACTAGAATTTTTTCAAATTTTTAAAATCACATTTTATGTTATAAAAAAATTATTTTTATTGCTGAGCTCTCTTTAGCGGCGGCGCGCGCATGCCGTAACAGCCGCGCGGAGCCCTATTTTCAACGTCAAATTAAAATTATAAATAATGGAGATAGAGTTCCGGGAGTACGGACTTTTTTCTTGGAAATTTTCTCCTCTTTAACGGGCTTTTTTCAAAATTGCTTAAATATTAATATTTTTCGAGTTATTAACAAAAAACGAAATATCGTTTTTTTTCCATCTTATTTTGTTAATAACAATTGCAATTTTTTACCTGCACCAAAATCCTTCAAAAACATTTTTCTAGAGGTGATTCCGAATCGAATGAGCCATCGCTCATATTTTTAGGACCTTTATCTCTATTTTTCACGTTTTTGAACTTGTTGACTAGACTATAGGTCCAGGCCGACGTCTGAGCTGCTCTTACTAAAGTAGTACACTTTTTAAATCCTGAGTATTACTAATAGGACTTTTAGAAAAAAAAAAATTACATCAGAATCTTAGTATTGAATTATTATTTGTTAACGGTCGTATACTTGCCTAGTACTTTATTGGCTGTATAACTAATGCAAACTTGTCTTCGCATATATTCAGTCGCCTATTTTATTTCCGTTTATCGGAAATAAAATAGGCGACTGAATATATGCGAAGAAGACGGAATAATATATATTTAAAAATAATAACCAAACGATTTGTAGATATTAGTATAATATTCGCAAACAAATGAAAATATACATACTATAAAATAATTATACTTAGCTATTGACTGAATGAAAGAATATATTTATTTTATAAATAAATCAAAATCGATTCAAGTAATTCATAGTATATTAATAGCGCGATATATTTGTTTTATTGGAAAAACTAATAGAATTATTGAAGCCCGCTTCATGTACTCGTTTGATTTTAGCTTGAACATAAAGTGAGTGATTTAACAATATTATTGTTACATTGGAGTCTGACTCACTTGGATTCTATTTTAAGTAGTAAAGTGTCAAGAGAACAAATCGGAACTTTTATAAATGTAATTGTGATATTAAATTAAATGTTTTTACCATCTTTTTTATTTGGATGTTATCTTTTTGGACTGGAATGATTTAGCACGCATGGAATGGTCTATAGGTATACGGACATATTATAATAAGGATTGTAAATATTTCCAAAAAAGTATATTTTTAAAGTTGAAGTGATTTTTTTTTTATTTTTTAATGATGTTAATTTAAGGTTGTAGCCGGAGATTGTAGCGATATTTTGTACATATATTGAGTTTGTAAATATTTTTGGTAATAATTTATAAATTATTTTTAGTTTCGAATTCGTCGTACGGACAGCTTGGTGCCACACATTTTGAATGGGATCTTTCGACTCTTTCTTTATCGGTATCCATCTTGAAATGTGTTGGCGTGCTGACAGGAGCTTACCACGTCTTATTGTCAGAAGAACTTTTCATCGCTTTGGGACGCATAAGCACATTTATGTTGATTTTATCGCTATCTCATTTTATATTATACTTTTCATGACCATATTCTGTGTCTTGGAATTCATTAAAGGAGGCCTATAATAGTGGTGACTATTTTATAACTACCAATTAAAAAAAATTGGGTAGTATATAAGACATACGTAATCGTATATATGTAGTCATAATTTTTTTTTACCCAACAATGACGAAGTTATAAAATGTTAAAGTTTTCCTATATTCAATGCAAAATCATGGACACAAGAATTCTGCAACGAAAAATACAATGTGTCATTTCATTAATGAAAATCAAGCGAGAAGTAAGCTATTGCGCTCCTTTTCATACCGTTGGCGCTCGGCGATTAGTATGTAGACTACCCACAATTTACTCATCATAAACATCATAACCCTGCCGCCCGACAGTCGCGTCAACCCCGCAAACTTGTTCCTTATATAAATAGCTACAAATTCTCAATGAATGTTATAACTACGTGTTAGGGGCGCGTACGTACACAAATATTTTATTGCATTTGTCCAACAATTAGGTATAATGTGGGATTTTTTTTTAATAATGTTAGCAACCGTAGCGCCATCTGGCGGCTATAAGTCGGAAACGGGGAACAGGTTCCAGTTTACCTGCGTGTGGCGTGACGTAGTCGTTGTCGAAGTGTGGGTAGGACGGCCGAGCGTTATGAAGGTCATTAAGTTTGCGCTTTAAATAGCGGGGTATAATTATTAGAGGGGTCATTCATGTTTGTGAGTTTGAGGAGGACGAAGCTCTGCCCGAATTGTATTGTAAGGTCACGTAAGCCATTGTTTATTTTAATGAGTGATGAGTGAAGTGTAATATGGCGATAGTTCATGTGTGTAAATATATGGACAGTGTGAGTAAGAATGTATCTTAAAATATGTACCTGTGAACCTTAATATTGTTATTTTATGGATAATATAATAAATGTTTATATTTAAAACGCATTTTCACTTCTGATGTTTAAAATAACGATTTTCTTTTTTTTATTACTGTAATGTGTTTAGTAGCGGCAACTGATATACCCAAATTTTTATTTTTGGTAATTAAAAAATAGTCGTGTATTCATTGCTAGAAATGGACGGATAAAGGCTGATGATGATGATGCTGTGATTATGTGTCTTAGCACGCTTTGCGTCCTCATTGACTGAGATTTTATTGCATCTAGATTTTAGACTCTCGCTGGTAGTGAAACGTCTAGTAAGGGTTAGCCAATTTAATGCTTGACTTTAAGTGAACTAGTCTTTTAGGTTTTATTCGGTTGGAATCCGTATTCGATTTTTGAATTCGTTTGCCGCGTTTGATTTTGTAAAATGAATGTATTTCGTACAGAAAAAATTAACGTTCTTTGTTCACGTTTATAATATTGAATAACATAGCGTTTGCATCGATTTGTTATTGATGTTGATGATCATGGTTTATTAGAGGCCTCCTTGTATAGACTCGTTACAATTATTTAAATTTGTCTGACTTGTATGTTAATATGCTTAGTAATTAAGATACACGTTACCCTAAAACAATATGTAATACCTAAATCATAGAAGCGGGGACTACACGTTACACACCCGTACACTACACGAGTAGGGGCGGGTGTGAAGGGTGTCTCCGGTAATTGAGTCCTCGGGGCCCTCTAGGGCTCGGGGGACCTGAGGGGGGAGAGACATCGAGGCCCTGGGGCCGGGGCCCTCGTTGGCAGTCGTGATTGATAGACAACACGGCCTGTGATCTTGTGAAAAATATACTGTCTTTAAATGCTTTGTACCTGAATTATTGCAATGGTGCTATACTAAAACAATACATTTACTCTTTATTATTATGTTTTAAACAGTTTTAATATTAAACAATACAACTATCTTTATTATATTAGTTCAAATGACATATTAAACTTCGTTTGTTATTGCGTTGAATGAACGAATTTAACTTTTGTAAGCACTGATTTTAAAATCTTATTATCCCTTATCCAACTTTGTACTTTTAATTTTTAACTGCCCATAATATTTAGACGCTATATTATTTTTACTATATCTGATTTTTAATCCATTGGCGCCATTACGCCATTGCAGTGGTGGCGTTGTGAGATGGGTCTTCCACTTCCCTCTATTATTTGGAAGAGGTTGACGCTGGCTCACGCGTCCTGGCCTGTATGGAGGTGCTGCTGTGGCGGCTGGTCGTGTTATGCGATTTCTAACTAGAGGATTTTCTTTTCTTTTATTATTCTTATATCCTCTTATTTGTTTTAGATGTTGCGGGGTCTAAATTTATCTACTTATTAATCTTAGGCTAGTGTTTAGTAAGTAGAAATAGTTAGTATGTTTATGAAAATGCTAAACTAAATTTTAAAAAGAGCAACCCAACAGAGTTTCTTACTATATAGATATATATATACTAGTATAGAAGTATGTATTTCATTTTTTGTAACAGAATATTTAAAAAGATTAGTTCCACTGAGTTTGTTTCGCCGGTTCTTCTCAGTGGGCTTGCTTTGGAACCGGTGGTAGACTCAATTGACTTTCAAAAAGATACTTTGGTTGTACTATTTTGTATAAAAAATTGACTTTGACTTTAAAAATCAGGACTTGTTAATATCAATATTGAGTCTCATTCGCTGAGGACAGCAGATCAACATGTGATTTAATTATTACTTTAATTCATTCGAGGGTTGAGGTCACGTCTCGGTATCTGTGGGTCCCTCGCTTTTGTATTTTTTGCGGTTTCATTTTAACAATTAGCATTTAGCGAGGGTTCGCTTTAATTTTTTTGCTTAATCTAAGTGGGACTCGTTCAAACATTGTCTACTTCGCAAAAAACAAAATTTTGGAGAACAGAGACACATCTGTATTATTATAAGCTATATAGTTGATAAAACGTCCCCATCCTTACTTACTACTTATAAATAAAGTACGAGTCCACATTCGGCCACAAAGATAGGCCTGTCTCAATGAACGTCTAAACAGCCGATTCTCAGCCCCTCGTGTCCCACTTAGACAGACCGCTGCGCGAACAGACCATCGCATGATGAGACGCTATGAAATGAGAGGTACAACCCCAGAAATGAATGGCAGGAGACACAGAAAACTATAACAACAACAATATGCAGTAACTTTAATGACCAACACCAACACATAAAAAACAACAACAATAAAAAATGGAATTTGATGAAATCACAAAGGGAAGATAAGTTTAAGTGTAGATTCTCAGATGTTCTTTTGTGATACAAAGTACCGGAAGCCCCGTCCGTCCGTCCGTCAGGTGAGACATCAAACGAGAACAACCCTTGCGACGGACAGACGACCGTCTACCAGCGAGCAGCGAGGGCTCTCGAGTGTAAAATCCCGTTGGTAAAGCTCTTATCGAGCGGGAGTGATATTTTTAGCGCGACCGATCGCTTAAGTAGCTCCGTGATCGGCTTTATAAAAGAATGTATTGTGTACATACTACATGTAAAGAAGGAGTAGAAAATAGTAGATTTATTATATAGATTATTTAAATTAAGTATATTATATATTCATTAAAATGGTAGAAAATATTTGCAAAAATTATTGGAATTATTGGAAGCTTCTAATATTATCTTTTTATGGCTAGTTGGTTGAATGGTCAGGATCTAGGGCGTCGGGGTTTCAAATCCCGTGAAGTAAACTGCGCAACAATACTATAGAATGAATTAATTTTACCTCTTTACTTATCAAGTCTAGATTACGGATTCTAAAAACATATTCATCAATTCAGAGGTCATTTGGTCCAGAATCGACCCTCAAACCGACCGCCAGTATAAACACACAGAATAAATAAATACAGGGCCGATCGTTTCTATAAAAACGATCAAACCCTTCGATAGCCAAATTGGATTATGACAGCTTTTATATCCACATGAAATTTTCATTCTCTTGAATTTAATTTTAATCGTATTTGTTCAAACAACGTTTTATTCGAAACAATAAGTATTGAAATAGCCCGTAGCTATAAAATATGTTTTATTTGTTCAATTTAATTAAATCTACAGTGTGTTTATTACATCTATGTTTATTACGTGTATCTATGTTTGTACAGCGACATGTAATCCCTAATATATATGAATCGGCGCGGCGTAGTATGAAGATTAGACTAAAACGTTTAAACTGAGAGGTAATGTTGGTCGGCCCAAAACACACTGATCGCACACAATGTTACAAGTGGCGTATGCAATTTTTATGCGGCGTTCTGCGGCTTCAAATCCTGTTCCGTGCAACATTATACATCTGTCTTCAGTCTTGTTAGAAATTCATTTCAATTCAAATCAAATTATATTTATTTATTATTTCAGGTACACTATCCATCACTGAAAGATTTTTAATAAAACGCGTGCCATAAAAGTGCGTTGATGAAGCTCCATCTTACAAAACTATTAATAAACGAAAATAGTTTTTTTGTAATGTGCATCTAGGCTAGGAACATCAAATGATGTAGTATCAATGACGTGGGATGATCACGGGACCCGGATAGTTCCGGCTCGCCTGGAGCAATACCGGCTGCCCGGGGCAATACCGGCTCGCCCGGGGCCATACCGACCCGTCCGGTCCGCCCGGGGCGAGACTGGTGTGATGACTGACTAGACCATGTCTGTCCTGTCACATCCTGTCATGTACTAGATTAACAGTAGAGAGCATAACGTTCGCCGGGTTAAGTTTGTATATCATATAAATTAGTGAATTGCTTACCACTGATACACTTCCCATGTTCTAGTATCAATCAACAATTCCCAAATAATGCAGAGGTTTTTCAATTCTTGAAATTGGATTGATCCTCTAATTATCAGACAGACAGACATAAGCTAGTCTATAAACATACATACAAAGCTAGTTATACTGTTTATAGTATTTCAATGTATTCTTTTATTCTTATTCGATATATTTTTATGTTTTATTAAACAGTACGGGCGCGATAAAATGCGACGCCTGTTTATTGTAAGCTCACAAACTGTTCAGGAATTGTAGGTTATATTATGTTAGGTAATATAATATACCTAGATAGTATCGTATCATTTACTGTATTAACGAATGTTTCTAAAAATATAAATTTTTCATTTCTTGAAGGCTTCATATATTTTGAAATATTTCTAAAGTAACACCCACTCACTTTTAAGTATGATAAGACTGTGGCAGTGAGCTGGAACGGACGGCCGATGGGCCATTAAGATTCAAGAGTGTCGCGTTTAGATAGACAAAGTGTTGGTCGGCCATTAACCGTTAAGGTAGGAAGACGATCTCCGTGCAATGGCCGGTCAGTGTTGGATGCCAGTAGCGATTTCGGATTGGTCGTCTTGGCGTTCACTGAGGGAGGCCTATGTTCAGCAGAGGACGGATAAAGGCTGATGATGGTGATGAAAGATGATGATGATAAAGAAGATTGTGGTAGAAGCGGACTTGAAGTGCTTATTATCAAACACATACTACATTAGATTTCAATTTCGGTAAGGCAGGATTCGAACCTGCATCTATACATATTATATTTAGCTCACGAGCTAAATACATATTAGCTTTAGATCACAGATGGGTGATGGTGACCACTCACCACCAGGATCGTCCATCAGTTCGTCTCTAGTAGTATGGATATGTAAAAATAACGAAAACTTTTCCAGATATCGGATTGTTCAAAATATCATTCAGATAAAATATTCCAGTGTATTGATTTACGAGTGTTTGTTGTTGGGCCTTTCATATTATACGATACCCTCGTAGAGGAGATACTTTGGGTCGCTCCTTTTCAATATAACACACTATACCATTGCGTGAGTTTATATAAATAGTACGCTTATTAATATCAGAGACAATTTCAGATCAGATAATTAATATCAGATCGACAACCTTAATGTTAATCATTCGATACAAAATTTGATCAATAAATAATCGTAGTCCGTAGGTCAATAATTAGATGGGACGAATATCTCCACGCAGGGCCCTTTTAGGTTTTAGTCATCACCAGTGGCACTGACTAAGAGAGTCTTGAAGTTCATTGAAAGAGTCTAGAAACGGAAAGAAGATGATAATGATTGGAAATTCAAAGTATAGTAGCATCAACAACTTAAAATGTACCGCAATACACGGGGCTTAATAGAAAACTGTCACCACGACAACATTAAGATTATTCTGAGGGCGTGCAAACAACGCACATTAAAAGTTGTAGTGCGAGGCGGCGCATACATTACCACTCGCGGCCGACTCGCGCCAAACAATCAGCGCGACGTGAGCTGAATGTAGACCTCGCACAGATTGTTCAAAAGGGGCCTACCCCGGGCCCCCTAGTCGCGGGGCCCTCCCGTCTCGAGGCCCTTCAGTGATACACCCCTCGATCTTGAATAATAAATAACAAACGAATTACCAGGTGTTGTTTGTTTTCGCTCAATTACACCGTTTTTATGTGTCTCGGTAAAAGTTATATTTCCGAAAAGCCCCGGTATGTGCTTCTGAATAATAATTTAGGCTAGGTTAAAAAAAATATATGTTTATACAAGACAGTAAAAATTAGCGTGAAAAAACTAAATCTACAAAATTGAGTATAATGCGTATGTTAATATACAAATAAGATTGTAAGACCTTATGATAAAGAACTAATATTATGAACCCAGCCTCAACTGTCTTACTTACTAAACAAAGTGTATTGTGTTAACGTTTACAAATTTAGTAAATTGTTAATTTTCTTCGTATCTTACCTCAACCAGTAACTGAACAGCATACGTTTATCTTGTTAGAAGCTTAACAAGTCACACGAATACCAAAGTTTAATTTATTTGCATGTTATCAATGTATTTGAGCATCTCTGTTCGTGTCTGTACAGACCACGGCACCGCGGCTCCGTCTCGATAGCTGTTGTAACATTATGATCGCTCAAATAAAAGATGTCGAGTAAACAAGGCAATAAACGCCAGAGTTTAAACACAAGAGCGTCCGAAGTGTTGTAAGCTTCAAACAAACTCAAGATCCACTTTTATGAGTAAACACTACGGCGCAATTTCAACTTTCGTTTCAACTATAAAAAATCCTTTCAGTAACTCTTTTAGTGACTGCTTCTATTTTTAAAGTACAAAATAAACGAACAAAATGTAAAGGTATTGTGGGTGATGTCGAGAGAATACATTTTTACAAACTTTCCTCTTGGTGCAGTCCATTTTAATTTAATATTTAAAAGTGTTTAGCGCTATTATATGATAAATGTTGAAATATAAATATAATGACGTGGTTTTTTGTTGATCTTCTTTCACTTTTGTCTTTATGGCATATAGTCCTCGCCACTTTTAAAGTCCTGCGACTAATGCCTGAACTAAATTTGACAAGATTGACATCTTGACATCTGTCTGGAGTAAGAAGTTGTGATATTTTAAATTGTTTTACGTGAAATATGGAGCATATAATATAAAGTAAGGTGTAAAAATTTAAGGCCGTATAATGATCGTTAAAGTGAAATAATTTTGTGAATTAGAAAGTAAAAATAAACAACAATTAACCCCGTTAAATAATATGTTTATAAATGTCACAGCCATGACAGGTAAATTTTAGAGATGCCAGAGTCACTCATTTTTGCCTAATTTATGGTTAAAATATTATCATTAACTCTATACCTATATTTATCTTATGATATTTTATATGAATATAAATACAAGGTAAAAGAATTAAAACCTTGCTCAGATGAATTATATTTTCAGGTGTTTCTGTAAAAAAGGTCGAATAACAAAAGAAGTAACAATGGCAGCAATTATTTCTGAGAAAATCGTCACTCCTGGCAAAAGCCGAACACATTCGAAGAAGCTTGTTTTAGATGAATTCTACTAATCGGTTATACGTAAAAAATACGAATGAAATATTTACAAAAAAATGTTTTATTTTACTAAAACCTGGCAGGGAGATTTTTATTTTGCTGCTATAATTATTTTTGTCATTATTATCTCACAGTCTTTATCAATCCACTACTGACCATAGGTCCTATAATTATTTAAATTTTTTATTGTACTAGACTTGGTAGAAAATCATTACACTAGAAATTGGCAACATTGAGTTATGAGACCGCAGCGCCGCGTCTATCGGACTTCTAAAGTAACGCGGACTCTATGACAAATCTTAACTGACTAAATATATTACTAGATAATAGGAGATATTCGAAGATTTTCGCTAAAGCAGACACGAACACTTCACCAATTGCTTAGTTTAAAAAACTAATACTTGCTACTATTAATTAAAGATGCTAGAAAATAGTTACTGTAAAAACAAAATTTTATATTTATTTAAATGTAAATTCGTCTTATTTAGACCTTCACAACATAAGAACCAAATTAGTTTTAAACGAGAAAGAAGTTCCCTAGAATGAAACAAATGTAGACGAATTTAATAACAAACTTCAAAATTAATAAGAAATAGCTTGGAAGCGTTTTACGGACGGCCGAGCAAAAACTTGGAATATCAAGCAATAATCGTAAGGAATGGGTGAATACAGGGAACTTAGAAATTTGAATTTTGGCACCGGTGACGTTGGCAGCGGCGGAGGAAGCGCCAACTGTTCGGCCCCGCTAAAGCATGCGGTAACGGCCCGCGCCCGAGCTCCCCCGGCGAACACTGCGACGCGGGTTCAGACAACTCGACTTGAATTTCAAATTACAATATATTTATTGTTTAGTGCAGAATGCATTTTTGTCACGATACAAATTTGCACGAGAAATTGCGACGAATCTTTCAGGGACAGAAAGTTCGCGTCTGCCAAGAGTCTCAGCAAAATTAATGGTCCGAAAAAGGCGGACGTAGATTGTGCGATATATTTGATTAATAGAGGTTAATGTTGGGATTTATGTGGGAGTCACCGTGTATCCTCCTGAAACCGGCCTAAATACGAGAGTCGACAAAAGGTCGAGTCGGTTTTAGATCTTCAACACGCACGCAAAATTATTTGAATTTGACCGATTTTGGTCTATATTTGTACTTACTAACTAGTGTTGTGATTTGCATTTTACTTATTTTTATTTCAACCTATTTAGTACTACCTATTTTATAAAGCATCGCATCACATATTCTAGCAATACTTATAAGGACCACAGGTTTTGATTTCCCGCAAGCGATTGGAGGCAAAAACATAAGAAGTATAGTGGTCGAGCTGATTATTCGGTGAATTTCATAACACAGAGATATAACATTAGAAAAAAAGTTAGTGATATTCAAGAATATATTATCTAACAATATTGATTAATAACTCACAGTAATGTTCAAATGAAATAAATAAATTTTATAAAACTAATAGTCTACTTACTAGCTAGTTACTTCGAACACAACTATACCGGGTGTATTTGGAACGTTTTGAAAGATTTAAGCCTAATAATATACTATTTATATACTATACAATGCATATAACCATTTATCTCAGAATCGTTATTTTGGGAAATTTTAGAACTTATGTATTTTGTATCCCGCAATGTATCATCATCATAAAATCATATTATTATGTACGCTATAAACTCACGCAGACTGCTAGTTGTGCGCGATGCGAGAGTTCGTACACCTTGAACGACGCGGCTGTGAGTCAGCTGTTATATTTCTGTTTTATTCAAAAACTATTATTTTTAAGCATTGTCATCAATTAATATCTTTATAACAGGATTATACAAAGTAATTTAAAAAGGACAACCAAAAAAAATATATAAAATTTTGCGTTTTTTTAACTTCTATCATGTCAGGCCACGCCTACATTATCATACCTCAAAGAGTTTAAAATACATCGTATATAATAATATAGGTTAGCCCGTAGAATTACATTTTTGGGTGTGATGAAATCAACGTGATTATGAATTAAATTAAAAAATTTGCACTTATCAAAAACCGATGTGTGCCATCACCACGCATATATTAAAATGAAACATTTATTATATTAAAATGAAATTATTATAGTGATATTATCATTCAATTATGAGCAAATCCTTATCATAAAAAATCAGAACAAGACCGAGTTCCCTAAGTAATATAATGCGAGAAAGTTCTGATGGTCTGTTTAAATTCAGTTACGCACGATAACGAAGTGGTGACAAATGATAAAGAGAGAACGAATAAATTCAAATAAGGGGAATTCCTTTGGCTAATGTCAGATATACATGGAGATACTTGGTAATATAAAAATGCTCTACTCACACTTCGATTCACTTTCGGGAACACGTTTCTTAAGATGCAGTATTATTTGTTATTGTTGCAAAAAATAAATAACTAGCACTTGTAGTTAAATATTAATGTCATCAAAAGATGTAATCGTTCAGAAATAATATGTTAAAGACGATTTTGACACAAACCCGATAACATAGTGGTAGTTTAATTTTTACTTATTTGCTGATTTTGTTGCTTTTCCAATTTTGTTAGGTACCTTTAATTTTTTTGATCCTCGTTCATAATGCGTTTCTCTCACAGCCCATGCCGTATCCGTGTATTATTAATCACGACCGCCCCGTCGTCTCCCCTCTGTTACACCTCGACATTTCTACCTCACGCTTAAAATGTGTAACTTTGGAGTAATTTTATCGGCGCTTCAGAGTCACGTACTGACACTTCATCTCGTCGCGGGCGGGCGCGCGGGGCGGGGGGGCTGAGCGGACGAGGGGCGAGGGGGGGGGGGAGAGGCGAGGACCGCGAGGGCACTTCTTAACAAATTTGACAGTGAGAGGCATCTTGATGAATCGCGGCCGTCAGGTGTCTTTGTAAATAATAGGGTATCTTCGCTCTTTGTTTGTCAACTGGAATAAAATTTTGCTTTGTCTGTATTTTCATATCGGATAAAATGAGAATGACTTGTATATTTTAGTAAAATCTTTTCATTCACTCTTAAAGATTTGAGTTATTATAAGCAGATGTAGAATCATTATAATTTAAGCATTAGCAATGTATGTAAGCTATTTAGGGCGTGAATCGGTTCCTCCTTACAAAACCTCGGCAACTATGAAACAATCTTATTCTCGAGCCGAGGCAGCGCAGACAAAGTTTTTAACTAAATTTAAACTTAGCTAAAGCTCGTCCGGACTGTAACATCTGTAGCTAATAGGGCTGTCGCTTCGATAACATCTTGAATAATAATACCTTAACCCTCCTCGGTGCATGTAGACGTTACATATTAGATTTGGTATTATGCTAGTGAGGACGAGCCGTCGAATCTTCATACTTTACCTACCTAATATTTCAGTCTTTCTATGAAAGTATAGTCCATGCTTTTCTACTTAGGAGAGAAACTTGATTGGTTACATGACATTGTTGATTGACGGTTGCTCTTCTTGGGACTGCGGATGCTAAGGAATATTATCGCTCTAACATTGTCTAACGTAAAACTATTCCGAGAGTCTGCCGATGCAAAAGTTACAGAACCATACCGAACGAATTTCGAAAACTGACAGCGGACTCAGGTTCGAATCGACGTGCAGATAATAATATAATAAAATAAAATATGATGAATATAGATGTTTGTATTAATATACATTTCTCAAATTTATTTCCTTTCCTAGTACCCTATACCCGTGACACAATCGTTGCGTTTACTATCTCGCTGTTGTTACTTTTGGAGTCGGTGTCGACCATGTTCGATAAGGTACAGCAACAAATACGACACCGAGTTCGAAAGTAACAATAATGTGAGAGTAAAGGCAGAGATTGTATATTAATAGAATAATAAGTTATTATTGTATACTAGCAGCGCACCACGGTTTCACCCGCGTACTTTTCCGTGGGAGTACGGTGATAAATTATAGCGTGTGTTATTCTGATGTATAAGCTATATTATTGTAAAGTTTCATCAAAATCCATTTAGAAGTGTTTACGTGAAAGTGCAACAAACATGCATACTTACAAACTTTCACGTTTATAATATTAGTAGGGTTAATAATTATTATGTTACGAGCTTTTACTTCAAGCCGGCTCTCTACAACACACATCTCTGTTGTCAATAATATATCAACTCCAAATATCTAATGTGACACAATACGGCAATCGGATTATTACGGAAAAATATGTGTTAAAATATACGAGATCGAGACAGACGGACGTGCGGATCGGATGAGATCACGTGAGATGGGTTGACAGGCAGATGAGCTCCCCCCACCCCCCGGCACACCCCCCGCACGGGAGCACGTGATGATGATGTACACGCTGTGTTCATTTATTTTTGACATGTCTTTGAATATCATTTGAGGTCTTTTTTGGTGTGTATATGATAATCATGTACGGCTGTCGACTTTTCACGAGTGAGGAGTTTTGAGCCGTTGACAGCTCAGTTTGACGGCTGGAGATGAATCATGGGTATTGGATGTACCGATCGGAAATCTAAAGGACATCGGCAATAATATTATATGTCTTCTGATTTTAAAAAGTAAGCAATCTAGTAGACTTACATAGTCAGTAGAGATATAAAGCCTTATAGAGACTGGACATATAAATTTCAATACTTATTGTTTTTTTTATTCTTATTTTATTTAGGGGTTTTATTCCTATGAACATGCCAACCCCATTGCACCCCTAACTTTATTTACAAAAAGAGAGAGAGAGTCACTGCGGGGGCTCAGTAACCATACTACACAAGTCTCTAGCTACCTCTGCGTTTGGTTGAGCTGATATAATGTGGATGATTCCTACATCGTATGTGTTCAGTTTATAATATTCATTCACAAATGACTCCCTCTTTACCTGGGTACGGGCACTTTCTATCAAAATACGTTGAAGATCTTCGACTGTACCACAGAGAATACAATTAGGAAAAATACTTAATTATAAAATTCAAACTAATACTGAGTGGCAAATAAGTACAACGTTTTTTCAACAGGATACAAGCATCTAAGTTCAACTATGTAGATACCACGTAGCATTCAGCTTCTATCTTCTATCCCAATAACAAACAATTAGTTCAGCTTATCAATGAGTGCCAAACTTCAATATCTTAAGCATACATTGTATTCCTTTTAGCTTTTATATGATCCAAGTCTAATAAGAAACAATCTGACGATGTCACAATGAGAGTGGAGCGTGACACTAAATCCGTTCCCCTGACACACCGTTTAGTGTTCACGTTTACTAATATTTAGGCCCGAGCTCACATGTGCTCGTATGAATCAGGCCAAAGCCGACAGTCCGCTCGCAGCCGCACACCCATCCTTATTAATGCCTGTTGTTACGTCGCTTGCTCTCTACTACATATTCTGTATTTTGTACCACAAGCACTGATGAATATTTACTTAGATTTGTACAAATAGTAATTAAATCTATTTATACTCAAAGACGATGAAATCTTATTTGAGTAATTATTTCTCAGGCTACTTTACTGTTACTGTCTATAACACAATAATATTATAATCACAGTCACACGGCCGATCCTAGTGTGAGAGCTATTGGTGACTCATAAACTAGTAAACTGTTAATATGCAGCATTCGTACAATTGTAATTTTTATTGTAGTACTATGTGTTTTGACTTCATTAAATTGTTGAAATAAACTATGTTTCCGAGTCAACTAAGATATTAAAAGTTTTCATCGATATCATTAATGCTAAATATTGCTATATCAAATAAATTAAAAGAATTTGAAGGGGAGTTTAATAGTTAATTATTACAAATGAAAAGAAAAATAACAAGGCGTTTTTACCCAAACATTATTACAATAGAGTCGTCATGTTCAAGACTTTAATGATTTACGTTGACCAGTTTAAAACGCGACTTGATTGATGTTACGCTGAAATAAAAATTAATAAACCGCTTCAGGCGCTGAAAGGGCTTAAATAAATTCCTTTTTAATGGAACTGATAAAGCCACTTAAGCGGAATGATAATACAGCGAGGCGGTAATGCACGCTATATTTAAATGCTGAGGTACAGTCTGCAAAAATGCACATCCACAAAGCAGCGGGAAGAAGATTAAGTGAAATCTTGCTCCATTTCCCGCCGCAGGCTCCAGCAGATATTGCACGGAGATTTCACAGAGCACTCGCGGCTCAAATTGATATACTCACGAAAACATACTTTATTATTCACGTACAAATATTATATGGAAAATAATTAATGAAATAAATTTTATTTTATGGTTCTACTGTATTTTTGAAAGAATTCTAGTATATTTATCCATAGAAGGGAAGGCAGGCGGACAGTGGGTTACCCTGGTGGTAAGTGATAGCGACATCCACAAACACCAGCACCAGAGGACTAGCAGGTGCGTTGCCGGCCTTTCAAATAAGAGTATGCCCTATTCTTGAAGGTCCCTAAGCCGTATCGGTTCGGAAATACCGTGGGTGGCAACTGATTTCATATTAACGGTCGTAAGAGACAGGAAATGCCGTCACAGTCGACAATTTAATCTACCCTAGCAACACTACAGTGTAGGTGATATAATATGGGATTACAAATTTCGGTGACAAATTAAATTTTAATATTACTAAAATTTATAAGACATGTTTCGTACAAATTATACAAGATTTGTACAAGTTTCTGTGACTTTTCCCTCTGTATATATGTCACTAGTATTTTATTCAAACGATGTATTCACAAAGACCTCCCAGCGGTAGCACAAATACAAGTTTATCGCCAGTTCCGTCTCCATGTCGTTGGTCGAGCCACGGGAAGACGCCCGGACGGAAACCGCACCAATTGACACAGTTTGAGCCTCTGACACACTTCCCCGTTCCTCCTCATTTCGGGGACGCATCAAACACTTGCAGAACTAAACGCCGGCGAAATATCGCCGTAAAGATTTCTATAATATTGAGTTTAGGGAATGTTAGTAGAGCATATTTGTGTGTATGTCGTGAATGCTTTTATCTTGATGTGGTAGAGTTACATTTATAGCTACGAATAATTTGTAACAAATACAGACAGAATGTATTCACCGTATGCCTTCTACTTGCTCTACAATACTTAATAGTTATATAATAAAAATAATATATTAAAAAAATATTTTCAATAATATATTATGCACTGATTTCTACAATACATGTACTTAAATCGGTGTTTTATTTCTGCGAAACCTAAAATATTTCTCTTTTAATCCGTTACTAATACATAAGTTTTATATTGCGTAAAAGCCTTATCATTATAATGAATAACAGTTATTAAATCTCTTTCTATCTCTCTCAATTAGCGGGAAATAGACAATAGAAAATCGACAAATCAAATGTAGAATTAATATTAACTGAGATCTCTACTGTAACAGTTCTCGTCTGCTTACACAAAATTAACTCACTCGTTATTTTTTCAAATTTATTTCCGCTTTTATTACACATGCTAGGGGGCTAGGTTAGCTATGTGTAATTATTTATTTATTATTAATATTATGTGTAGCAGCGCTACGTCGTTGTAGCGCCGTAGAGGAAATGCGTAGCTGCTACACCGTCGTAGCATCGTGGCAATACCATGCTCGTCGCTATTTTTTTTTTATTTTCTTGCATTTTATTTACTTTAATTTGAGTCCCGCATTTAGCTAAAAGTTTACGTTAACGTTTATTTGTACACATTCAATTATGTTATATTATTGTTACGACTGTTATTGAAAAAAAACAAAACATTTTGAAGGAAGGAGTGTTTTTAAAAATAGAATTAAAACCTCAACTTCATAGCGTTGTTGTGAATGAACTGAAGTATAATTTCAATAAAATAAAAAATAAAATAAAATAAGTCCTTTTGTCTATACAAATAGTGAACTTCACCAGTCACTCAGTATTATTTGCATTCCTATATTAGATTTAGACATAATGTTAGAAATCAATCATAAATCTTAGGTCTTAAGATATTATTTTCTTTAGAAGTTTAATAAGATTCAGGAGGTTCTTTAATATGAACTTAATATTAAAATAATAACTAAACATGGCAAGAAACTAATAAAGAACATTATATGATATATGATAAATAGAATCCGTCCGTCGGTACGGGGCTTGGGAGATATCAACAAAAAGCTATTTGCGAGCTCGGCTGGGAGTTTTTACGAGAGGCAATGAGACATATCGCAAATTGTGAAGCCAAATTAATGTTCAGCCGAGCGGAACACGTTCAAACGTGACAAAAATGTTGTAATTTGAATCGGAGACGAGATACTTTTATATTTTATTTTTTGTTATTAACATACCGTTACATAAAGACAAATATTGAAGGTACTATTTGATAAAAAAATCTCTCTTGAAGTCCTCAAAGGATCAAATTATTAAAGCTTATGTGCCTTGTGAAAGGATTCTGTCGGCTGTGCTGTTCGGATCACGATCGTTGGCTCTGGAGCAGTTTATGTCGCTGGTGGATTTCTCGTCGCCGCACAAAGAGATTCATAATACTGTTTACAATAGTAGATATAAACTTATGATAATGGAATAGTTGTTTTTAACAATTTTTTTTTTCATTTTAAGTGCCACTCCGAAAACCTGATTGAATCAAATCTAATTTGTTAGCACTAAAAAGCGTTTGGAATAAGTGCTCTGAGTAATTTGGATAAAAAAAGGATTTTATCATTTTTTTTACGATAGTTAGATAGACGACAACCAAGAGCATGAACCAGTTTATCCGGGAACAGCCTTCACTCGTGTGATCTCGTCCATATTATGTTGCTGAATGTGAGATATTAGTTGGTGAGACTGTGCTAGTGATTACTCTTCACTACCAGTCCTGATCTTCACCCCTAAGCGCGGCAAGTTAGTTTCACGGGAGAAACAGTATGGCATAAAAGGTTTTATCATGGCAAACCTAATAATCATGATGATTGATGTTTTAAGTTCTTGGCGTTCGTTGATGGAGGCCAATATTCTGCAGTGGACGAATAAATAATAATGATGATGATGTTCTAAATGATGTATCACTTTTTGTATTCATGAAGGATTTTTTGACATCATATCGATGCCTCTGTTTGTTTTATACAAGTTAAAGGAAATTGTGTAAGGAAGTATGAATATGATTATTATTTGAGATTGGGCTAACGAGTGGGGCGATAAGTTAGATCGACGAGGGCACAAACAGTGCCTTAATTGCCCGAAACAGAGTGGCCCTAATTGCCCCTCGACAAATATTAATAGTTGGGATGTTATCGGGGCCCTGATAGCGGCCGAGCCTAATGGAACTTTTCAGGTGAATTTCATATTAGCTGTCGCTTTTGGCGTCGATGTATTACAATGGAATAAAATAAAACCTAAATATTAAATATTTTACAAATAAATAGGTAACAATAAAACCAAGAGTAATTGGCTTAATCTGTGACTATGGTTTTGTACTTCGAAAAAATTTCTTACTCAAAAATATTTCTTTTTTATTTTTGCTAAATTACGATTATATCCATACAGGTCGTGATTCATGCTAGCGCGTGTAGGTGTATGAGGTACCGGCGGGCGGAAGAGATCGTTCGCTATCAGATGACTCGCATTTTTATGACTCAAATTAAAATTAATAAACGTTTCCCTTTTTTTATGTAACGAATGTTATATATTATATTGTAAGATTTAACTAATATGATCACTTTATTAAAACACGGAATAATTAATAAACTGACAGCTTAAGACTGCATAGTATTAAGTTTATTTTATTAAAAGATATCCCCGCGGTTGAAATGACTCCTATAAAAAAAACTAAATTGCCCCAAAAAACCTCTTAGAAGAACATTTATATACCGTAGGGTTAGGGTATCACATATATACATGCGCAAGTATACATATAACTTAACACACCCATACACACACACACCGGCACACGTTTGCACCTTTTATTAAGTTTAGAAAATGTTCTTTTCTTTAAGTTCTTAAAACATTAATTTACAAAATTTCCTTTGTTTTTTGTCATTAATTTAACCTTAGTGTTGCATTGTAGTTTCACACTGGCAAGCGGTGATATTCCGTTATTATAGATACTTTTAGTTTTATTATTACTGATGTTTAAAACATAGAATAAGGTTATCTATTTGGAATGTCCATAAATAAATAAATAAAAAATATATTAACAACGCCTTTGCGTCTATGATAGTCCGTATTGTCACTTTTTTAATACACAAATAACGTTTCGCACTTGTCTGTTATACTTTTTTATAAACCGTTTAGTTAATCCAATAGTGCGTGTTATTTCTACACAGCTTTAATTATACTCATAGGAATAAATCCAATCCAATTTTCACAGATTATCGCGTCCAAAAAACCAACAAAATGTATTATATTAGTCTTTATTAATTTGAATTTTATTAACAGCGCCACAACATACTTTATATTTAGTGATTGGCTTGGATTGAGCACTATTGTGATGGAATTATAAGAATGTTGTCATAATACATTTGCTGTGAATGAATCTGACATTTTAATCTATGTGTTATATTACATCGACGGCGTCAGGTATGACGGCTCGGGTCGCGGTTGGTCGCGGATACAAATCTGTATCGATCGTCATCGCGGTGTTTCGGCGAGGGGGCCGGGGCCGGCCAGTGCGACGCGGGGTGGGGGAGCGGGGGGGGGGGGGGTAATGACTGAAGGTAAGCAATGGTTAATGGATTCGTTTCATTGTTTGTTTATGTTTAAGAATTTTGTTGTGATTTTAATCATGACAATATTTAACTTTTGCTTGAGGATCCAACATAGAGCTTTCAGCTACATGGCAGTCTACCGATTTGCCTTAAAAGACGTTTAGTAGTTTTTGATTGTATGGTAGACATATAATAAGATCGAGATGGCTTTAAATGCGGAACATAAAGTTAATATTTAAATCCATCTTTCTTCGTATATATCTACTTTAACGGCGATGCAGATGGTCTCCTTCTACGAGACAGTAATGTCCCAGAAGTAGGCCGAAAAGTGGTTAAAATGAGGCTCATACATATTATACTGCCTATTTTGCCCACCATTACGAAACACAGCAAAGCTGTATCTCGGAGAAAAAAAGTAAGATAGAGGAAACCAGGCAGCTGGGAGCATGGAATGGCGCATCTCTCACACCGGTATACCTTTATTTATTCTCAACAACATAAGATGATGTCCAAACGTCTATTTTTCAGCAAAATGCGGACCAGCGTCGAGATAATAACGTTTTGTTCGCGTCTTAGGTTGTTTGTTGCATATTGTGTCGAGAAGAGGCGAGGACAGTCGAGGCAGGATAATAAAGATGTGGTCGTCTCAGGAGTAAACTTCAATGGCTGTTTCGTGATAGCCCCATAATAGTAACAGCTTGTATCTTTTACGAGAAAACAAGACCTCAATATAATATGCTAGTGCTGAGTAAACCTGTGTAAAAGAAATGTGCAGTTTTTTAAGAATTGAGAGAACATAAGAGCTCAAAGTTTTATAAATTACATTAATAAAACAGTTGTAGTCATATTTTAATACATTTTAATGTCGTAACTCTAGAGTCTAGACTCTAGACAATAAAGAACTGGCATGTACTCATACAATGAAACTTATGTTTCTATATATTATACTCGTACATGTTAATAAGCATTATCGCATTAATGATTGCATACTGATTTACTTCAGTTACTGATTCTGTTCTGTGAGCGACGATGGTCCAGTGGTGGATGGACTCGGCCTTCCAGGTTCGATCTTGACCTCTTCGTGTGTGCCTTGAAATGGGTTTTTCTAAATTTCTAATTGCACTCTGAACACGAGACCATCGTTCGCTCACCGGTGAAGGAAAACATCGTGAGGAAACCTGCATGCCTGATGAGATTGAAAGTCTTTGAAGGTATGTGAAGTTCACCAAACCGCACTGGGCCAGCGCATCGGTGAACTATGGCCCATTACCCTCCTCGCCTGATTTCGAGGAGACTCGTGCCCAGCAGTGGGACATAAAGGCTTGATACTTTTTACTTTTTTTACAATTCACTGTTAGAAATGGTAATCATCTCATCAGAGTTTGCCGTAGTACTACTGCCTGTCACAATAGATTGTTATTGCGTGAGACAGCGATACTGTTAAAATCCTCAACACGGAGACATTCCACTCCAATTCAAATTCAACCCAATTAGGTAAACAAATAGCTTGACAACTATTTAAATGAGCGAATTTGAGGCAACGGTGACCCTGAATTATTCAGAAGGCTTGATTCATTTAATTACCGGCTCTACCTGGGAGTGTTCGTCGCTCGTCGGATGAACGTCACGGCGGAAGGGTCACAACACCACGAATAAAGGAATGCTATTCTTAAATATGATTAAAAGCCTGACTAAAGACCTTTTTAATTATACCTCTTTTCATCTCTCGCTCCATTGCCTTTTTGAATAATTTAGGAAAATAAAGTCGGGGACGTATTTTTTGATTTAGGTATGCTACTGGTATCGTAATACCGCTGTAATGAAAAATAAATGATTTGTTTCAAATTAAATTTATATAACACACAAGTGTGCGACAGCCTGACCGGTCGTGTCTATAACAAATGTAATAATATATGATATAACAGCAAATAATTTTAAAGCTTGCTTATGTTAGACATTTCTTTTCTTTCTATCTTAAGTTATTCTTTTCATCTTAAGTTATGTAGTATTGAATATTATAAAGTGGTAATCAAATCAACTAAACTAATTTTGATAATTCTTTTATTACATTACTTGTATAAGGCTACATTATTTGTTAAGCGGCATCGCTAGTTTGTATAAACAATAAAGACAGAATCGAATGATATAATCTCTTTAAGACTTTAAGATAATTTGGAAACTAGCTTAAGTTTGATGGCCTATAAAGTAAAAATATTTATAATCCTTTTGTAGTTGTGTCACGCTAGAGTCACGGTGACGCTTCAGACACGAGATTACAGCCATTAGGGCCGATGGGCCAAGGCCGGGGGCGGGGCCAAGAACCGAGACCCTCGAAGGGCCGCGTCACTGTTTTTATCGCATTAGCCCTAAATGCTCTCCGCGATGACTCGCCTCGAAATAATCAACCTCCACGATAGGGAGTATTTTTTGTTCGACACATTATCAGATATACGGAGCTTTGTTGTTTGTGAGACTAATAATCTGCCAGCCTGTTTTTATTAGCGTGAGTTAACTTTCCTTTGTTCTGAAAAAGAGAAGAGAATACTGAGGTTTTTAGAGCGAGGTAAAGTACTTTACGAGTCAATACGTGTAAACTACTAGAACTAAGACAAAAACTAGATTAACATTTTGTATGCGAGGTGTGATACAAAAAAGATGCTAAGGAGGTTTTCATCAAGATCACCATGAATCATAGGGATTTTATCGTCTGCCGAATGTTCAAAAAACACGAAGAGGGCTCACCGCCATGAGGTGGGTTAACAGGGAATTAAGAAAAACTCTTATATTCAAGTAGAACGGACTTTGTAAGTATTTCATTAAAAAAAAAATAAACATTCTAGCTATTAAAAAGAAAATCAACTCTAGATGTGTTACACAATTGAAAATAGCTTCTATTTAATTTGCTTTGTAATGAAACGTTGAAATGTTATCGCCTCAATTCTTCTCTTTTCATATAAAAGCAATATTAAACTTATCTATTTATAACAAAGTACGAGTACACTTAACTTTTATAACAATACATTAAAATATGTAGAGTATTAAAATGATCGTATTATTATAAAAATAGCGACGATTATAAAACCCTCCATAGCCTCTCACTAGCTAGAAACAGATTCTAATTCTATTCTCCGGTATCTATCCCAAATATTGAAGCTAGACAGAGCTAAAACTTCAAAAATCGACCATTCAGAATTAAAACTCAATTATGCTCTAATTGCGATAAGGTTCTGTTCATCATCATCATCATCATAACCATCAGCCTTTATCCGTCCACTGCTGAACATAGGCCTCCCCCAATGAACGCCAAGACGATCGATCCCTTGCTACTCGCATCCAACATGGACCTGCCACTGCACGGGGATCGTCTTCCCATCTGGTTAATGGCCGACCAACACTTCGTCTACCTAAACGCGGCCTCCACTCTTGAACCTTAATGGCCCATCCATCCGTTCTTCTGAGTGCGTGACCAGCCCATTGCCACTTCAACGTGCTTATTCTTCGCGTGATGTCGGTAACTTTAGTTCTCTGGCGGAGGTCTTCGTTTCGAATCCTATCTGCCAAAGAAACACCTAGTATAGCACGCTCCATAGTACGTTGAGCTACGGCGAGGTACGGTGAGGTCATCACGGAGAGAACGCATTGGTTGAAGACTTTCTATTATTATCTTTATATTCTTTCTGTAGGTTCTGTTGGTGAAATGCAATTTTGAGCTTTAAGCTCGATCAAATGCGTAAGCCGAGCTCAAGTCGAATTAATTGCATTTATTTGCAACGGTAAAATCGTCCCTTAGATTAGAACAACAGCTGTCAAAATCAATTGATGATAAATCTAACTTTCCGCTGATCGAGAATAATCAGTCTGACTCTGGGCACTTGCCACCAGGTTGGTTCGCCCGACATAAAAGTACGCAGCTTATGTAGTCCCGCTCGTCCCTCGGGAGCGATCGGCGACTGGCTCGTGACGTCACTGCCCAAACACTTAATATTTATACTCCCAATATTTCACCCCAAGGATTTTTGTGATATAAAATAATATTTCAACCTCGAAGTTATCTTATAGAACTTTTATCATTTTTGTCTTGTTCTAGATTCGTGAATTGCTGGAGTGGGTTTCATTAATGTCAGATATAACTTTAGTGCCCTAAATCTGTTTTAATCACATACAGCAATTGTTCTCATGCTGACAATACTGTTTATATTTGTCAAGGACATGTATTCACATTGCTGACTTACTGTGTTTATCTTCAGCCCACACTGGAAACAGTAATCATCTCAGTAAATATATCGCTCGAATTCGTTAATGTGTTATATTATCTCGCGACGAAAAGTGTCTCATGAGTTGATAAGTGTCTTTCGCATTATTTTTAAACATTTTGTTTGATGGTTGAAACTATTAATGAATACGATTGCGGTCATCGATAGAGGCCTGTGTTCATCACTGGACGGATAAGGGCTGATGATGATGATTTACTATGAATTATTTTGACTTCGCGAAACTATTCCACATTAAGTCAATGCCTTGTACACGAGACAGTAATTCTTGTCTCGTATCGTAATATCGACGGAATAAAATGTAAGCTGCGATTAACATCTGTATTTTTACTTTGAATAAATCGTGAAGAGCGATCGTACACCCGTAAAGGGTGTGGCGAGCGGGGTGAGGGGAGGGGGGGGGTTAGTTCCCCAAACTGTCGTCTAATGCCTGGACGGGTCTAATACCTAGATACTACAAAACGTGACCTAAATGTTAATGCCTATCGTTTCATTAGCGACATCGGTGACCGGTAGAAGGGGAACTGAGTCCAAGTAGACACTTGCTGAAACTGGGTGAAACTCGTGAAAACTGTTACTTACGAGTTGAAGTAGATTAACATCGCTAGTTCTCGTGCAGTCATTTTAACACTGTCATTATATTAATTGAGTGTAACGTGTTGGATGACCGATGATAATTCTTGTTTCTTAGGATTCCGTTTCCCAAAATGACACAACAACTGAACCCTTTAAGGATCCATCTGTCAGTCAAAGCAACAATCTACAGGGCACTTCCCATGAGTTGAAATTATAAAAGGTTCGACAAGTCTCACATACAAAAAGGAATAAAAACAATTAAACCGTTTATTTTGCTGTTATATTACGTATTAAAAATTTAGTATTCAGATCCGTCAGTCGTTATTTGCTCGCTACATTTCATCATAGTCATTATCACTAGCCCATCTAGCCATAGGACGATCTACATTTATTAATATTAGATTGATTAGTAGTTACTGCTTTCTCTGTATTATATAACTGTTATTCCACACTCTTCTATTTTGTTATTATTAGTAATTTAATTTAGCAATACAAATTGTTTTATACTTATTATTTAAAGTCGTGTTGCATGAAGAACGTACTGATTGTCTTAAAGACATTCAATCGAGTTCAACGTAAAACATAATGTAAATAGGGTCTAATTATTCAATTAGGATTATTAGTGCTGTAATCGCCTAGCAATAACGGCGTTTATACAAGAGCACATAATATTCTCTGCAGCTGACCCCTGCCATGCTTTTTTGCACGGTCGGGTACTAAGTAATACTAAGTTATTCCACAAAACTATGTTATTATGAATAAAATTTGCATGATCATTAGAAAACAATACCTTGATGTAACTTAGTTAACATTAAAATTAATAAACTTTAAACGTATATTTGTGTGACCCGGTAATTCATATTAATAACTGGTGTACCATTTCGGTGTATATTAACATTAGGTTATCAGCTCATGAGATTAAAGCAGAATCCCAAGTTTAAACGGAGGCTGACGTCGACCGCTGAATAAAACATTTAATCCCAACGAAACCTCTCTGTTTGATTAACATTGTAATAAGAAGCCGACGTCAGCCGCGAGCCAAAACGAACAACGTCTTGAAACAGAACCGCCGAATGTCCCGGCTATATTGTAATAGAGACAGATATACGGAGTTATTTATTATAACAATAAATTATATTGAGGGAGAGCTACACGCGGAGCCGATCAGCCCCCCTAGACAAGTGGCACATACGCTAAAGGAGTAAAATAGAATAGAATACTTATTATATGGGAATGACACTAGCTTACGACATACATTCTCACACAATAAGTTTTCTATTCGTTTAGCGTTTGGGCCACCCGTCTATGGGGGCAGGGAGGATCTGTCTCTTATACCACCGTCCTACTGCCTACAACCTGCAGGAGGGATCTTCTCTTATGAATATCAATTTAAAAGTAGTACTAGTAATAGTAGTAAGTCAATAAAGTTTATTATGATCATCATTATTATTATCATTATAATCATCCCAAAAGTTTTCTGCCACTCTGACGGCTTCTGTAGCTCAATGGTTAGCGCGTTGACGCTCAAGCCGGAGGTAGGTTCGAATCTTGTCAGGGAACAATAAGTCTCTGTGTTCCTGGGTCATGGATGTGTATAGATATGTGAATTATAAGATAAAAATATTACGTAAATTATGTAAAATATAATATGTATTTCCTCTCACAAGTTCTTCGGAGACTTACCACGGGACGAGATTGACGTGGTGTAAAAGCGTAAAGATATTATTATTCTAAACTTGTTTTTTCTTTTTTCTTCCTTTTCAAGAGCGTGTTTGCGCAGCGCTCACTCACATGTCGTGACTAGGTTTTTCGTTCGTGATCGCCTCGTTATTAAAAAAACCCAAACATACAACTAGTGTGCCTTTAATTTAAAGGGTTTTCTTAAAAACCAAACGAAGAGGACGAGATAGATACTTATTTAGAGATTATGATACTTTCCTTTATTTATTGAATGAGCAGATTTAATACGCGCTGGCTTATGCTATTTAGATATTTACTACAGTTGTTTTTATATTGTATTTTATATTTAAAAGGTATGTAATGGCGGATTGGCGGCCCTTTTGCGGATTTTTTTGTGTTTGAAAAATAATTTTATGTTTCCGGCATCAGAGATTTACAGCCGCAGCTGTAATCTAATTAATGAGTTAATGTTAGTTAAGTAATGAGTTGCGATTAAATTAAAAAAGTGAGCACTTTTATTAAAACGAGATATTGTTTCACCAAGTGCTTTTACGTACAAACAACATACTTTTTTGCGTAGCATGAATGTAATTGTAAATCTAAAGATAAGTACGATAACATGATAAATATTATATAGAGGATCAGGAAAAGCCTCTGCGGCACAAACACGCACTCGAAAGTTTTGTGAGGAATATTGTGAGGAAAACCTCCCCTCGCTCCCACGGGCATATCTATTATACAAGATAAATCCACTTCATCTGTACTCGATATTAATGTATTTATAAAATATAAATATTTTATGTACTACACCATACATGTAGCAATAGATTAAACGTGTGCCGATAAGATTTACATAACATGTTGTTGATAAAACCTTTTTGAAGAAATATATCCACTTTTTTCTTTTTTTGTAAAAGAATATTTGAAAAGACTAGATCCACTGAGTTTGTTTGCCGGTTCTTCTCAGTGAACTTGCTTTGGAACCGGTGGTAGACTCATTTGACGTTCAAAAAGATACTTTGATGGTACTATTTTGAATAAAATTTTTGACTTTGACTTTGGTAAATAGAGAAGAGCTGTATTTCTTTAATATTTATGAATTTCATTATCAGATCAAGACTTATACCAAACGTAGCTCTAAAGGTTCTTGAGACATGTTATAACAGGTTTCATGATAACGAAAAAAACATGGTGAATAAAATAAAAAAAAGTATGCGAAATTACTACATTATTTACAATCAGTCTGAATTATTAATTTATCATGTCTGTTAAAAAATGTTCTATTTAATAGCGCACAGAATATTATATCATTAGACCGTAATAAATTCATCATCAGAACGCAAAGACAGCCGAACCGATGTCCCTCGCTTCCAACGCGGACTGGCCACTACACGAGATCGTCTTCTTTATTAGTTATAGTTTTCCTTTTTAATTAAAAAATATGATGAAAAAAAAATTAAAATATATTATAAGTATAATAATTGAAATTCTATTAGAATGTTATGTGCGTATGAAAGTGGTGATATTGTATACATATTATGTGAAATATGTTAATTTTATTATCGCCTACGACAGGAGCCCCCATACGAGCTGACGAGCCTACCTCACTTATAATTGAATATTATGCTTATTAAATATATTTTAACTTATTTGGTCCTATTTAATAAATAAATGAAAAAAAAAAACTTTTACTAAGTAACATTTGTAGTAAAAGAACGTTATTTAACATTTAATTAATTTTACAGTCCGTTTCAAATCTTATCTCTTGAAGAATAAAACTAAAATAGATAGATCAGCTGGTATAATAAAGAAACCTAAAGTTTTATTAACTTAAAAAATATAAACGATGACAATGAACGTGCTTTTCACCGGTTTCAAGTATTATAGAAATATTATAATATAAGAATGCTAAGAAAAGTATTTGTTTATTAATTTGCAGCTTAAAATTTTGTATAACGATGTGGTGGACCAATCAGCGCCACACTCCTGGAGCTGACTCGTGTCAAGACCAAATTCAAATATGTTTATTATTCCAGTTCTTTTTTTAATCAATAATTCAGATTTGGAATACAGATGTTTAATTTAAATTTGGCGTTGAGATTTATTTTACAGCCGTCCATGAATAGGAGAGGGCTTTCGGACACAATGCCGATTTCCGATTTTAATTAGTTTCAATAACATGAAACTGATATGTGATATTTATGAAAGTGCATTTTATTTCCTATACCTTTTTATTTCTTTAAAATATATAATTATACACGTTACGTTCCTCGTAACATTACGTTTTAGTAATATTTTATGTAGGACATAATCCCAGCAGGGCCTAAAAAAGGAAAAATAAATATTATATAGTTGGGTAAAATCACTCATAAAGCCTTAAAGTAGCACCGGTGTCGGAAAAGATCAAACACCATCGACTACCTGTAGTCATGTTATCAGAAGAGAAATAGATCACGTAAATTATTAGACATGTGGGTAAAAGTGGTAGGGAAGGACCGAAGAAGTGACGGCTGGACGAGATCAAGAGATATTATTATGGAGCAGTGTGGAGTGATACGGGAACTAACGAGCATGAGCTCAGACATGGAGACACTTGGACATACAAAGACGACCACAAATACATGGGAATAATAATTGCTAGGAAGATGACGATGATGATGTTCCCATCAAGTATCCAATAATTTCTATTAAATAACTAGCGATGCATAAAAAATAAACTTCTTTAGCTTCAAATAATAAATACATCCACACGTTAACGCCGCCGACCGAGCGTGGTTCACGTCAGCTCAGCATTCGATCATAAATTTACTATTAGAATTTACTGGACGATATTAGCATTCAAAATCAAATAAATGTTCTATCAATGGAGCGGCTAATGAATAGCTCTAGCCGGCTATTTAACAAATAACCGTTGCGTGTCTGACTAGCTGGCTGTCAGCTTTCGGCTGTTACGACCAGGCTAGGTCTCGGGTCGATGTCGCGACGTCCGACGATTGACTTTCGTGTTAAACCATTTTATTGATGCCATATTGGCGCTACAGATTGCTACAATATAATTATTAAACTATTAAAATAACCCTTGGCGGTAATTAGTAGAATATAATATGAATGTTATTTTTACAGGTTTGCATTTTAATAACTATGCGAATGCGAAAAGAATAAAGAAAGAAAAGAAGGAAAGTGGAAACAAAGATTGGCATTCTATGCTTGTGTCCAGCCATAAAGGATACATTTAATTTTTCAGTAAAAAGTTGAAATTTTAAATTAATTATTATTTATTTTCAATAAAGTATTAAGAAATGAAAATTAACTGTCAATGTAATACTCGTACAATACGTCATCAAAACACACAATTTCAAAGTTCATGAACTAAAACTATACATTTATAAAGTTTTAAATATTTATAATAATGTTTTCTAATACTTACGTGAATCGTTCGATCACTGTCAAATATGATATAAGAAAATAAGTTATATTCATTTCTGAACTACAGTCTACATATTATTATAATATTTGTAAAAATGGTCGGAGAGAATACAAGGTTTATACTCTCTCATCTTCAGAAGTGTTCGTGGAAGATATAAACATACAGCATTGCTTTATAAACACGATAATTCAAACTTAGTACACAATAAATAAAATAAAAAATCTCGCGCAAAAAATCTTCTGAAAAGTAAAAAAATAATATTGGCCCTTTGCGTGTAATGAAAGACGCGCATCGTCGCGTCGCGGATGGATGCCGTGTTATTGTTGTAATCTTAATATTTGGTACCTAGCTCTTATTGAAATTAGTACAAGGTCATTAAGAATTTATCAGTTGTTTTTTTGCATTGGGTTCAAATTTAAAATATTTTATACTAGTATTTCGAAAAATTTAGTTGAAACCTAATTGTAAAACACTAATTAATAAATGTTACATTAATTATGTATGCACCTAAGTATTTTACAAATATTTATTTTTAATTCGAATTCCTGTGATATGTTTTTATATTTTTGTAATTCCTAACTTATATAATAAGCGATTGTAATTGGTTTAATTTGTTACATTTTCACGTATAAGCTACGAAACTTATTTTTTTATTGATAGAGAAATAAGAAAAAGGGTAGCATATTAATATGCTATATTTTATCCCCGTATTCCGGGAATGGGAAATACACGGGTAGCACCAGTAGGTACGCTGCTCTGGTCTAAAATATAATGAAGCTGTGTTTGTTTGTTTGCTGGATCGCGAGAACAATAAATATCGGTGAGTAATACATAGTAGTTACAAATAATCCTCCAAACAACTAAGCCCACTACACTTCGAGTTTTCTTATTAATTTTTGAGTCGGATGAAGTTGTGGAATAGCTTATTATTTTAGTTATAACTGTTCGTAAATAAAATAATATTGAATGAACGAGATATTAAACTATTATCTATATATCTCTGTACCCCAGCCCCATTTCGGGCTACCGACACCATACGCTGCTCTTATAAAATGTTTACTAAAATTTGTAAACAATATTAAACATTTTGTCACCTGTTACAAAATATTTAATATTTTTACAAACATTAGTGAGTATTTCAGCGGCAGTGTGACAGCGCCTTTATAATATTAACATCAAAACAAGAGCACAAATGGACGAATAATTCGCTGCAACAATTCATCTGTCAATTTTAGTTAAATTTGATAATTTATCGTTCTATGAGCGTTGTTTGAAACAATATAAAGTTGTCTGTCATGATTACAATATTGATCTCTCACTTGACAACTAATTGCTTTGTTAACGCCTCAGTTTGAGACGTGTTAGTTAATACTTTAAAAACGACATTAGAAATTCAAAGTGTAGAAATTTTATTAAGATCAAAGTAATCAATGAAAAACAAAATACAATGGCTTTCAAAATTTATCATCAAACTAATTTTAGTTTTTCTTTTAACATTTTTGTCATCGTTTTGATACATCGGGATTGCAAAATCTAAAAAAAACGGGATGAATCGGTAAAAACGAAATGTAAGATTAGTGAAATTCACCAAACCATTAGAAAAACATTAAACAGCATTAGATTCTACATTTCATGGAAAAAATCAAAATTTTCGAACAAAATCCTTGAGTCACGAAGTAATGCAAGTATACCATTATAATTCGTATCTACACCGTCTTACAAACGGAAGGAACATATTGAAAGATACGGAACGATCGTTTCAGAATAGAGCTTCTGTAGTCTCGTGTTATAGTGAGGGTGGTAATATACAATTATTACTAGTATTTTATAAATCTATTATTAGTATCGATGTAAGAGTATTTTTATTTCATGAAATATGGCTATTCCACCATTTGAAAAACATTGCGCGCGACGATTCATATAGTTTCACTCGGATAAGATAATGATATATTATTATTGCAGATAGTTATTAGTATATAGATATATAGCTGTAGATGATATGTTTCGTATGAAAAAACGTCGTTTATTTATTGTCTTTTATAAATTAAATGCTTATTGTGAAACAGGTAAGGGTACTATCATAATATTATGTATCAAAGAAGTTTTTAGAAAAAAAAGATAAAATTAAACTTTAAGAATAAAATAACCGGAACTCTACATTCATACGAAGAAGTTTTAATTAATATACGAGTAACTTTACACTCAATATACTAACAGAACTTGGTCGAGTTGCGATCCAATCATTCTAATGGCCGATATCTTCTTGTCTTTATTTTAACTAGCGATCCGTCCTGGCTTAACACGCGTATTACAATCTATACTCTAAGATGCTATGTGTGAATTATTTTGACTAAAGTATTATTCAAATTGGACCTGTAGTTTCGGAGTGTATACAATGCAAACAAACACACAAATCAAATCTTTTCTCTTTAAAATATAAGTATGTCCATACTATTCTAGTAAATAACAATGTTAAACCTTATCACGTTTAGTCAAAAATATCAATAAAATTTCGCAAAGAAAATATTATAACAGAAAATGAAAAAAAATGTTTGTAACTGTGCAATGTGCATTCATCATTATATTTTAAAAACTTATTAATCGAGAAAATAAATATTTTTAGCAATATTATTTCTAAATTATTTATTTATCTCATTTATATTGATTTATTGTGGTAACACAAATTCCAGTTATATAATCGTCGTAATGTGCATATAACTGAGGTAACACTACAGCACATGAAACGATGAGATGGATGTAAATATCTTTATAAACCGCAATAAAATCAGTAAAATAATATATTAAGCAACTATTTCTAAGATATTTTCTTTTTTCTAAGAAACGCACGAAATTTTCTTACCGCCATCTAGCTGGCTGGTTTTCATGCTTTTAAAATCTATTTATATTTTTTATGAATTGTGTTTGTTTATTATTATTTATTATTATATTATATAATAAAAAAAATCCCATTAAATAAATCCTAATCACTACTAAAACTATTAAAATTTTAACACAACCGACAAATTAACATCCGGTATCAGCTAACATAAGTCGAAATTATGAATATAATAATATTATATAAAAACAGAAAAGAGTATAAAAATAGTCTTGACAAAACAACCTACGCCAGTCGGCCAGTATAATATATTGTGTCCAAAAGTAGATGAAACAAAGCCTTTAATTCCTTTACTTGCAAAAGTTTTGTCAGCTATAGAGTTATGTTATATTGAGGACATCAATGTATTGTTTTCTTATGTTTACGCGAATTTAATTCATTATAATAATACAACTTTTGCGGATTTTATCGCATGGCCAGTCCTCTCGTGAAACAGATTGTTGTAAAGTATCCGAAACGTCGGGCTCATAAAAAACTAAATAAACCGCGATAAAATCCGTAAAAGTTGTTTCATTATAATGACATCAATGTACTTTCGTAATATGATCCTGATTTTATATTTACACCAAATATGTTAAAATAAAACGATAATAATTATATAGATAATGTACCATGTAATATGTAGGCTTGCTCATAAAAATCTAGTTATAAATAAATAGGTATACAAATTTTTCGCGATGCAGGTTTTATTCAAGTCATAGAACATTATATAGTTTTAGAATCAGTATTAATAATTCAATTGGTATTATTTAAAAAAATACAGTAACAACTTAATTTGAATCCGATTCACCCGCATTGTTTTATATCATGCTACCTACTCATACCAGTTTTAATGGTTCATAAGCAACATATTAAGCTGTTTCAGAATAATTGTCTATATATAAGAGAACTCACGCAGGTCCATTTAATCTCCATGTTAAATGGACCTGCGTGAGTTCTCTTATTACTATATACAAGTTAAAATTATTATAAATATTTCTGGTTATTTTAATAGAATATTTAAAATGAAATATCAATAATATTTCAATGTATATTTGGTCGAAAGCTCACCTAGCTTTAGTTTTATTGTGGTCCCGATTTTTCGACAATGTTCAATTGCCGTAATTCCTTTGAGACTGTCCATGATAATGGCGATTGAAACTTTGCCGAAATATACTTTTGGTGTAAAATATCCGAAACGTCGGGCATGTAAAAGACTTAATAAGCCGCGATAAAAACCGTAAAATTTGTGCTATAATAATTGATTTAGAATATAGTATGATACGCAGAATGTAATTTTAATAGAGTCTGTAATTATTTACTAATTTATTAATGTTAGCATTATGATAAATAGAAGTAGTAGGTATGAGCTAAAATAAAATAAGAAGACAGGATATAATCCGTGCAAATCATTTTCCATAAACATTAGAAAACAACAAAACAAGAAAAGGAGAAATGATAATAAGATAGAGGAAAAGTAGGTCCCTCTTTACACCTTTAGCCTTCATTTCAAGGGTAAACGGTAATGTATCAAGGGTATGCGGATAAGATGATAATGACATGTGACACTTGTTTCTTTTTCCACATCCCCTCTCCTCTCCCCGCAATGATTATCTGTTCCCGTCTATCCTCTCTTATAAAAAACCCCATACTTCTATTGATGCAATGTCCGCGGAAAACAACATCCACGCCAACACTAGGCGCGTTCTTGTTCATTCATAATATGTCAACAGACAGACGAGCCGCCTGATAGTTATGATCAACGTCGCTTATGAACACCGGTAGCATGATTTGGTTTAAGTCAGGTCACCAGCCCAGGTGACTCATTCATACGTCTCCTATTTGAGCCGCAAGGTATCGTACCATTGCAGTGCCAGTCATCTCTCTTTCCTAAACACAGCGGAGCTTTTCCGAACAAATGCGCAGGAAGGTGGCATCCATAGAGCAGAGCTTATCCCTCCCACCGGTAGCCGGACACCCTCGTACTGTGGCGCCTTGTTCAGGATCGTTGGCCACTTAGTACTGATTCAGTTCCAATGGGACCGCTAGACCTTTGTTACCGCATATGGTGTAAATCTTTTGTACAAAAGTTTATCTTAAAATAGGTTTAACAAATTACACCAATGAATTGTCCACTATAAAGAATAAACCATAAGCACCGAAACCATAAACTAAAAACAAAATAAAAAAGAACAATAAAATAAGGGAGAGCTTCATAAATAAATCAAAATAATTAAATTATAATTTAAGTTTGTAAAATGTATTCAATATTACTTTCAGAACCTCCAGATACATGCATTAGCATCTATTATAGTAGAATGTCTGTACCGATCTCTTCCTATCTTTTTTGAACTTTTATAATTCTGTCTTATCGTTGTTTCACAATAATGAAATGAATAGATCCTTCTCAAAGAGCGACAAGACGATCTACTTCCTATACTAATTTAACGATCGAATTTAGTGCCCAAATTCCAGCAGTCGAAAGTTGACCAATGAAATTTCACTCAACACGAACGTAAAAACTAGAGTTAGGCACGAGTCTTCTCCTCGCAGTCAGAGGAGGAGGGTATTGGCCCAGTGCGGGTGAACTTCACACACCTTCAAACACTTTTCATCTCATCTCATGCATCTCACCAGGCATGCAGGTTTCCTCATGATGTTTTCCTTCTCTGGTAAGTGAGCGAAATTAAGTAAACCCATTTCCAGGCACTACAGTGCGTCAGAATCGAACCCGGACCCTCTCGCTCCAGAAGTCGAGCTCATACCCACTGGACGACTACGACACGGATGGATTTCTTTATTATTTTGCCATTATCAATTCATTTTACATATTGTCTGTCAAAAAAATCCGCATTAATCTTTTTGGCATAAACTTTAGCGAATGTTAACAGCAGCAGTAATGGCGGGAAATAAAATGAAGGATGAAAATGACTGAGAACATACTTATACTCTGTAGATATTCACAACTAAAAATACGAGCATAAATTAAAAACTCATTAAAACTATTATAAATTAATGGAACGAAAGAGCGCGCTCCAAAAGCGTTAATCAGGGAAAAGTTTGTTTGAAACAGTTTCAGTGGTTAAGTTAAAAGTTGTGCGATAACATCTGAAAGTTAAAGTTTGATCCGACATAAAACGTACCTTCGTACAACCTACGAGGTCCGAGAGCTGCGGAGGGTCCGATCCTATCTACATTCGCCAAATCCGAGATGGTATCGGTCGGTCCACTCACACTGCACTGTTTACGTAATCACAAATAAACGAGCGGAGCGTCAGACAGGAGACGGCATCGCCGGTGCGTCGCGGCGGGCGCGCTGCGACGGTCGCGCGGGGCACGGCGGAGCACGGAGCACGCGCGCGTTCGGCACGGGCGACCCGGACACTGCCGCCGCCGGCGTAGGGCGGCGCGCGCACCCCCGCCCGCCCTGTCCCGCGTGCGCGCGCCGCCCAAACGATCGCCAGCGAGCTGCGATCATTTTTACATCTGCACTGTTGTGACATTGAAATTCAATTTTCCGGTAAGCTCAGATTCCCAGCTCCGGAATAATTCGGCCATACTTTACTCCTGGCACGACGACCGGGTCCTCTTCATTCGTTTTTTTTTTCTGATGGTACCGTGTGACGTCCGACGCAGCCGTTGTAATAGGAACTTGTTTGCTCCGATGTCTTCTAATTTGTAAAACAACTCTAATAATTAAAAGGCCCGCCCATTATACTAATGGTTTCCATTACTGGAAATATTTATGAATTTCAACTTTGGGCGCCTTTTGAGCTGCCAATCAAATATATTATTTTGGTACGGCAAAATGTAATTAGGATTATAAGAATACTTGTGCTAATAATTTCTTTAGCTGTTCCTTAATGCGAGAAAGAGAAGATAAATCGAAACATTGAGTTACGATTTATGTTCCCTTTGATGATATCCAAGTTTTTGTCTCTATTATATACATTTATAAAGTAAATCGAAAGTTTTTTTTTATTGAAACAAAATATACCCTAGTAGAAATAAGTTCTTTCTGATACATAACGAGTTATGATAATCTACCGAGGGCTTCATAAGTAAAAAGTTCTCCTAAACACGTTTGAGAATAGTGATGATGATGATGATGATAAATGTTAATTTAATATATTTTTTTTACAACTAAAATATTTGTACCTTAATTATCAGTATAATAATCCCCGGAGACCCTCCGTATTCGTCTCACAAAGTGATATTGACCGGATCTGAACCCGAGATCTCTCGGGCCCGGTCACTGAGAGCCATATTTGAGATTTCAAAAGTCGACTTTCGAGTTTATGTGTGGACCGGAGATTTCAATTCATTTTAAGTTCGTTTTAGAACGTCTTTAGCGAATAGGATCTTCTCAGTGGACGCCAATTTGGAGGACATTTAGCGATTAATTCGATAGAATATGTCCTCCATAGTAAACCGACTGCATAAAATAAAATGAAATAAAATAAAATCAAATGAAATTTGCCGGTTGGAGTGATGCACTCTACTACGTCTCTTTGTTGTTGTTTTGGAGAGTAGAGTATAACAAGTAGTGTGATTGATCAGTGGCACCTATACAATACATCTTTATACACTGACTGTAACATCGCATTGAATGGCGTTACGACAAACGGCATGACGCTGTCCCCATTCAGCCACCTCTCTTAATTCTTTTGTAAACTACATCTCTTTAATTTATTTTATGTCTTCTGTATTTTATTATTAATTATGAATTATAATATAAATATTTAACATAGACGTTTCAGATCTGCCGGAGATTTCGTGAAGACTGTCTTATCTGTCATGGAATAAACCACTAAGGAGATGTTGCACCTGCTGGCATTAGACCACATTGCACCACGCCGGCCATAATGCTAAATGCCACACTGTCCTTGTATCAGCTGGCCTGCACTCGAGCCACCAATCAATACCTGGCGGCAGGCCAGAGTCTCAGGGTCGTGTCCGGTGGACTATCAGCCCGGTACTTAACGGCTCGAGTGACCACACTGAATTAGCTCACATTTACATCAGACTCGAATAACCATTTCGGAGTATGGTTCCTGATGCTTCATCCCCATCATCATCATAATCATCTAAATTTTTCTCTTCATGAACGCCAAGATAGTATATTATGTATTTATTGCAGTTATTATATTATGGTAATAAATGAATATAAAATAAATGAGTATTACTAGGTAGAGAAAGTGTTGGATCTTCCATTAACCAGAAGAGAAGACGATCTCCGTGCAGTAGCTGGTCCGTGTCGGATACAATTGGGAAGGGAATGGCCGTCTTGGCGTTCATTGAGGGAGGCGTAGGTTCAGCAGTAAACGGATAAAGGCTGATGATGATGATGAAATTAATGTAAATATAACGCAACAATCACACCACTTTAACCTGTCCCCTTGATAATTTCGTAAGAACTAACCCTAAGTGTTACAGAGGTTTAAATAAAATAGTCTTTCTATATATCTGTTTGTTCCGGCTAATCTCTGAAATGGTTGGAGCAATTTTGACAGGACTTTTACTGCGAGCTTAGCTGTTATAATAAGGATTAAATAAGGCTTTAAAAATAATCATCATAAAAACGGATACGTCCGTAAACTTAAGTTAACGCGAGCGAAGCCACCTGCCACAGCTAGTAAATTTATACAAATATAATATACATATTTATGACCCGTTGCTGCTGTCTCTATTGATCATACAAATTATCTGCAATGTACAGAATTTGAACCAGCGACCGCTTCGGAAAGTACAGTCACCCCACCATTAGACCAGCATTCAAAATCACTCATGTAGAAATAAAAAATACGACTTTAAGTGATTTCATTTGTTACTCTTACATTTAAATATATCGACTAGAATTGGTTATTCTGTAAAGTAATGTTTATTTTGTTGAGATTTATTTCTGCGCTGGAAAAGCGATAACATATTGTGTAAATTATTGGCAACATTATGCATTCTAAAGCATGTTTTATGAATTACGTTTTGGGCTGAAGCCATCGCGGGAAAAGCATAGTTTTATCTTATTGTGGTATTGGTGTATGGAAACGCGATTATATTTTATATTATGTAACTCTCATCATCATCATCATCATCATCATGTCATCAGCCTTTATTCTTCCAATGCTGAGCATAGGCCTCCCTTAGTGAACACCAAGATCTTCTGCCACTTGCACCTAACGCGGACCGGCATTAGTATGTAATTCTATTGAAATTAAAATACAATACTTGTTGTTGTGTGCCAGTCTGGACACCACCATTCTGCTTTTCTGCCGTCAAACTGCTATTATATTGCTAGTTTGCCGGTTTAACAAACATAAACATGACTGCTGGCACTTCCCGATCCTCGGTCTCCCACAGTCGCACAAATGGGAGTCTGGAATTTAATTTCGCACTTCTTTCACGCTCGCACGCGGATTTGCGGATTCCATTTATCCCAGGGCTGTAGGGCCTACCCTTTTACACTTACCAAATCGGGCGTACGTGGTTAATTCAAAGGTCTCCATTTCTTTAATATCATTAGGAAGTTTGCGGCCGAGTACCGCACAGTAAACGAATACTTTCAACAATGACCGAGTTAAAAACTTTACGAAGCTAATTTTGTGAGTCGGTCTTTTCATGTTTTTATAAAAATGTTTGAACATCGCGTACACTCGTTTATATCATGTTCAACGTGTTTTATCAAAATGGTTAGACATTTTGGATTGGAATATTATACTTTATTTGAATCCGTTGTGTAAAGGATTTAACAGGCAGACAAAAATACTTACACAATACACGAAAATATTATTTAAAAAAAAACTCCAGTTGTCACTACAAGATATGTCGTACGAAGACACAGAGAACTTGTTAATTAGGTTAGATTAGATTTTACCAACTCACATTTTTGTATTCATAATTTATATGTAGTTTAATATAAATAATAAAATATGATTAAGGAAACGAGTACACTAGCCCTTTTAGCCTGAAACACAGGATTTCCTAGTTCAGGCAATGAGTTCACATATGGTAATACCTAAGAAAACATTGTATGTAATATTGTAACTGTAGATTTATTTGTACTTATGTAAGTTTGTGAAATAAATATTAATATTAATAATATTAATACTGATTGACTGTCAGAAGTAATTATTATATAGTCATTGTATTGGTTGGTTGACTTTCTCTTTTTTTGATAAAAACTTGGAATCACAGAACAATATTATCATGGCATTAAAGAGGAGAGATTTCACTAAGCGATTAAACAGCTCGAACAGAAGCTGCCGATTATTGATTAAACGTTACCAATGAATGCATAACGACTTAGATGTTTTGACAATTAAGTTAATTTAAAATATATCAAAGAAAACATGGATTAAACATGGTTCGCATCTGCTTACTTAAAAACCTCTTTAGATTTAATATCTAAGGAGCTTTTTTACAGTTTCAGTCAGTATTTTTGTAAAAACGAAAGAATATGTAAAAAACATTAAATCGATAAGCCGAGAAAATCATTGTTATCAAATAATTGAAATCTCCTTTGGAATACGTGTCTCATTGACGAACAAACAATTCTGTAAACATTTTTTTGAATTTAGTTTAAAAAGAGAATTAGTGCCTCAAAAGCATCGTAGGATAAAAATCTTGTTGGTATATTGGGGTGATTAATAGAGCTTATCACAGGACTAGATATAAGTGGTATGGAACATACCGTTTATTTTGATGACGCAGTAAAAATCCTTTTCGGACCATACCATACTTGGGTAGGCACGCTGGCGTGTGTGGGTACTCGCATTGGGTGCACTACTAAAACCACTGCGTGAGTCTTCGGCCGCTATTTGAGGGACCCGAATGCAGGCAACGGGAAATCCTAAGCGACATATAGGCAAGACCAGATTCTCTACAATAGGGGGACTGCCCGGCTAGTATGGAACATACCGACACAGATCAAAGTGATCTAGAATTTACCAGAATAACGTAATTGATCAAGAAATTATAAAACAAGTGCTATTATATTTGGTTCAGGAAATTTGTTAAAACAAAAAACGTTCTATTTATGCGGTATAAGGAGATGCGAGGGAGGACAATTTTAAATGCCCTTGAGTTAAAAATAAACGCGAAGCCAAAATGGTTTTTATCAGTAAATAGTCTAAAGTAGACGAAAATACTTATTTTGTGAATTTAATATATAGTATAAGTATATACGTATTATATAAGTAATACATTACATCCGTTATGTATTATAAAGTACATTTTTTTAAATAAATCCTTTAAGTTAAAGTAAAGTCACCTAATTCTGGTATAGGTACTTAGAAGAACAGCTTTACAAATAATTAATTTACTAGATCTTTTTTCCTCCAAAATACATCATAATATATATTTAAATGTTTGCATGAGCAGTTCTTTAAAGAGGATTTAAAGCTAGGAGCCGGCTCAAACGCCCACTTCAGAAATCTCAGATATTTCTGCGATAATATTCTTCTCTATGAGTAGGAAAATATTTTTATATTTGGAACATCAGTAGAATCTCCGTTACCGCCGGGCTCCCCTCAGCATGCACATTCATAAAATATAATGTTCTATATTATGCAGCACGGGAATTCATTACTGATATTTTGTCTGAACACCTAAAAGAGCCGGTGCACGACATCGGTGAATAAATTAAGAATTAAATATTAACAATAATAACACTGAGCTAACTCAGCTCTTTGGTAAGTTCGTAAGAACTTTTATCACGGGAATGAAAAAATATATTATAGCAGCATAAAATACTATATTCATTATACAATCTACCCGCACTTAGAAGGATTCGAACTCAAGACAGGAACTAAAGAAAACTTTCGTGGCTCAAGCACATTTCTGTATGGAATTTTTTCAAAACGATTTAAGACAAAAACAAATTTTCTTGAAATGATTTTTTTAAGCGAGACAGAGAGGCTTTACGTGACACGGGATTAGCTGTCGGGTGGAGGATTAGCAAATGGACCCGTCGCGTGGGACGGCTCCAAAACAGACCATACTTTGACGGGAGCCCATTGTCTGCTCCATCTAATACAAAATTAATGACTATAGCAAGCAAGTAATGATTTAAAGCAATACATACAAATAAATTTGTAATAATAATATGTGGATTTTAAGTTAGCGAGTTAGTGATCTAGAAACCAACGAAATATAAAAACACCCACTCGATAGTACGTAGGTCTATATTTTAATTTGAAGAATAGGCGGGATGTAGGGATCTTAAGACCAAGATCTTATATTCTTTGAAAATGATTTTATTAGCGGTAATAGGGCTTAGCTATTTTCGATTAAACGTAATTGAAGCTAGTGTACAGTGAAATGATTTTGCGAGGCTCCCTTAATCTTCGTGGGAGACAGTTATCATTGCCAAGCCGCAATGCTTTAAGAATGTCTGAATATTTCCATTCATCATCGTCAATACTGAAAATATTCACTTTGGATAACTGAGACTTAATAATATACAGTAAATTTCATCCGTAAAAATCTATTACTTCATACAGTCAAATATAAAACTCCCTTTAAAATGACGTGCTCCCGAAAACAACTCAATAAAACGATTACAATTTTCCCCGTGTCAATCTCTTCCACACTTAGAGCACCCAATTTCCTCGCCCCTCCCCCCTAGCCGCCCTCCCCGCACTCGGTATAACGAATGCTTTAAAAACAATCAGGCACAATGGCCGAGAAAGTTCGCAACTTCTGAACATCACATGAAATCACTTCGCCAACTTTTATTGAGGAATTAGTTGGGAACAATTTTCCGTTCTTTGTTCAAATAGTTATGTACATTTCAACGATTTGTGAAATGAGTACTGTGTGTCAGACGCGGGGTGGAATGTCGAGAGGAATCTAATGTCCCATTGGCTGGAGCTCGTTGTTCTGATCTTGTCAATATCATTTATTCTGTAGTAAAGAACCGCGAGGACGCGGCGTTGGACAAAATTATTTAGTTATGGGATATTATGAAGGAGAAACTCTATTTTGAACGTCAAATGTCTAATTATATTTTAGCAATAAGAGACTTCAGAATAAAATCAATGATTCTTCGTAATATGTTATTTAGTTTATGCCATAGAACGATCGAACCGAATATGCGAGCTCATTGAACTAATCACTTGCTATAGTTAATTTAAAGAAAGGTGTAAATAAATTTTAGTTTTGGCTTGTGTCTTTAATTTTTTTTACAATAGATCCACCTATTTTAAAACCTAAAATTTTCATGAACCTACTTTTTGGGTACATACACAAACTTGCTTAAATCAATATTTAAATTTTCGATACAGTGAACTTTGGTTTAATATTTCATTAACCTATTGATAACGTTTATCGCATTATATGATTAATCTCGTTAGAACTCCATATTTGTTTTGCTCGCGCGAAATTAGATCGATATAAAGCCGGAATAACAAACTAGACGAGACGAGAGACCCATTAACTTGAATAATTAATTTCGCACAACTGAACAAGTAATTAGACTTAAGAAAATAACTTATAAAATTTAGTCCCCTGAGTCCCTAGGTATTAAAATCTATTGAGAAAACTTTGGATCCGTCCGTTTGTTCAACAGAGTGTTATAAAAGATCAATGTCACTTCGATGGATAAGTTTTTGTGCAATAATGGCACGAGCACAATGGCGGCCGGAGACTCCGTCCGCCACGCGCACCACCGTCACCCATTCAAACCGGCCGGATCCAGTTTGCGCTGGCTCAAACTGGTTCAAACCGGTTCGATCCGGTTAATTCAAGCCGGCAGCCCCGAGTAATCGCTGTAACGTTTATTCATTCATGACGTAGGTCTATTCTTACGGCGACAAAGGTATTGTGCCAACTTCGCTATGGAATTGATAAGGAACTCCATTATCTTATATTAATTTAGGTCTCGGATTCATTAATTGTGCCTCCCGAATAGCGGAATTGCCTTTTGATTATGATAATGGCTGGCGCTGCCTTTGTGCGGTGTAACTATTGAGCTGCCAATTAAATACGTATTATATCGCTCGGTGCGTCGCAGACTCGCAGGTGACGAAGGTGCGGTGAGGAAGCCACCGTCATGTACAGACAGATAACTATGGTTGTATTAATACATTATTACATAATATTACTGTAAGTCAATAGAAATCGAGTGAAAACATTAAATATATTTATGAAAAAACAGTGAAGGCGATTAAGAAAAGCATCTTTTTCCGTCGTATATCTTCCGAGACTGGTCCGTACGTACAGTGCCTATTGCACAGGGTACACCGGGTAGGTAGCGGACAATGTTTGATTTTTTTTTAAATAACATGGATGCTCATAGTATTTATGTTAATTTTGGATGTTACCAGATATTATAGATTATAGTAGTGTTTGAAGCCGTCGCAGTTTTTATAAACTGTACTGAAAAATTGTATACGAACGTTTCACTCTGCAGTTCTCGCTCGTCGTCGGCTATTTAGCTTGTAGTTTTTGAATCCTCGTGTGATATTCCAACAGAAAGTATCGATTTCATTTAGGTAGTTCATGATGGAAAGAAACGGATGTATATTTTTGGAACGAAGTTCCTTACGGCAGGCTTGGAGGGGATAGGGATTTTGCTGCGCGACTGAACCGAAAAAAATGTGATAGTAAAACCGTAAGATTTTGTCCGTGGAATTAAAAAGCGTTAAATGAGACGTGCGCAGGCGCGACAGTCGCATACACAAGCTAATAGTGTATAATATATTTTTTTAATAGATAGGACAATTCAAGAGGAAGGTTTATGTATATAATTTATTATTTTTTTATATACATTAGCAAAGATATAACAATAATTGTTGGAGGTGTCGGAAAAAAATTGGCCGCCTGGGATTTTTCAACGAAAACACTGCCTAAACCCTTTGAGATATAACAAAATAATGTGTGGAATTGTATATCTTAAATAGGTCTACAAAAAAGTCCGCAATGGCATATGTCTATCTCTTAGGGATATCATACTATATCGATTTAATACTTTAAAAATTAGCAATTATAACGCGATAATTTGAAAGTTATTTACACAAATACGGTATGAATCCTTATCATTTTAAATCAGTTAATTAGCTTTAGCACTTCATGAAGATTATTTTTTCCCTGTACATCATGCAAATTAAATGAATACTTTAGGAGATATATCATATAGCAAAATCAAAATAATACGCAAGAAAATAAATCGTGTTGCCGTGATTTGAATGGGTAGCGTAATAATAGAATCCTAAATCTACACTAATATTATAAAGAGGAAAACTTTGTTTCTTTGTTTGGTTGTAATGAATAGGCTTAAAAAGTACGGTACCGATTTCAAAATTTATTTCGACATCCGAAAGCTACATTATCCACGAGTAACATAGGCTAAATTATATTCTAAAAAAAGGGGTTACGTAAGATATTTATTTATTTATATATTTTTAGCCGAAGGAACTTCGTTCCTACCTGTTTCTTAATGTTTTTGTTATATTAATAGATAAGATACTATATGCTTTTTGATGTGTAATCCCAAAATACATTCTATCTCCCAGAGTTAAAGGTCTACGGTTTGAGCGTGGGCGAATATAAAGGGCTTGCCCTTGACTTAGACCCTTCCCGTAAAGTAATTTATTACTTGGTAACAGTGACAGAGATGGGTGACCTTAGAACAAAGGGATTGGCACAGGTTCGTCACACGGGTGTTAGGTTTGCACGGAGTTTAAATTTCCAGTTTCATTTACACGTAAATTCCCGCGAAAGGTATTTGCCGCGCGCTCGACATCTTCTTTACTTTTCTTCTTTTCTGCCATGAACCAGAATTTCTGTGTTTCAGAATGAAAAGTATATAGTAGAGTAGGAGAGTGAGTATGATCGTCATCACCAAGATCATTTGAAGATTTGTTAAGTTTGGTGCGCATGAGTTCCCCGGACTAGTCGCCGATGATCTCGTTTGTATCGCCATGGTGAACTATTATTATTATTATAATAACTATTATTATTATAAAGTTCAGATCCTATGGGTATTGTTTAACGATTTACATCCTTATTAAATACCCTCGACATCAGGATATAGGACTCTCCGAGTGAATCCCAAGACGGCGGATACTACTCGCATAAAACTTTTAATAATATAGATGAAATCTAGAATAGGTTTAGTAACAAAACATAAATTGTGACACTTGTTGTGTATGTCAGTGCATGCCGTCGCAGCTGCTGACTCAGCATGTTATCCTGATTGCTGATGTGTGAGAAGAACGTATGGAGACCGGATGAAGCCTGGCTATGCGAGCTAAGATATATTTTATTGTCATTTCGAAGGTAGAAGGTAGCTTTGCAGCTAGTTCGATATAGCTTCGAGGGAGAAGTAGATAGAAGGATTTAGTTAGGTTGTCTTGTACTCAGAAGAATTTTAATAGCATAGGAAAACAAAGGAACCGTGAAAATCTTGTGACTATCGACGCCCATTAACATCCACATAACTATAGATATAGGCTGATCATGATGATGATGATGAATATCGAAGTCACAATAGGTATGCATATTGATCGCGAAGGATTGTCATCTGATTTTTTTCACAATACTATTTTAATTTTAAGGACCATAAAATAATATTATTCCTTTATTCTCGCATATTCCCCGCTCCCTGTAAAAACTTTCAATATGGTTTGGTTCAAGGAAAACCCTTAACTTTAGAGACAATCACTTCTTGTGACACCCACAATATGTTACGGACTGCGGCGATTCTAGTCACGATAATAGTTTCCAATAATTTCCATTTCCATATTTTCCAGTAATGCCAGCATTACAACGAATGAAGTTTGAAAGGAAGAAAGAAAGAAAAACTTAATTGGAACACACACATAAGACTACAACAATATATTTGAAATTGACTATAGAGAGCTACATCCATATAATAAATAATTACTTTTACAATTTTGCTTAAAACTATCGTGTCTCAGGAATGCGCCAAAATGGTTTGGTTTGCCATTAGTCAGATTACCATAGTGATATGGAACCTGACACCGCTTCTCAACCAAACCATAGAGCGAGCGTGTCGCTGATGTCAGAAGTTCCTTTTCCACAAAGCTGGAATGTAGGCAGAATATGTTTTGTAACTTTTGGAATAGTCACGCTCGTAGTGCACCTAGGAACGAGTGCGTTTTTTACGAGTTTTATTTGCATTTGTTCTCAACTAGCGTTTCAATTGAGTCAACTCCTCTCCCAAAGAGTCCGGGGCGAATGCCAAAAAACATACAAATTGTATAGATATTTTACGTTTTTTGTCAAAATATAGCATTTTAAAAGGATTTCAGTATTTCAGAGATGCGACAAGTTCTTTGCCTGACAATAAGTTGTAACCATCCTATTTGTCTACTTTTTCCAAGAATATAAGAGGAAAGTTATAGAAGGAAGTATGCGACCAAATTACGTTTTACCTTTTTAAGTAGGACGGAGGTTTCATGCCGAAATCACTTCCGGGTACAGCAGCAGTAGTTTTTTTTTTTTCTTAGTTTCTTAGTTCTGTTCTTCTTTCTCAAATCTGAAATTAGGTGTTATATTTGTGTTTTTACCCCTTTATTTATTATTACCCCTTACCGATATATTACCGATACTTCATCAGATTGATCATTTGTTGTGATTTTTAGGCCTTTCATGATTCTTTAAAATTATTTGCATAAGGCATCAATGCATTTCATCAATTTGTATTGTATCTGTTGTTGTGAACGAAGCCTTTTATATTTATGTTATTAATCAAACGGTATGGGAACGCCAGTATTTTAATAAACCTTTGAGTATAATATCTTGCCCTTGTTATTCGCCCGCTCTTAACTCCAGCTCTTAACGGAGATGACAGTCCTTAGTGAAACAGAATTAATTTATTAAGTGGCCCAAATATGATTACTGGCGAGGAGCGCACACTTCACCCAAAATATACAACTTGTACAAAAAATATTTCGGTAATATCAGGCTTTTCCTAATTTAAATTGTAAATTAAATAATATTATATGAGATAAAATCTATTAAATAAACATGTAAGCCGTATTATTATAACCAAGCATACACACAATAATATGGGCTTAGTTTTATATAATATTATTATTATTCTAGAACCATATTTAATTCTATACAACATACAGCACGATTGTGATTTCAAAAATTAAATGTAATTTACCCATTTTTTTTCTTTTATTAGTTATGTTACGATATTTTTGTTTTGTAATTATTTGTCTAAATATTTTCAACCTAACCTAACCAAATATTGTGAAACCATTTTGAACTGTGAGTAATTGGTGCCGACAGTCCCGGGGGGGGAACTATGTCAGGAGTGATGAGCAGTGTTGGTGAAATCGACACCCGAGTTTCCATTATAATCTGAATTATTGAAGATGTTACAAGCAACAGCGCCAAACCAACCAACCGTTCCTTATATCAAGATACTAAAATATACATTCGTCAATTATTTATTTTCTCAAAGACTGTATTAGTACTGTATGCACAGGGTACCAGGTTGAAATATCGATTTTATTATGATGAATATGGCAGTTTCCATTGCGATTCGTGTATTTATAATTTTAAAAACACAAGAATTAAAATTGATTTATTTTAATTTCATTAATTAATTCATTAAATTATTATATTTCATTAATTAATTATGTATTTTAAGTATATCATCGCATGCCGACCATTGTGCAAGGACACATTGATTGGACAACACCCTCCCCACCCGTGAGATCCGTGCCCAGCAGTGTGACACATATGTTGCTGATGATGATGACTCGTTAATGTTGTCATGGGGTTATAATAGAACTGGGTTAAAGTGATGTGTTCTCTAAACTCAAATCTGCGTTCATTCCATCAACTTCCAGCGAGGTCTGTATAAACAAAACTATTCGCACTAATTTTGGTTTTCCATTTACCACGTAATGCCCCCCTAAACCGTAATGATTGACCCAAAGTTGATAAAGGGGGTCATTGTGAAAGGTTGATAGTCCCCCTTCGTTCAGTCTGAAGTGTGCGTCACCTAACTGCGACATCATGTGTTGGTAACTCGCGCGAACTTCATTCCAATTCAATTTTCGTTTCAATTGATTGAATTACCAAAATCCGTTCACATTCGGTTGTTATGTTAAATTTGTGACGCGCCAAAAATGGGACGCGCTAATTGTTTGCGAGATGACTTTTTTGATTTAGTTTAAATTAATAATTCATAATATATTATTATATTTGTATTTGTTTTATGTAACATTCAAAGTATAGAGCAAATGAACCAGGGTATAAACTATCCTATTCCTAATAAAATTAAAGAAATAGTAAAAGTATCTTTTTGAAAGTCAATTGAGTCTACCACCGGTTCCAAAGCAAGCCCACCCCAAACGCCCAAACCCATTAAAACTAAAATGGAAATAGGATATATCTCGTGATATACAGACAACAGGAAGATTAAAACAACAAGGTGGAAAGAGCTTTCTGGGAAAAAAGGAGTAGGAAGACAAAAAGAAGATCCGATGACGACTTTAGGGATATAGCGACTGGCTAAGAATCGGTACAGACAGAAATAAGTAGGAAAGACTGTAGCAGGCCTTCACCCGAGAAGAGGTACTTCTTAAAAAAAAAACCTAATAACATTTAAAATGTAAGTAAAGGATAAAGAGATACAGGATATTTTGAACCTATTTATATTCACTAAATTATGCTCACTAACTTGTTTATCAGTTACAAATCACAAATGTAATGGGGACATTATCTTCAATACTTTCGTTATTCCAACACCCATTCGCAACATCAAAACAAGTCAACAAATATTATAATCCCTTCAAATGTTGATTCCTCGCTCGAATCTTCAACCGTCGTGTGGGAAATGATCAGGAAGTATTCCTCCCATCTCACTAGCCCAGACGCTGCTGCTCGGTCACACAACACGTGTATTCCGTTATATTTGGCGACTTCGATTTATGAAATGGATTTTTTCTGTTCTCTTATCTCTACTATGATTTTCACCTTGAGCATCTATCCAGATTATAGTATGAGTGATATTAGGACATTAAAATATAGTAGAAAGCTGAAAATACTTGTACAAATTATATATTTAATTTTTGTGTAAGAAACAGTTCCTTCTAAATGGCTGGACCGATTTTCATGATTATTTTATGTGGGTTTAAATTGTTTGGAGTATGGCTGAGATACACAATTCCACTACAAAATGTTTGTTTGAAAAAATGTTAGTCGGGTCCGCTGGTTATATTTAAGATTTATATTCAATAACATTGTATAATTGAGTGGAAACACATTTCCATTCTTCAGAGTGTTCCTAGTAGTATTTTATAATATCAGGAGTTATAATTTCAAGAACTGATCCTAGAAATATGAATTTTAATGCAAGACTATTTATTATAATAACATAAGTTCAAACTTACTTAGGTTTTGATAACCTATTTTTAGACATATTCTTATTACGAATTACTTGTAGACTATAACCAGGTATTACAAGCACCGGGAGTCAGTGATCTTATCTTGTCGACGGAATAATCTCTAAAGTGAAAAGTTTGGTTTTGAGCTTGACATTAATTGCGTCCATAATTATTAATTTCTCACGAAGTTTTGAAATCTCATCTGAAAAATCATAGTAAAAATCGCTCAAATATGTTTTCCGCCCAAAATGATAGAAGTAAATAGGGAAGCTAGACCCGTGTCGAGAACCAAACATCTTCAGAATGAAGGAGTTCTATGGCCGAGATTTTTGATTCAGTTCTTGAGGCACGATCATTGTTATCGGTAAGGAACTGCTCATAGTGGCTGCTGCTACCACTCGTTCCTTCCGCTGCTTCTATTTAGCCAGGATCGACAGTAGTAATAAAATTTCACTAAACATAGGGAGCTCCAAGTATGTTAACATTGGCTAGGAGGCGCATGGTCAGATAAAAATCAGAAGTAGAGTAGAGGACAGAGCAGGATTGAAGAGGTGGGGAAGAAAAAGAGAAAACAAATGTAATCAGAAGAATTCGAGGGTAAGAAACATAAAACTTAATAGTTGTCCTGTTTTACATACCATGTTATTCGACAGCGTGCGACAAAGAGATTATAATAAAATGTTTATCGTTAAAACAACGCCACCGACCCGGCCCGGCGCCGGACATTATTCAAATTTCATCTTGTTATCTTCGAGATGTGGGAGCGAATAAATAAATATATTACAAAGTGATTTCTAATGCGCCGATACTGACTCTTACTCTGCCGGTTTATAATGAGCAAGAACATCACGTTTGAAAGATGTAAGCTTGAAACGAAGGTCACAGAAACACGCTCGAAAGAACTTCGCTTCCTAACACTGAACAATAGATCAATAAAAGGTTATTCGTACTTCAAAAGAAATCCAACATACTGAAAAAAGAGCCGATGACGATGAAAACGGCTGAATCATCGAATTTTACCAACCTGCATTGGGCCAGCGCCTCGGTAATCTATAGCCCGATACCTTCCTGCCTGATTTCGAGGAGGAGACCCGTGTCCAGCAGTGGGACGTATATGGTTTGCCACTTTACTTTATATAACATCCAAGTTCGATAACACGGGATCCAAGCCTGCAGCTGGGTGTCAAATAAAAGGGGAATGACATTTGATATGCCAACGTAGCAGTGTGTCGTTGTGTCGCGAGCGGTGCGTTATTCAAAACTATTTAGCGATGCTGATGGAATTGTGTTCGTATGAAAAATAAAATTAACTACCAGTCGTATACAGGCTAATGGGAACTCGAATGCTACATTTTTTATTTCTAGATACGTGAGTATTGTCAGCACCAGTGAGTCTGATATGAGCCATGGCGAGTGGTCAGCAAGGCCTTAGAACCCCAACCTGTTAACCAGGGAGGAGAACGGATGCGTTGTAATTGAGGAACTGGTACTGTAAAAAGTTTTATTAAAAAATGCTTAGCAAATTGCTCTCAATGACTAACTCTCAATGAATAACATTGCATGCACAATTCGATATTTTCAATCGGAATAGAAAGCACATCTATCTAAGTCTTCGCATTTTGCCCCCCACAAAAATAAGAATAAACTTTTCTGATATAAAAAAAAAATGATAGATATGAGAATACTGTAACCAGTTGAAACAGTCAAGAGGTATTATAAAATCCTTCATCATCGAAGATAAATAATTTAGGAGTAGCCCGTAGCAAATATATTGGGAAGAAACAGGTGTAAAGAGCCTTATTACAGATTAACAAATACATGTCAAGAAGCTTTGCTAAACAACCCACAAGTGTTGAGTCAATGAGCAAGATATTATAATTATAAAAAAATGGTTTTATTCAGTTTTAAAAACTGAAGACGGAATTATGGAATGGTTTTATGTTAGGATAGGAACGTAGACGTAAAGATAGGGTAGACAATCTAATCATCATCGCCTGATGGTAAGTGCCAGTAATAGGGATGTTGACATATGTTACAAATTCATGTAAAGTTATGTTTAACATATTAAATACAGTATTTGAAAACGTAAAATAACATTTTAAAAGTCTACTTATTTGTCTTAAAATTTAGAAAATTAATTTAAAATGCGTTATTTATCATGCATTATCACGTGACTGCAAGCGCGTATAGGGCGATGACGTCACTGAACATTGAGTTAAGTACAAACTGTCATAACTCACCTAACATAGCGCGAGCTCTGAATGCGGTGTGTGACGTAATGACGCTTGGAGCGTTTCAAGGGCAATTTTAAAAACTATTTTTCTTTATTAAATTTTTTGTTAAAATTGGATATATTTCTTTACAAAAGTCTTTTTTTTGTGTTTGTCTATAGTATATCTATCAAATAAAATTAATTTAAAAAATTAGTCAACATCCCTATTACTTTGTCTGTCTTGCCTTTTTTCCGGAACACAGCAAAGCTGTTTCACCGGATTTAAGGAAGATGATACCCATGCCAACGAGAAGTCGACTAGATCGATAGGTTTACAAACGGGTATAACCCAAATATGAAAACAATTACAGTTTTAACAATTACACAGAATAAAGCGCTTATCTATTTATTACTTCGGTACTTATTAAAGTTTTCATTAGCGGGAGCTGTGTTTAGGCCACCAGTCCGCCGCCCAGCAGGCGTCCACATTAAGCTACTGTACGTGCTCAAAAGCTACTTCAAGATGCCACAAAAACACATCGTTTCGAAAACTTTACTTCATTTAACTCAGTGTTTCTAATATGCTTCTTTCGTACGTGTTTGTTTTCTCATGAATAAATTCATGTCGCAGCGTTAGAATAGAATAGAATAAATGTTTATTTGAGACACAAAAATGTGCCCATATATAATATTTAGTTTGCTAGTTACAATATTAACTAAATTATTTCAATAATTAATTAGTAAGTTATGTTAGTAGTGCTAGCATTAATAAATCGCTCATTTGCGAAAAGGTTGACATATCGCAAAAAACATCATTTTACAGGAGAGCATTTTTAAAGTTTCAATTGAAAATTATAACATAACCGTTGATTTTTTGGGTTCCGTATTCAGACAAAAGTTGTAGTATGGTTAGTATACTTGCTTACTAAAATATCAAATCTCACATATAAAGCACTCAAAACAAGTTATACTATTTTTTTCACAGCAAGGAAACACTTGTGTCGTGTTTGCTGATAAATATGTAAATATTTTTGTAGTATTTTGATTTATGACGTTACATACAATAATGATTTTTAATTAGAGGTACTTATTATTATATTTATAGTAATTATAACAAAATATGTCGATATTGAACTAATTTTTTATAATATAAGAATTTAGAGTGCACTGCAATACTGTCACTTTGATAAGTATCTTTATAATAAAATAGTTTCAAAGAGGTGCCATCACTGCATTTCAGTCATTGGACTGGCACCACCGAGGAGGTACCTCTCCCGCACAAAGTACAATCAAATACAAAGTAAATCGTATCGTACGTTTCGTGCAGCTGGTGAGTTTCCTTGGGTCCGTTGGGGGAATAGGTAAAACGAGAGCAATGCAGATGCATTGAGATGATACATGAGATAATTGTGCAGTTACACAATCTCATTTAATGTGTATAAACGTTGATAATGGCCCTAAGGCTTTAACTGCTGCTTTGCCCTCCTATGATATAAAAATAAAGGAACGCATAGAGACGATCAAACCAATTCATAGACAATACTTAAATTAAATTCGCAACTGTGCGTCCCTGAAATCCCTATAAAACCCGATTATCGACACCAATTCTTTGCATAGCGTTGTTCCTTACTTAGCCAAGTACACTTCTTAAATACGGGTGTTAGTTGTCAAATTGAAATGACACATCATCAGCCCTATAAGTAAACTCTCCAACCTTTTTTTACAAGAATATTATAATTTAACCTATCGGAATCATATCATTATAAAAAAGGTGAGGTAATGGATGTTAATGCTTAATTAAGCATTAACATCCATTACCAAAAAAAAAAAAAAATTCAAAAATTCAAAGACAAAGTCTTTATCAATCCAAAACTATTCTGCTGAAGCAGTTGCTTAGGTGGAACGTACATCACATCTTTGACAGAGTCTTCACTATCTGCATAATAAATGTCATTATCATGTAATCATCATTATAATATCATCTGATCTGAATTACTTACATTTGATTAAGAGCTTATCTCTTATGATGTTTGGTTAACTCTATTCCTTGACTTAAAAGTCAGTGTATAGTGTACAACCTTCATTAGACGTAACTTCTTAATTGGATGAGTTTCAATGTATTTGGAAATAATGCCATTGTCACCAAAAATGCTACTAAAATGTGTCTTGAATTATTGTCTGAAACGTTTTTTTACACAATGATATAAAAATAAACTACTTACTATGCAAAATATATTCAAGTATAACGACATAAGTATGGATATATCTTTTTGTAATAGTAATTTATTGTTTTGTTTCACAACAACGTCATAATTTGCTATAATACTTTATGTGTTGCTTAACTTCTAAATAATATCGTCATAACATGAAATATGCCTATACTAATCTATTCAAGTATTACCTGCATAAAATACACTTTTATATTAAAAACGTTATTCCTGGAAATATAATAAAAGAAATTGTACTTAACTTACTACCGACTAAGAGCGTTACTATGTAAAAAATGTCGTTTTTTAAGAACAGAGGTACAACCTACTGCCAGAATTGTAACACCTCAACTAAATAATGTCGTTGTTGTTACGAATCATGAAATCGAAATAGTAAATACTCTAACGACACAACTAAAACCTTTTGTTCTATCTCTCTTCCTATACACCCTAGAGCAATGACATTTTTACAGTAAACGGAGCGCTAGTTTTTCTACGCACCTACATTACTAGCTGAAAAATCATGAATTTTGAGATATGTCATCCTTGCAGCAAATGAGCGAAATGTGTATTTGATTTTAATGTACAAAAGGCGATTTATAGAACAACGCTGTGAATTTTAGGGCAAGCGAAACTATAGAAAACAGCTAGTGCTTTTTATTATTTTTCAGCTTCAATATATTTCTTTAGGAATAAAAGGGTCTAATAGCTGTTTCATTGAATGCGTTCATTTTGTTATCTTGTTAATTTCATCTAAAACCTGTATTCGGACAGGGATTTAGGAACCAGTTTTGGGATTGAGTTTTTTCTCCAATTCAAAGAAAACGAATATATCATCTTTCCCCTCTTATAGGCAACCAACTATCATTCCAAATCCATCACCTAATAAAATACGCGGCATTTGAATCGATTTTATGGTCGAGGTGCACCACTAAATCCGATAAAGTTAGCCAACACATAATATGTCCTTAAACTAATTTGCGTTGCATTGTCGATAAGATGAGGCGATGAGAGGGAATGCAAATCAGTACATCGCACTAAGAGCCCGCCGCCGCTAATTCACCCCCCTCCACCCCCGCATAGCCCGCACCCCTCTCCGCCCCCCTGTAATTAGTAGTCAGCCGGACAACTTCGCGACCGGACCGGGTAAAATAGTTTACTTATAAGTTGTGGCCCGAGCCCCGGCGAAGTGTTTAAATTTCAGCTTAAATGTTGTTTGATGTTATTTTCATCGCGAATATTGTTGAGACCGCTGCTAGATATCTAGATTAGTCGACGAACGACGGATACTTTCACGTATACCTTCATAACCTCCGTAGAAGTTAGAGTAGTACAGAGACAATTCGATGGAGCCGGCTGCACGCACGAAAAAACATGACTGATGCGGCGTTACCTCGCTCTGAGGCGTTCCATTTAAGAATTGAAGTGCAAGCGAGAGCGCGGAACGAGCGACAAAGAGGCACAATCGGCCCATCAGTATTTTCTTATGACGTTGTCACGTTCAACTATCCTCAGTAAACCGACTATACAGACAACCGATTTCTTTCTTAGGTCATTGAGATTTATTATTAATATCATCATCATGCAGCAACCGTTAAACATAGGCCTCCCTCAATAAACGACAAGACGGCCGATCCTTTGCTACTCGCATAATACGATATAAATTATTTACTCCATAAAACTCACTGATATAATTACGGTAGCAGCTGTGATGGTATGAATATCAGTATATTTAGTAATATTAATGTCCCCGAGATCCACTTCGTTAGGGAGAGGTTGATTTAATTCTGGCCAATAACCTGGTCTCCGGGTGAGCTCGGCCGCGGGGGACTCCGGCAACAAAACTGTTTATTCGGTGAGCTTTCCAAACGGCTTATTATCTCGTTTTTGCTTAGTTAAGCAGTTTCGGGTATAAATTTGTATTATTACAACAACACAAATGACGTTAATAACAATACCACGCTTTGTATTTCATCATTTAAAACAACTTGAACCCTCGCAATGACTCATCATCATCAAAGCTTGTCCCGACCATACCTAACACACTAAACAAGATATATCAAATTCGGTGCAGTGGTACTAGAGTTATGTTTGTACATACATTTCGTCAGTTACATCATCATCATCAGCCTTTATCCGTCCACTGCTAACATAGGCGGAAGGCCTATGTTCAGCAGTGCGCGGTAAAGGAAATGAAAATTAATGAACGCCTAAACGACCGATCCTTTACCACTCGCATCTAACACTAAACAGAGTGGTCAAGTGTAATGTAAAACATTGATTTAGAAACTAAAATAAATTGAATATATACATCAAATTGCTATAGAAATGCGCGACTATCTGACTACTGTAGAATAGTTTTCGTGAAAGTTCGGTTGTACGCTGCTCGGTCACGTTGGAACGGCTCAGGAGATTCGCTTGACAATTTGAACTCAACCGACTAGATTAAAGACTTGGATGAGCTGCTTTTATTCCGCAAAATGCACTTCCTTAAATAATAGTTATTGACTAAATTCACTAAATGATGTATGTTCAATTATATATGGTTACCTGGAAGAAATCGCTTTATAGCGATAAGGTCGCCTTATTGTACTTCTCCTTTTCATTTTATGTATAAATTATTATTATTTTAAACTATGTGTGTGCAATAAAGTTATATTATTATTATTATAAATGTACAAAATATTGAAAGTAATTTCATGTAGTATATTTAAAACACATTAAGAGTCATATCAAGTAAAATATTTTTTTTTTAAATGAAATAATTGCCTCTTAATATTTTTAACCATTTTTCTCAGTTGTTTTCCGATGTATACGAAAAATAAAAGTTGCGTTTTCTCTCGCTTTATAATGAAACGCGTATTTACAGATTAAATAATGCTAATGATATGATTTTCATATGTCCGATGTTTCAGATAAGTCTTATCTTGGGAAAGTGCTTCCGTGACCATGATTGCTGTAAATCACCCGAAACATTTCTGTATGAATTTAACGTAAATTTAAAGGTAAGTTTAAAACTATAAAAACTTTATTTATAACTATAATTAGTCTAAGCGATAACATCTTAATATGATACTAAATTAAAGTAAATAAACAATTATTGGACCCACGTCGAACAACGACAACCGATGAGGATCAAACGGGACCGCTGAGTTACGTGAATTACTAAACGAGGTTAAATAGAAGGCATAACACAGATAACATTATTTTTAACCGCCGTCGCGAAACGACGGGCTTTACAAGTTTCACCGCTAAGTGTACCTGAAGCATCGTATTTCTCAAAAGGGTTAGCCGATTCGGGTGTGGTTTTTAAAGCAAATTTTGTAGCTGTGGTTCCTAGAGATATCTTTTCTCAAATTGGGCTCAGCCATTTAAAAGTCATCGCCTTTCGCGCATGGGGTTCTCATGGGGATTTCATTGTCATTAATTGTTCAAAGGAATAATTCTCTACGAAGACTCCTTACTATAATTTGACTAAATTAATTGAGTTCCATTGATGGCAAAGTATTAAATCATTGCCATCGTGAAATCTAAGATCTAAGTAGCTTCTTCGATTATAATAAGTCAATAAATTAATTATCAAACATAATATTTTTACTGTAGAGATGTAAATAAAAATTGTATTATTAGTAGCGTGTAACAAAGTGAACTAAAAAGTTAATCTAAATGAAATGGATCCCGTGGGCGATACTACGAACTCCAATATACCCTGTATCATTCAACACATCTTTGATAAAATAAACCAAACATCGTCAAATTAATAAACTTCATCTATCTTTAATTAAAAACTTACGGATTTTATCGCGATTTTTTTTTCATACCCATTGAATTGTACATTTGACAGCGACCTCGGCTACAAGACGTGGAATACATCTTACAAAATTCAAAACCATATAAAAAAGAAAAAGTATCAACCCTATACGTCCCAATGCTGGGCACGGGTCTCCTTTTCGAAATCAGGCGAAGACCCTCTCAACAACGAATTTTAGGCGAAGGCTTTAGTTCACCGATGCGCTAGAGTCTAGACCAATACAGGTACTTCACACACCTCCAAAAAATTTCAATCAGGCGCGCAGGTTTCCTCTAGATGTTTTCCTTTATCGGTGAGCGAGTAATGGACTTGTGTCTAAGCGCATACAAATTTAGAAATATCCATATAGGCTGGGTCCAAGCCACTGGACCATCGTCGTTCACCGGTACATCTTATTTGATGTATTATTATATATTATGTATTGTTATATAGTATATATTGGTTCATCATTAATTCGAGTTGTCCTGTCTACACAGAAAGTGCCAACCAAAAAAGCATCTTCCATAAAAAAAGCTGCCTTATACCTGTAGAACAGAAAATAAAATCACGCCTAAAATACGAGTATTGTTATATTGTGGACGTTAAAGGAAGCGGGCGTATTGTCTATTGAAGTATTGAGCCGTCTAATGAGCGAATGTCTTACACGTTATTAGTCGGAGCTCAGGTTGATTGACGACTGTGTTCCAGCGGCCTTTGTGTACCTTCCCCGTTCAAACATCCACATGAGCGAGGTAATTTATAAGCACACGTTACATTTTTAGGGGACGCCATGTTTCATCGTAAGCGCCATCACAATGTCGATGTGTATCTTTGGCTTGAAAGCTGATGGAAATTCATTAACGAAACACTTTGGCCTAGAGGCTTGGCGTCTTGAGTCAGAGGCCCGGGTTCGATCCGGACTTGCTATTGTGCTTTGAAATATGTTTATCTAAATTTTTAAGTGCACCTGAATACGAGAACACCACATGCTCACCGGCTAACATCAGGAAACTTAGTGTGTAAAGTTCGCTGTCTAGCATTGGGTCAACGCATGATTTAACTATCTTAACCTAACCAAAGAAGGAGGAGACCCGTGCCCAGCAGTGGGACACATACGAGTTGATAACATTTTTGAATATAATTTTTAAAAGTACCACATCCGCAACTTATATTTGTTAAACACAAACACAGACAAACAGAAAAATATAGTAGACGCATTGTGCAGAACACCTTTAAGCATAGCGATGCTTGTGACAGATTATCTCGCGTAGTTATATATGAACAACTAAACCAACGAGATGGATCACCTGCCCGTCTGTCCGTCGTTATAATTCAACGCAGCGTAGACCCGAATTGATCTGAGTGACGAGTCCAAACGGCCCCGCTGGGAGCACTTACCTATCGGCTATTTAGCCCGGCTCCAAGTATAATGTTATAATTCCACACTAAAACCATTACGCGAACGGTTATTATAGTAATAGAGCTGGATTTAGGAGGATACTAGATAGTTGTAATTGTGAAATGAGCTGCTAAATTATAAAAGGAATAATATTAGATACAAGGGTTTCGAGGGACTTATTTACCTTGAAGGTGCATCGTTAAAATATTGAAGTGAAGATGTTTTGTTTTTGCCTACTTTGACGTTTATTTCTTTGCATAAACCCATATACCTATAGCTTTGTTATTGCAGATATTTGATCAGTAGTCTCAGTATATTAGAAACATTTTAGGTAAATAAAATAATTTTATACGAAATAACAAACTATTCAGTAAAATACTAACTCGAACTATTTCATAATCAAAGTTGAAATAGTGCTTAGAAAATAAAATTTAAATGATATTTCCCATTGTTACAGAAAAAACAGGAGACTTCGACTTCCGATGTGAATCATTAAATGCCGGTAGTGCTGGCAGCTGGGACGGTTAAGGTTCTTAACAGCTAGGCTTCTTAATCAGTTAGATCAAAATTTAGGCTCAATTTTTTATTTTATATTTGTTCTTCTATCTATGCAAAGATAAACTACTTATTTATGAGTATTCCCTCGATCTTTTGGCGTGTTTTTTTGTAATATTCTAAAAGAATATAGTGAAAGTTAGAAGCTACTGAAATGCCTAAGGAGTTAGTCCATCGTTTTAGGCACCGGTATAATAAGGAGAATTTCAGGAGATGACGTGAGACAAAACGGTTTAACCTCACGAAAACCCTTCAGCTTGTCCAGAACCAGCTTATTGCCATACTCAGCAGCATGCTTGCAGGGTGTTCCGTGGATGGTTGGATGGTTAATTATATTAGCTACGTATATAATATGGTGCTGCTGATCTGTCTGCTGAGAGTCTGTCGATCTGTACACCGGAGAATTTGCTATGCTTGCGAAAACAACGCTTAAATCTAAGACCTAAATTTTATTGTAGGCAGAGCAAATGATTGCAAACGCCTAGTACTAATAATGAATAACTTTTTAATGTTAATGTTCCTTAATATTTTAAATTAACATCGTTCTACATCTACATTGTTCTCAAATTTTCGTGCATCTTCAAAGTAATTTTTTCTCTGCAAGATTAATGACATCCTTCGGGGGCTTATTGTAAAAACATACAGTCCCATGAGCGATGACTTTACTTAATATAGCCGGGACCCTTAATGTAGGCTCGTCGTGGAACATGTTACATTGTTCTTTGGAGTTTATATTAAGATGGTACTAAAAGGGTTTTTTAATGAAAATAAAATACGGAAGATAAACACTCAGCTAAATAGCTAGGTGAAAATAATGTTGATCACACACAAGGAATAAACGTTCATACGAGCACAAAGCTGCAGAAAGTTATATAAAATTTAGTAACTTGTATTGATTGTAAATGCGAATGGAGCACGGTTTTTTCATTATAGTTATAGCCATCAGCTTCGCCCAAGCCAGCACTTTATACTACAACCCGACCCACACTAAGACGATTATTCTATATGTTTGGTCAATTGGTAGTAACTGGTAAGTATATTGGTAAATGATTTTTTCAAATCGAGTGAAATATGAATATCACCTACACAACAATTGGCGTAAAGTATCTGAAAGGTCGGGCATATAAAATCTTAATTAACCGCGATAAAATCTGTTTAAAGTGTTTCGTTATAATGAGTGTTTCGTTATAACCTACATATTTTACCTGTTTATTTGTATACAAATAGCTATGAATATAAACTTAATCTCATTAAAGTTATCACGTGTATTCCTCAAGAAATACTTCCTAGTATAAAATATATTTAATTTAGAATGTAAACATGGCTGGCGTGCATTGCGTGCTAACTCAATTACAGCGGCCCCGAGCGCGGTCCTTGCGAGATGCAATAAGCCGGGTGTGGGGACAGCACGAGCCCACTGCAACCCCGGCCCACCGGGTCCAAGGGCCACTGACCCACCAGCCCACCAACCCATTTCACAAGGCCACCAGGCATCCAGGGGTGAGACGTTAATATTTATAGTTTTTAATTTTTATTACACTCTGCGCTGCAATTTCTAGCTTTAATAAACGTGCAAAAATATTTAAACAATTTATATAATGTTTTCTTGTTTCATTATATACACGACGATGGTTCAGCGGGTATGGAATCAGCCTCTTATGCAAAAGGTTCCGGGTTCGAACCTAACCGAGTGTGCCTTGTAATGGGTTTTTCTACGTTTCTTAGTGAACCATAAATACGAGACTCCCCGGTGAAGGAAAACATCGTGAGATGACCATACCTGATGAGATTGAAACTCTTTGAAGGTATGTGAAATTCACTAACCCGCATTGGACCAGCGTATCGGTGAACTATGGCCCATTAGCTTCCTCGCTTGATTTCGAGGAGGAGACCCGTGCTCAACAGTGGGACAGTATATTATAAAATGGGTTGAGACTTTACTTTAATTTATTATAATACTATTTTACACATGGCATATTTTCTAGATCCACAACAATATTTCACAAGTATAGTGGGGTAATAGTAGACGGAAGCCGTCACCTCCCGGTAGTATTCTTACTATGAAAGCCTTCCTGTGTTTCGGGAACAGACACACCTGACATTATAAAGCCTTAACTTATAATGTCAGGCTATTTATTAGTCCAGGAAAGGACAAAATCGTTTATTTATCCGTAGCATGTTTGTTTGCATGTCCTGCCTAAGATGAAATATGCATTTTTCTTATTTCCTTTTAGTTGTGACAGTCCGCGGACGGCTGCGATAAACGTCTCCATCGCACAGACCGAATATCGGTGTAAGGTGTACACGGTGTGAGGTGTACTCGGTGAATATTTTTCCGCTTTCCACTTTGATCATGACAGGACAATGTGTCTCGGCTTACGGCAAGATATACAAATATACGAATACACTTCATGTTGTTTTCTAACGCTTACGTGAATTTTGTTCGTATTGAAATAAGTTCTTATGGATTATAGTTCATTAAGATTTATATATTTATTCTATTCTGTTCTATTCTATTTTTTTCTATTAGAGGACAACCCACCCCTCCCACGGGTTGGATGTCTGCAACTTGAACCACTAGCAGCATTATATCTACATAGTTGAACTACTTACTACTTACTTCGAAGTACCTGGGTATCTATAATTTATTATCGGGGTAGGTCTGGTAATCTGGGTTTTACGTCTTTCCTGGCTTTTTATCTACCAATATGTTTACAATAATTTTTTTTTTAAGTTTTCTGCCCTTAAAAAAATGTTTTTTTTTTTGTTTTTCTCGATAACACCGTAGAATTTTTAAGTCAATATATTTTTAAGATGTAATCAGGGATTTCATATCCTCTTTATTACAAGTTAATATACAATAGGCTTTGTTATTATTGTAAATGGTTTGGCCAAACTTTATACTCATTTATCGTTTGTAGGTCAACTGTAGCCGTACCGTGAATGTAACAAACTGTAGTCTTGGTTCGTGTGGAATTTGTTTTAGGGAAGAATCAAGTTAGCGTCGCTTGCGTTGGCGCCGGAGCTAACTGAGTTACGGAATATCCCAGATATCACATCTGGCTCGACGATCTGCATATCAAAATGCGTTACATACACCCTCTATTGAGTTTCTTGTATGAAATTTTATATCACCACAAGATAAATCACTTTTGCTCTTTCAAAATATTGCTTTTAGGATCAAACATTGCTTTATCATCTGTGTAGTATACTCTGCTATCATCACCGATACCACAATTACACGGGCTCGACATGATACTGGTTGGTTGCAGGCGCTCGTCTGCTCTCTTACTGTAGTGACGTGCGTCCCACTCGTACCGTGAGCACAAGATCGTGTCTATAACTATTTATATAGTTATACACTAACTACAAACACTACAATCTGTCTAGTATGTGTTAAGTGGTTTGAAAATTACTCACAATAATTAGTGTATAAATTTCCCGAAACGTCTACAATTCAGGATTATTATCAAGGCCACACCCCCATAAATTGGGATAAAGATCACAAAATACATATTTTAAATTTAGTATCATCATTATCGTACTTTTCGTCCATAAGAATGATCTATGGCAAGAATGACGTAGTTTATGTTCTATAAGATATTTGATTTGTGGTTCAAATCCACGATCGCTCCATATTAAAACTAGTGTTCATTTCAGTTAGATATACATGTTTTATCGAAACGCGGACTATTATTTCTTCGTTATTCCTAAATCCATTGCTTGTTTTCGATGATATGAAACCAACATCTCCATATCCAGCGCGCAGTGTAACACCAGCACATCCAAACTACCACCGTAACAGAGGTCGGTATACAGTTCAGCTATCGGCCGATCTCCGTTGATACATATCACACATCTGAGGGCCCATTGTTCGTTGAGTTATGCCTTTTTCAGCCTTTAAAGGAACTAAATATTCGTGCGATTGTGTTTAGACTGTTTGTTTCGTATGATTTATGATTGTACGTTTAGGAGCGTTCATATTTCTAGCAACAAGGAAATAAGAGACGTGAAAGTGAACCCTAGTCAAGGAAACGCATAATTAATGGGGTTTTTACGTTAAATTGTTTTAATTTACAAGTATGGACTATGAATCAAGTAGCAAATTTCCTTGGCAGCAGTAGATGGATCTTCAAAATTATAAAATTCTACCACTCCCTTGTGAGTTACGAGATGAGATTTCTTACACATAAAAATCTAGATATATGATAGAGGGATGAAATGAAATTGAACTTATAACGGATGCAGGAACAAATATCCGATTCATATGCGGTGTAGCAAAAATGCTTATGCTAATATTATATTCAATTCATGTATCGTAATTTTAAGAAAATAAATAATTTTAATTTTTAAAAGTATTAAGTGAACTTCACCCGGGACATAAAGGGTTGATACTTTACTTTACTTTTTATGTACCTACATAACATTTACCAACATTTTGTGTGGATTCGTAAACATAAAATATATAATAATGTAAGAATAATAATTATGTGGGTTGGCAAAATTTAAGCCGCTTAGGAGCTTAGTGAAAACGCTACCTTATTCCTATATCCTTTGGAGATACAACAAAAATATAAAGTAGGAAAATGATCACAATCGGCCCGGATACTAATATATTATATTGTATAAAAACACCGCGGGCGAAGTCGCGTGTAGCAGCTAGTATACATTAATCCCGCTACTTACCAGTCGCGGGAAGTTTCTAGCAAATCCGAATGTTTTCACATGAAAAGTTTTTGTAAGCCCGAGTGAAAATTTATGTCGACGATTTGAAAAATTGTAAGAGGCTTACTCGTACGTATTGGATTATCGTGTTATTCTGAAGAGTTCTAGTTGCGCTTCACTCGGAGATATCAACGGTGTAATTACCACCGCTTGCCTGCAATGACCGATCCGGGGACAGGCCAGGTAATGGCAAATAATATAGAACTAGCAGCGCCCCGCGGTTTCACCCGCGTACTTCTAGTTCCCGTGAGAAGACGAAGATACATTATAGATCATGTGTTATTCTTATGTATAATCTATGTTATTGTAAACTTTCATAAAAATCCATTCAGTAGTTTTTACGTGAAAGAGTCAAATCATCAAACATCCATACTTACAAACTTTCCCGTTTATAATATTAGTATTACCGATGTATTCATGTGTTTAATATTCGAATTAGAATAATAGGAGGCATATTATTCTATTTCGAATCGTACATTCTGAATTAGAATAAGTTTTTCATTGTAATAAAATTTAGTAATTTTTATGTTATCTAAAAATAAGCAGTGAACTTCGCCCGGAATATGAATAATTTACCGGGCATAGAAACTGGAAGCGGGAACTCATTCATGTGTTGCCAATCACGAGACAATAATAAACTTTAGTTAATATCTATCAAGTAATTACTTTACTTGATAGATATTTACTTTACTCAGAGCGACGGTGATCCAGTGGTGGACGGATTTGGCCTCTTATGCGAGGGGTTCCGGGTTCGATCCTGACCCGTCCGTGTGCCTTGAAATGGGTTTTTCTAAATTTCTAAGTGTACACGAGACCATCGTTCGCTCACCGGTGAAGGAAAACATCGTGAGGAAATCTGCATGCCAGATGAGATTGAAAATCTTTGAAGGTATGTGAAGTTCATCAACCCGCACTGGACCAGCGCGGTGGACTGTTGGCCCATTACCCTCCTCGCCTGATTTCGAGGTAGGGGACCCGTGCCCAGCAGTGGAACATATAAGGGTTGATACTTTACTTTTACTTTAATTACTTTACTAATTAATAATTATTATGAGTGATTTGAGTTTTGTAGTAGTGGCCAACTTAAAGTAGACATACGTACGTAAGGACGGAATAAGTCGTATATGCTATGTATATTTTAACTTCAGCATTGTATTCGGCTTCTATTCGATTCATTAGTATTAGTTGATTGATGATTTGGGATTTACCAACCAAATTGGAATCTCTAATTTTAGCTTTAGGATTAACACGATCAGCCATCGTATGTAGAATCGTGAACATATATCATTGATTTCGTAATGAGGCAATTTATCGGCTAATATATTATCATACAAATACTGTTAAGACATGTTTAGGTCCTTATGATAAAACACTTTTGACATCAAGAAGAAAAAAATCGAGATCTAGACCTAACTGACTGGAGGTGCCTAATCTCCACTATTTCTATCGGCGGGGTGCGGGAGAAATATCTTTCCTCGATAGCTCGTGAGGCCAGATAATATAGAAGAGAGATAATCCAGTTTAACCTTATAAAATTAATACGGAAAGTAAATAAGAGAGTGGACTGTATTTTTGCGTTTGTAACATACATATGAAATTGAATTGCATTAGCTTGTACAATATATAGAACAGACTTAAGGTCGATGTACAGGAGGCAGGAATAGGTAATGTGTTACTGACCTGGTGTGTTCGTGGTCTTCTTCCAGGGCTGAGGGCGGCAGCAGCTCTCGTACCCCTTCGTTTAGTCTTCTAAAGTTTGTAGATATGCGGCTACAACACACACACACACACACACACACACGATCGCGTTCAAAGCTTTGATAGGCCTATAGCATGGCTTACAGTTTAACAGTTAGCGAAAAGCGTCTATACTTGTTGACGTCTGGCGGAAGAGAGGCGGAGCGTCACACATGTATGTAAGGAGGGACGTTGATAGGTGACAAGCATAATGCAAGTTTTTTATTTAACTACCCTCGACTTTAGAGAATAATTTGAAACTCAGCACTGACATATCCCCTTTGGTTTTACATTTTACTTAAAATAATCTCTAGTAGCCGGTCCGTTTTGGATCCTATTGGCGAGGTATCGGTCGTCTTGTTGTTCATTGAGGAGACTATGTTCAGCAGTGATGTTGACGAGGTGATAAGCAATGATGATGATGATGAATTACAAATAAAGAAACGTGTGACTAAAAAGTATTAGATTTGATTCTCCAGAATATGTTACGTAATTTGAAAATAGGTTATGACGCTGAATTACAATAAAATTAGAAACATTCCCAATACAATACAGTTAAGAATTTGTTTTGTTACATAAACATGTTTCGAATAATAATAAATATAAATAATTTGTAACAATGATTGCATTTGATGGCATAAAGGTTATATAAAGTTTAGTTATTCATAGCCGTATAAAAAACTTAATAAACCGCGATAAAATCCGTAAAAGTTAAATTTGTGAATGAGTAAAATTAATGTTAACATTATAGAACAATATATTTTGAAGTGGTATATTCACAACACCTTAACATCAGTTTCAGTTCTTTGTATTAGAATGCACTTTCAAATAACATTTCGGCCGTGCGGGAGCATCCGGACTCGGTCGTATTGAAATGAGATGAAGCCGCGAGTCGCGATGTGTCGCGAGGTGTCGCGAGGTGTCGCGAGGTGTCGCAGTGCCCCGGCCCGCGGCCGCACTGCAGCCCTAGCGTTTATTGGACTCGTTAACACTGGATTGATTGTTGACTGGCCGTTTGTATAGCCTTGATGTTGATTGACGAGATACTGGAGGCCGGGTTCAATTTTTGTGTTTATTTTTTGTTTCGTTAGTGAAGATAAAACATCAATTTGATAATCATCATCATCATCATCAGCCTTTATCCGTCCATTTCTGAACATAGGCCTTTCTCAATGAACGCCAAGACGACCGATCCTTTCTACTCGCATCCAACGCGGACCTGCCACTGCACGGAAATCGTCTTCCCACTTGGTTAATGGCCAACCAATACTTCGTCTACCTTAACACGGCCTCCACTCTTGAAACTTAATGGCCCATCGGCCATTCGTTCTTCTGAGAGCGTGACCAGCCCATTGCAACTTTATAGAAGAATAAGCGCGTTGAAGTGGCAATTTGACAATAGTCAAATCTATCTTGTGCCAACCTTCTTGGTGGTCTGATGAACAGTCGGTGTAGGCAAGTTTGTATCAGTATTTATGTTTCTGATGTTTTTTTCCCAAGTCGAAATCACGATATAGTTTAAACATCATAATATAATATTTGCTTTGAAATATCTACAATGTGTCCCAGCGACACGGATGTTGACGCAAGGGCCGATGGTATCCGAATCAAAAGTAAAACAAACGTTACAGAGCACTTTGATACCGTATCCGGATATCCGGTCCACGGACCAGCCTTCGTGAATCAAACATTGTATTTTGCTCACCCCGAAAATACATATATGGGGAAAAAGCAATAAAAGTCTACTAACACTTTTATTATGTACCCTTCGACGTGCTCAAATTGCCAAAATTTTTTTATGTTTTTTATTTTAGTTGGGATGGGCGAGCTGGTGGATAAATCACCGAAGTGGTTAGAGTCACCCTCCAACAATGTTAATAATAATATTACAACAGATTCTGAAACTATATATATTTTTAAACAGGTCGTTATTCGAGAGAATAATATGTATCCCATTGTAATGGCAGTACTAGCGGTATGTACACTACGAGCATATCCGTGTGGTTGAGCTAGTCAATACAGTTGTTATAAAACGTTTAAGTTTATTTTATTTGAACGCGCTTATCTCTATAACTATTAAATTTTCATTACCAAAAAGAAATAAAATAAGTCTCTTCTAAAATGAAATTGATTAATTTTCGTAATTAATTATACTATACCTATTACTGAACCCTGAGATTTTTTGTCAAATCCGAGTGGATAGACCACGGATGGTTTCTATTAATAAACTAGGAGATAATTTGCATTTCAAATTAAGGGTTTTTCTTCGATTGATTTTTTTTTTCAAATTATTTTGTTACAAAACACAAATCAAATTTAAATATCCAAAAGTAACAATTTTAATAATTTTTATGATATCTATTTTCTCCAGTTAAAATTCGTCAATATGATTACAAAGGTAATATTACAGTACGTCTTTAATATCGAAGCATAGAAGACTTTAATTATAATAGTCTCACAGAAACCTATAATTAAGTTACAAGAAATTTCTATTTTAGTCAAGATCCATTATTTCTTGTGAATATTCATGCAAATCCGTTTGCAAGCGATCGAGCAAACAAACGAAACTTGCACGTTCATAACAAGATTGCCAAGTTTTATCTATCGGTGTATCGTCACTTGTCTCACCCGACGACAAGTTTACGTCAAGTTCACAATGACAACACAACGCTGTCTTGAATCTATTTTCGGCATCTAAATATATTCCCATAGCAGTGAGGGTACGGGGATAATTCAGCTATTTTATTTCAAAGTGTTATCCACGGAGCAAAATCTTTGATGTTATTTTGGTCGATGCAATAAATGCAAAAAACCAAAACCACTAAGATAGTTAACAACTTGTGATACTAATTAAGACTGACGTAGACTAAAATAATAGTAGGTGAATTGTTAAGTCAATACATAAATAGAACTGTATTTTTCTATTTTTGAATTCCTCAGCTGTTAAAGTCGCACTATATTTAATGTGATTAGGAAGCTTGAACCAGGTTTGACGCTATTTTTAAATACCTACCCCTATCTCCGGAACAATCTTCGATGTGTAAATGCAAAACAAAATTGATTTGTAGTACTGATGAACAAACTAATTTTCGGATAATATCAGGTAGCGATTACAGGAACATCATCACCATCTACTTGGTTCGTGATTTAAAGTATTATATTTTTGTATTTCTTCTTTTGTTATTTTTCTTTTTAACAATTAATAATACAATAACCGTAATACATATTATTGATATAATTTATGCTTGTAAAAGTAACGCTTTATTTTTTATTTTTTAACTTTTGAAGTCATATTGCTATCCAGAATGAAATACACTTGTGTCCAGGAAGGACATAATATTAAGATGTCGGAATAATAAAAATTGGGCCGGATATGGCTCTGATATCAAGTTGGCTAGTGAAGCTGGTGACAGTTGTATTAAATATTTAATTAATAGGTTTTGAAGATGGTGGTTGGATTAACTGATGGTGGTGCACACCACCACATTTTTGTTGAATAAGACGGCCAGTTGATTCGTCCGGTAGAAAAATGTAAATAATAATTATAATAATAACATAAAAACAAACACCCATAGACACAAGTTAGAGCAGAAAATTAGTAGGGGTTCTGTAATACCACATGTAGAAGCTTTCAATCATCATCAACATCATGATCATCCTCATAATCACCACCACCACCATCATCATCATCACCATCACTGGGTGCCATCTTCATATAGAAGTTTGGTGGCCAGTAAGCGAAGAATTATAGATTTATTAGTCGCTCAAGACAAAAAATGCCAAGACAATTGTTGAGTCACAGCTAGCCTACTGCTGCATCTATTCTGTACCACATCCTTTCCTTTTAATTTAAAACCCTCATGCAAAGTGGAATCGTAAATCGCCCTCCTTTGTGGTTTGACGGTAATTAATCGTGTAAATGGAATCACGTTCTCTTCGGCAAATAAAATCTCCGATAGCATCCGATGAAGCCGATGGGCCGCTGGGCCGGTGGGCCGGTGGGTCGCTGGGCCGGTGAGCCGATGAGCCGGCAGGCCGGTGGGCCGATTAGACGTTGTGCCAGGGGGATGTTGGGCCAGACTGGAGCATCGATAAGGAATTTATGACAAACAATCAGAGTTAAAAAGGTGTGTGAAGAGATTGCGAGAAAATGTTGGTTGTATTGTTCTTTGTGAGTTCGCAGTTTGAATATGCGATGTATCGGCGTTCGGTTAGATCCGATATCTAGATAGAAAGATATTCGTTTGGAAGCTGGGAAAATGTTACTGATACGTAAGTCTACATTTTGTCGGATGTCGTTTAGCTTATCTATTACTCTTATTATTATCTACTGGTGGTAGTAAGATCATTCGTATTTCTCCCATGGACAACTTTATTTACAATTTTAAACATTCACATCTAAAGATAGGAAATACATGAATCCGTTGCTTGGACCAGTTCAGACTGAAGTTACGGTCATAGGTGACATGAACACGTGACTCCTGTGCCAGTTGAACTGTCCAAGTACTCGCCGCAAACAAATATTTTCCGATTATTTTCTTGTCTGCATATGCAAGCATGACATGTAAAATCCTACTACTTCCTAGGTATCCCTAGGGTTATATATATATTTTATTATGTTATTTACATGATAAACGACTTGAATAAAAACGTAAATAAAATATGTACATCTCGTTTCTTATGTTTACGCAAATTTCACTCATTATAACGAACAATTTTAGGGAATTTATCGCGGTTTATTTAGTTAATAAATACAGACAAATTAGGACTTGTTCCTTAACTGACTTCAAATGCTTACGGAAATATCACTCATTATAATGAAATAATTATTACGATAAAAGTTACAAGAAAAAACATAATCCTTTCATGGCTGCTGTAACGTTTCCGAAACGTGGGACATGTAAAAAAAAAAACGAAACTAAATCCGTAAAAGTTGTTTCATGAAACATCTGTTTTTGGAGTTAAAAAAAGATTGCATCAAAAGTTCATTCCATAGACAAAGCACCGCTCCCTCGGCTGTAGCGACCGCGTCGCGAGTCAACTTACTAAGTATTTCATGAGAAAACTTGGGACGATCAAATGAACAAATATTAATTATAATATAAACTTAAAATATACAAGCAAAAGACATTTAGCTAAGATAAAACTTTAAAAAAAAATCGGTTATTGTACAGCAGATAAGTTAAAAATTTAAAATTTATTTTATTAGTTACAATATTATGCCCTTGAACCATTAGACGCAGAAAACACACAAGAATATAATATAGAAGCACCTACATTCAAAATATATTAATAACCACTACACTAATCCATGAAATTCTAAGATGAAACTGGAATCATAATAACGAGTAATAATTTTATAAAAAATAAAATACTTCTTAATCCCAGACCTCTTATAAATCCGTAAAAGCTCTAAAAGCGAAAGCTCTTAAATCTTAGCCAAAACCAGTGGGTGAATTTTTCGAAACGAATCCCAATATTTCCATTGAAGATATTTTGATAATCTTTACAGCTTATTCTAATTCAAAAATGACAGCAAAAACGTATCTACAAAAATGATTTATAATATGAATCAGAAATAAAGATAATCCAACAATAAAATTCATCAAATATGTCGCAAAAGACAGAAGCTTTGACATTGACCAAAAGTATCGTATATTTTCACATTTTCCCTAAGCCGCGAGTTTCCGAGCGAGTGCCCCCGGTAACAGGCCCCCGGGGCCCCGGGCCTCGAGGTGCCCCGTTCAAGCTTCCATTGATACCGTTCATTAAATCATAAGGAATCTAATTGGACGATACAAGCGTGTATGTTTTTGTGAATAAATCAAATATGTATCGGATAAACAACTTGAGTACAATGACTGATCAGGAAGTTCTGACGGAATATTGAAACGAGCGAATTAAGGGAGAGGTTAGAGGTCACACAAAAGATGTATTCAGGTCATATTGTTTCTAGTTAATAAAATTCACGGAAGACGTAAGAACTCTTTTATTGGTTTTATTAATGTCCGGTAATAAATAAATATCGCGTATCAATATGATCGCTTTTAATGAATTACATATTTCAGACTAACACAATATATTGTGAGCTAAGTGTGTGGCATGTAGACTGCAATAATATGAGATGTACAAAAAAATGAGTAAATCAAATAAAATACACCGGAACACTCAAGGCCCTCATCAACAATGGCCGTAATAACATATTCATGAGCCAATCAATCGATACAGACATAATCGCTGGCTCTGACAGGGCCCGGGGGGGGGGGGGGGCAGTATAGTGCGTGTCAGGAAGTAAACAAGGTTTATTCCACCAGCCTATTTGAGAGATACTGCACGTAGGATGCCATATCTTACCATCCTTTTATATAGGACACAGGCAAAAAACGCAACCTCAGTGATAAAACCATCAATAGTCAGATAGTAGCTGAAATCATCATGATCGTGTGCGTAGTCATTACAACCTCTTTACAGATAAATCACATCATGATATTGTTAATTCAAGATTGCAGATTCAGTCGGCCATTTTGTTGGCGATAAAACCGCCACAAAATGGCGCCAGTTCGTTGAGCGGACGAATGGAGCGCGACTGTATCGTAACGGAAGATATGGTCGCTGATGACGAAGGTCTATTGGCTGTGCGACCGCCGTTTGAGTTCGGGCGCCGATTTATTGCGATTGTTCCATTTTTTTATTCGTTCTGATGACGGAAATATAATTATTGCGCTTCAAGTCGAACCTTCAATTTCTAGAGCAGATTTACTAAGCGATCATCGCGTACTAAATGACTAAGTGTTACATAAAATACAACATGTATTTTATGTAACACTTGAGACGGTCGAGTTCTGACAAATTGAAAATCGAATACGATAAATTACAAGCTGGTTGTTATAATAAAGTTGGGATTCTTTGAGTTATTACTAGCAACATCTACTTGGTGTCACCCAAGAGAATAAAATCACTACGTTTAGGTGTTACTTTTGTTTATTACAGACAAAAAACATTTTTTCTCTGTCTACAAAAAGTATGTATAACAATATATCTACTTTCTATGCTATTCTAAAATCTTAAATGTAACGGTTATATAGCGTTCATTAAGTAATGTAGGTTATATAAAAATGTTAAAAGAACTTATAGCTAATAATTAAAAAAAAAATACAAGTATTGGTAAAATAATTTAAACATTTCCTACAATATGCTTTTCAAAAAAACTAAGAGAGAGCGTCTTACTTCCAGCGTATTATATCAATAAACTCCTTTCCATAACACTTTTGTGCTACACGCTTGTAATCTGTTCTTAAATTTACTTTATGAAGTCCTTTTTTGGGAGAGAATAGAGCGATGATAAAAATGTAATGTTATTCAGTGATTTTATCCAGTGGTTCACTCTTAACGCCCCGCCAGGGTTCTTCCTGTTGACAGGCCACAAAACCCTCCAATGGCGCGTGAAACCCCGACCCCTAAACATCCCCCCTCTACCATGACTGCAGGCTATTTTATATTTAGGAAGACAGAAGAAGCAACAGACATAATATCATTTCAATTGTCGTGGTAAACGTTACTTATTACAATGAATAAATTATATTTTTATTACTTTTACGACTCGTCTTTTTTAAGACTAAAAAATCTTTCAATAACTTCTTGTTCTGACCCTTTAGTAAAAATAGATAAACATATATATATATATATATATATATATATATATATATATATATATATATATATTAAAATAAAGAAGTAATAGCATCGACAGGACATAGGAAAATAATAATAAATAATTAATAATATTTATAGACGCTTTTACACCACGTCAATCTGGTCCCGTGTTAAGTTCTCGAAGAGACTTGTGTTACGAGTACCAGAAAACGGAAATACATAATATATTTAATACTTTTTATATTAATACTTATATTTAAGATTTTTATTATATAATACACATCCATGACCCAGGAACACAGAATCTTTTTTTTGCTCCCTGGCGAGATTCGAACCCGCTACGCTCTGACCATTGAGTCACAGAGGTCGCCAAAAAGTAGTCAAAAGAGTATGAATAAGCCAGCAGGAGGGTGGACCAATACCAATCTTCGTCAGACACAGATTATCTACATTTAAAACTTATATATTATACCTAGTCATTATGTTATAAGTAGTCGTGACCGGAGACACCGTCCGAGTCCAGGGAGGCCGTGGACCGAGGCTGCGGTTTCAGCCCTGCAACTGTTGCCACCGGCCCGGCCGGCGGCGGCTGTGTCGGACGCTAACGCTTTATGGTTTAGGTGAAATAAGGTCGGAGATATCCGTAGAGATGCTTATGGATGGGAATCATGATGATGTTTTATGAGAGACTACAGGAGTTTCTGCTAATAAATTGAACAATCACTTATTTAATTAAGACTTACATTTAATTCAAATTATTGTAAAAAAAATTACGCATTTTTTAGTGAATCGTATCGTACATTTTTACGCGAACTTTACTTATCCTTATTATAAAAAATCCTTAAGATTTGTCTAATTTTTTTGCATTTGTTTCGGATACTTTACAGCAGCCTGGTCCTCCCATGATTAAAACTAAGAAATAAATGAGTATGTGTTGAGTCAGAGAATAATTCAATCGGCTCAGGCATTTTCATCGTACAACTTTCACTCTTCTTTCTAGTACTACTTCGGTCAATGCACTGGCAATCAAACATGAAAAAACGCATATATAATAAAATAAAGAGCCCGAGAGTCGATCGCTCTAAGCACTCTCACATTTACATAATATATTTCAAAAATTATATTTGATCAAGGCATTCGGAGACAGATCCAGAAAATCAGGTTAGGAGGGTTATTGAGCCATAGTTCACCGACGCGCTGGCCCAATGTGGGTTGGTGAACTTCACACGCCTTTAAAGACTTTCCACTTTATTTGCTTTCAAAACAAACGAAGACCTTTTCATCATTTAATTTAAAATCCAAATCAGCTTTTTAATTGATGTATTATCTTCTATTGGCTTACATATCTGTTGATTCTCGACGCGGTGTTTCTGGAGTGGTGTTTGACGGCTGATATCTCGCGAGTCAATAATTTCGCAATCTACGCGATAATAATCAAGTGTGTTAATGATTGGGGAATTAATTAATGTATGTACGAGGCTTATCAAATACACGTACACCACGCGGACATACGGCGCCACGTGTATATACGTGTATATATGTGTGTGTGTGTGTATACTGGGGAACTCGTGTTCGAAGCGGTTTGTACCTCATTGTTGATATTTGGAAACGAAACGAAGACTTAGTTAACGTAAATTGTGCCTTTGTAGAGCCTGGCAAAATTATTATTATATTATAACCACTAAAATATATAATAAATGCAAAAAGAGGCAATATCTATCTGTCACCTCTTTTAATTATAGGGTTTTGATATTTGTTACCAAATTAATCATCATAAATAACAAAAAAAAAAAACAGATGAAACTGCCGGTAACCGCTAATTCACATCAAAATATTTTGGTTGTAAATCCTTTTCTTAACGGATTTTTGAACGCTAAATCTATCTAATTACTTTTGATCTAGTATACAATAATATTTTAAAATTCCTTCTAAGTCATTGCAAAACCACTGCCAAGTACACCTATGCTAGGCCTTAATCCTTAATTACGGTCTAAGCTAGGCTCAGTAATTGTTCGCTTCGCCATTGTTTTTTCCAAGACCTCCATTGTTACCTAAGGCTGTTACCTGTCAGAGGAATACCTCGTGCTCCCTTTGTCCCGGAGACAGGACGCGCGTGACGCCGGTGTATTGACTTTTTACTGGCTTCGTGTCCTTTTTGCTGGGTTTGTGATTTTATCTGAAATTTATCGAATATATAATTTGGCCCGCAAATAAGACTGTAAGGAAATAATGCTTGCGTTATACGTACAAATAAATTAACAAATAAAGATAAACTAAAAATTTAGAAAACCCGACATATTATTATACAAATGCGCCATTTTATGGCGGAGGCCATGTTAAAATTGTCATAATGTATTATAGCATTCTACTATAGTAGCTTCGTGTGTTACTTATATTGAGAGAGTTGAGAAAAATATGTAATCCGCCATTTTGTGGCGGCCATCTTGGACCGATTTTCATCAAACATAGATTAGAACATTTGCGAAAAATTCACCTTTCACACACACATATACACACGCACACACATGCAGTAAACGAATATATACTAGCTAGCTAACATTAGTAGCCATAGTCAGTGTATGATTCCGTTAAGACAAAATACCTCACCCCTAATTAATTAACTCATATGAAAGGTTAAGACGTAATAGATACGGGCTTAAAAGTCTTAAGCCCTTTGAGCTCCTGAAATTATCAAAAGATGGAGTCAGTACAGGGAACCGCGCTTATAAATTATTAGCCGGCTGCGGGGGGTGGTGTGCGATTGGCGGGAGGGACTGCCGGAATTACTGCGCCTGTCGAAATTGTCGGGACCGGCGGAAGGTTGTAAGGGTATTGCAATTTTCCGGCAGTAATCAGTCTTTACCCATAATTTAAGATACGCTAAAGAGTTTGTTAGACTGATCGTTTATCTCGAGAACTATAGAGAAGCACATTATATTTTTTTTTCCGGAATGCCATTTAAATTGTATGTATTTCATACGTGCTCAGCTTTGTTTGAATTATTTTTGGATTCGATGGTTTGATTTGTATGCAGGGATAAATGTGATTTATATTTGGAAAAAGTGCTTTTTAAGCTATTTCATAGCTTCTATCGCGGGCCTTGAGCGCGGGGACCGAATCCAGAAATTCCGTAACGAAAAAAAACGTCACGCTCCCCACTTCGACGGGCACGGAGCACACCTCCGTTGAAGGCCGTGCATTTTCTAACGTCGTTTCTTTTCGGCAGTCTTCGACACGGTGTTTGTGTGCGTGCAACTAGACGTATTGTACGACACCAACTTATGTTTCTTATCTCAGCTATCACAAACCTATAGTTTTAATGATAAATATTCCTGAATAACCAACAGCTACTGTAAGATAATAAAACCCACATGTATTGTAAAATAATAAAAATATTTTAAACAATATTAACAACATTTTTTTTCTTTTATTAATTTATTTAATAAAAGAAAAAAAAAATGTTTTCTTATCGGTCACCACGTTCAAAAAGTGTAACATGAATTAATATCAAAGGAAAAGAAATACTGCATAAATAAAATAAATAAATAATTATAATTGCATAAGTTGATACAAAATGCTATGCAATAGCTTTACCGCGGCAGTCCCCGAGTGCCACACGTCTTTTTTTTAATTGTTATGTAAGGGAATCGCGTGGACAGTTAAATGACTTTGCAATTGAACATACGTATAGCTTTGCCATTTACTATGATACATCTACTAATGTACTACAGACATGATTATTAAGTAGTAACTACAAATTAATTATTGTGTCTATATGATAATGTAATTAGCACACATGTGATGATCAGAAGGAATCAGGCTTAGGTTGTCACTTATATTATATTATTCAGAGACTAATTGAAGTTCTCTATAATATTTGTTATTTAAAACACGCCTATATAACCTGTCTGTTAGAAAGTGTTGCTATTTTATAGTCTAGAATCTAGATGTTCAAATCCTGCCAGGATATGTTTGTAATATGATGAATTTGTTTATTATATTATATTGTATTTGTATTGTTATTATATTGTTTTTGTAAATTATGTAGTTTATTTACCAGCAGTACAGCGTCTTCCTTTTAGTTTCCCTACGTTATGATCCGTAGCTCTTTCATGAATATTATTAATTTTTTCTAGCGTCGCTGATCATGATGATGATGATGGCCATCAATAATAAACTGTACATTTTAAACCTGAGGCATTGCACTTACATAAAATTATTCTCACTGCATTAAAACGATACCAGCGTCTTGTGACTCTGAGAACATCAATCTCCAGACTGTTTCGGTCTCTCACGCCGTACCTGTTCCATTCGAGGAGGGGTCAGGTTATAGTGGAGGGTCGGCGGTGAGGGACCCACCTCAGGTGGTTCCAATCGGGCCCGGATTACGGTTCTGATTGCATCTGTACCGGTCGCATTGTTAATATTATCTCGCTATTATATGTTCCACGAAGATAATTGTTATCATATGTATATTTTAGGTGATTGATATCGTTACCAGGGACACGGGCCTCCTCGAAATAAAGCGAGGAGTGTGTTGGGGTATAAGTCGATGCACTGGTAAGCTCGTAAAAACGTATGTTACGGATTGTTCATGTTAGACGGACAAACGAGTCACCTGATGGTAAGAGCTAACGGCCCTCATAAACACGGGCTCGCCTGAGGCAGATTTTATGAATATAGTTCCGACTTTATTAAATTCATATAATATTACGTATTACAATTCAATTTTATTCGATAATGGTTTATGTTCACATCCATCTACCACAAAATATTTTGTACAACGTCTGTCGGCTTAGCTATACCATTCCAGTATTCATGTCTAACTATATCGTTAGATATACTGTTTTCGGATAAATCGGTTATGTTATAGATGATAAGAGAGTTGCACAGCACACGGCAGGCGTGGAATACATCGTCTATACAATATGATGTTACACCTCTCCGGGAGACGGGATTTAATATGATGTACTGTGGACATTCATAAAAGATGTCGTAAGTAGGCCTTTTTAAAGCGCTATAAAATTAAAATCCATTCAGGCATAATATTAAATAATTACAATGGAGAAATATAGAACTAAACAATAAATATATAAAGTATAAAAATAAATATATACTTTTCAACGTTCAATATTTTATTTGAAATATCGATTGGCGCGCATAAATTCTAACATAATAATATATTAAGGACGCGTTTACGAATCAGACGAAATTATGCTGTTTTTCTGTACCGTTTGTAACAAAAGTACACAAAATCATATATAAAAATTATTTATTTCATATAGAATGGTTCTTTATCTACAAGGATAACGCCAATTTTTTTGATAAATGTTGTTTTTTTATATAGTAATCAACGTTCTTCCATTACCATTTTCCATGAAACGAACGAAATCGATTAGAATTACGGTACCCTTTTGGTCTAATATCCACATTTATTAGGGTTTTTAAAAAATAGTAGGAGCAGGGAAATATGTTCAATTTTAAATAAAGGACAAGAAAATGACCCAAAAATGCTAAAAATAGTCTTAAAAAAAATAAAGAAGATAACTAATTATTTTACCAATTTTGCTTCCAAAGATGAATGTTATTCCATTGCATTAAGGTTTATTTTATCGTTGTCTCTGTCTTGATTTCTTTTACATTTTTGAAATGAGAACTCAGTCCGCGCTCGGCCGCGGTTCTGGGTGGACACTGCGTCGCCTGTCAGCAGCAATTCGACTCAAAAAACATCGCGATTTATTTTTGATATTGGATACTTTGGATTGGATTTGATACTTTACAATATTTTTTTACCACAATATATTTTTATGGAATTGGTTTATTTCATATACATAGGTAGACGAAATGTTGGTTGGTCATTATACCAGGTGGGAAGAAGTTCTCTCTCGACGTTTGCTCACTTATCATCATCATCATCATAATCATCATCATAATCATCATCATCATCATCATCATCATCATCATCGTCAGCCTAAATCAGTCCACTGCCGAACATAGGCCTCCCTCAATGAACGTCAGGATGACCGATCCCATGCTATGCTGAGGCAGCAGTGCTGCCGATGCGACTTCATCATCATCAGCCTAAATCTGTCCACTGCCGAACATAGGCCTCCCTCAATGATCGCCAAGACGACCGATACCGTGCTATGCTGAGGCAGCAGTGCTGCCGATGCGACTTCATCATCAGCAGCCTAAATCCGTACACTGCCGAACATAGGCCTCCCTCAATGAACGTCAAGACGACCGATCCCGTGCTACTCTAATGAGGCAGCAGTGCTGCCGATGCGACTTCATCAGCCTAAATCCGTCCATTGCCGAACATAGACTTCCCTCAATGAACGTCAAGACGACCGATCCCGTGATACTCTAATGAGGCAACAGTGCTGCCGATGCGACTTCATTATCATCAGCCTAAATCCGTCCACTGCCGAACATAGGCCTCCCTCAATGAACGTCAAGACGACCGATCCCGTGCTACTCTAATGAGGCAGCAGTGCTGCCGATGCGACTTCATTATCATCAGCCTAAATCCGTCCACTGCCGAAAATAGGCCTCCCTCAATGAACATCAATACGACCGATCCCTTGTCACTCGCAAACAAATAGATATCATCATCATCATCATCATCATCATCATCAAACTTCATCCATCCACTGCTGAATAAAGGCCTTTCTCAATGAACACCTAGACGACCGATCCCTTGTCACTCGCAAACAAATAGATATCATCATCATCATCATCAAACTTCATCCATCCACTGCTGAATATAGGCCTACCTCAATGAACACCAAGACGACCGATCCCTTGTCACTCGCAAACAAATAGATATCATCATCATCATCATCAAACTTCATCCATTCACTGCTGAATATAGGCCTCCCTCAATGAACACCAAGACGACCGATCCCTTACCACTCGCAAACAAATAGATATCATCATCGTCATCATCATCAAATTTCATCCATCCACTGCTGAATATAGGCCTCCCTCAATGAAACCAAGACGACCGATCATTTGCCACTCGCAAACAAATAGATATCATCATCATCATCATCATCATCATCATCATCATCATCCTCATCATCATCAAACTTCATTCATCCACTGCTGAATATAGGCCTCCCTCAATGAACACCAAGACGACCGATCCCTTGCCACTCGCAAACAAATAGATATCATCATCGTCATCATCATCATCATCATCATCAAACTTCATTCATCCACTGCTGAATATAGGCCTCCCTCAATGAGAAGACCAAGACGACCGATCATTTGCCACTCGCAAACAAATAGATATCATCATCATCATCATCATCATCATCATCATCATCATCAAACTTCATTCATCCACTGCTGAATATAGGCCTCCCTCAATGAGAACACCAAGACGACCGATCATTTGCCACTCGCAAACAAATAGATCATCATCATCAAACTTCATTCATCCACTGCTGAATATAGGCCTCCCTCAATGAGAACACCAAGACGACCGATCTTGCCATTCGCAAACAAATAGATATCATCATCGTCATCATCATCAAATTTCATCCATCCACTGCCGAACATAGGCCTCCCTCATAAACGTCAAGACGATCCCGTGTCACTCGGATCAGGCAGCAGTGCTGCCGATGCGACTTCATCATCATCTGCGTTCGCCAATTCGCCTGCTCAGCGTGGCAATTATGAGCCCCCCCCCCCCCTCCTCTCAAGATGAATTACAGATATCAGTTTACTTACATAATATGTAATAAATAATTATATATTATAATATATAATTATTTATTATATATATTTAATATACTAATTCTAAGTAAAAAAATAAATAGTAAAAACAAACAGAAATAAAATATAATTTTGTGTTATAAATAATCAAAATAACAAATATTTGTAAAGTATCAAATCCGTTTACTTGACTACTATTCCCGCACGCAAGCGTGCGTATTGCGCGGGTGCGCTTGTGTGCGTGACTTTTTCAATGTAGTTGTTCGATTCTGTACCTATCAAGTTTGTAAACGCGTCCTTAAATAAAACTAATTGTTCACTTTATTTTCATATTTTTCGGGGTCGGTCGTGGCGTTCACTGAGGGAGGATTATCTTCAGCAGTAGACGGATAGAGCCTGATAATGATTATGATGATATTTTTCGGGTGACCTATGACCACCAACGCGTTAATATTCTCCTGATATCTATAATAATATTAACACTGTCAACCACTGCTATAGGATGTACAGCTGATACACAGCACCATACTTTACATCCACATAACCAATGCAAACTATTACATCAATTGTCAATGGAACCAGTGATTCCTGCCTCACCGCTCGTCTGCGCAAAAACTCAACACAGCACTGTGACGTCACAGAATAACACTCCGCTTGGACCTCCGGGTGTTTGTTCGCGCCTGAGTCGTCTCTTAGCAGGGCCCATTTCCCCGTGTCTGTCCAAATCGAACTCTATTAGTCCGTCTCAGACGTGCGCACCCCAAACACCCCCACACACCTGCAACACCTCCACACACCTCCAAACACCCCACACCTTCAGGCTCAACACGTTACATGTAAACACAAAGCCATTACTGGACTCCCGAGTAATAAAGAGTCCGTAAATAAGTAAATGTAAATAGTCCCTGCTTGGAATTGTATCGACGTCTGCAAGTGATAATGCTCTGTTAGATCGCGTTTCCTTAAGATCTAGGTTCAATCCTGATCTGTTGACCCCTAAAGAAAATGAATTTGCAATCTGTGCATTTGTTAATACACTGTGAAATTTTAATAGTTGTTTTCCCGAGGTTGAACGTACTCTAAGGAGTGCTTTGTAGAGTTTACTCTATGTAAAAAAATATTGATGATATAACAAGAAACAATAGTGACACTGATATAGGTGATACGCTATAAATAGTACGCATAAATAAAGATAAAATATGCATATGTGAACCCCTGTAATTTAGAGGGAAGGTTTCCTCCAGTAGACTTTATTTTTCTTTTTCCCTCTTCTCTGACTCTTCCAGCAATCTCTTCAATATCTACCGCCCATTACTTCTATATCTTCCTCTCTTTCTTAATCCAATGGGCCCCGCCATCCATCAGGCAGAAGTCCATCTATTGAGCTCAATCCCGCTACATGACTCGCCCATTGCCATTTTAATCTCATAGAATAATTGAGTACGTCTGTTACTCCTGTTACTTCTCTAATAGTCGAGTATATATTATTATATATTGTAAAATGTAACTATGAAATGCGACGCTGCCAAGCCTACTAAGCAGTCAGTGGCTAACAGCGATCTAAATAAATCCAAATAAATTTTCAGGTAATGTGATCGTGAAACGCAATCAAGACTAACTAGAAGATGTATCTGTCAAGTAATTTTGTGTTAAATAGTTATAGGATACTTTACTGGTACATTGTGAAACCCTAACAATCATTTGTAGTCAAACTTAATATATATCAGATCGAAACAGCTGTAATAAGTCGGGTCCGTTACCTTAAAGCAATTAAAGACCCTTATTAAAGCAATTGCGTGAAATAAACTAGCGCCTAGAAACAACGGAAACGACTAAAAGCCCGTTAAATACATAATTAGAGTTTATATTGATAACTTTATTGTGATAAGTTTTAGTTAATTTTTATGTGTAGACAAACTACATGGAATATCCATCACTGAAGGCTTGTTTTCTTTTATGATGTCCGCTAACATTTCAAGGTGGCTGATGTTTAAACGCGTTGCGTATTCTAAGACGGTAAGTCTTGCTGCCAGTAACTACACTAGCAGCCAGCTGATTTTCCGCCCGCTTTCCAAACCACAGCAATGCTGTATGCTAAACTAAGCAAGTTTGTAAAGTAGTGCCCATGGAGACGGGAGCACCCGTCCGTATCCCGGCTCCCATCGGTAAAAAAAAAACTTTGCAAAACGCTGCGTATACGTGTAATCGTATTTATCGCACTGCACAATATACACTATAGAACATAAATCAATCAACTTTATAGGATCATGCATTCACAGCCTGTGGCACCTATTAATAGGCATATACGGACTATTTTCGTTAGATGATCTTGTGAATGAATTCGTGTGACGATCTCTGGGGTATCACTAGAGGGGTGAAACAAAGTTAATACCGGCGATTGGCCGGTATCGGGGCGATGGTTCAGGGTGAGACCTGATCACAAATACCTCAGGGGGATACGTATCAATCATATGTAGTTTATTCGAACTTTTACAATGTTTTGATTACTATAGATAACGCGACTTACACAGAAGTAAGTTTGCCAGTCCTGCCTGCTGCCAGTGTGGATCTTTCGAAAAAGATCTTTGGTTTATTTCCGAAAGTAGAGAAGTACAGGTATTGCACTTTATTACCACCAAGAGTCTTAAGCCTCAGAGCAGGTAACTCATAAATCAGTTGCCTGGGCTGTCGACAATAAACCAAGTATACTGAAGCAATACAAGATGTATTGCATTGCATTGATTGCACAGGAATATTTTCTTTCTTTATATTTTCTCGACCAACAAGAGGGCCTATACCAATAGATACCGAGATAGCCAATCCCCCCTGCAATTATAAAATCTCAAATATATGACCTGTCTCTCGCCCAGCATCTTCCCGGGCCCTTTCCCCAATCTCACGGGAATCTCTTCCATAACTCGAACGGAGTTTTAATTATAAAAGGTTCCCTTAGTTACTTTTCATTTGTTAATCGCAAAGGCCTGCGATCGGCCTGCGGACTGAAGTCTAAGGACTGCCATCACGGTCAACGAATAGAATATTTCTTCTAGAACTCAATAACAGCTTTGATTTCAAAAGATAATATTCGACAAATATTTTTTACATGATGCTTATTTTTTATTTTAAACTAGCGGACCCGACAGACTTCGTTCTGTCAAAGGTCATGGGGATTTAATAAGCATAAATACAATAATCAACAACTTATTACAACAACACACAAACTCATCTATTCTGGTTATATTCTTGTGATGGCATTGTTTATAATGGGTACATCATCATCATCGGCATATATCCGTCCACTGCTGAACATAGGCCTCCCTCAATGAACGCCAAGATGACCGATCCCGTACCACTCCCCTCGACCTGCCACTGCACGGAGATCGTCTTCCCACCTGTTTAATGGCCGACCAACACTTCGTCTACCTAAATGCGGCCTCCACATTTGAACCTTATTGACCTATCGGCCATCCGTTCTTCTGAGTGTGTGACCAGCCCAGTGCCACTTCAACGTACATATTTTTCGCATGATATCGGTAATTTTAGTACTCTGGAGGAGGACTTCGTTTCGAATCCTATCTGCCAAAGAAACACCAAGCATAGCACGCTCCAGTCGTAAATTAAGAGTTTGTTTCAGTCCCGTAGGTCAACACGGGGATAACGCATTGGTCTTTAAACTGTACGGTATACGGACGACGTGAGAATATGGCGAAACTTCCTAAATGCTGCCCACCCTAATTGAATCCTCTTATTGGCTTGCCTCTCGAAGTTATGTCGACCTAGCTGCAAGGTATGCCTAAGGTAGAAATACTCTTGCACGGCTTCGAGAGTTATGTCATCGACGTTAACCGGCCTAAGGAGAACGTGTTCGTTGAACATGACTTTCATGTTGTCCAAGTTCACCCTAAGGCCCACACGTCGGGATGATTCGTTTAGACTGTGCAGCATCTTCTGTAAACCCTTCAGCGACTCGGCCAGTATAATAAGTAAGTATATCGTCGGCGAAACGAAGGTGTCAGAGATACTCGCCGTTAATGTTTATGCCACATTCTGCCCAATTTAAAGTCTTGAAGATTTCGTCCAAATCATTCGTGAATGGTTTCGGGGAATGAACATCCCCCTGTATATATCCCCCTCCTCGATGCAGTTGGATTGGTCTTATTTGACCTCCCGGAATCAGAATGAACATAAAAGCGGCTTCGTATAATCCTCTCATTACTTTAACGTATCGCCAATCGACATGACATCGCTGCAGAGCTTCCAGAACAGCCCAGGTTTTAAAAGAGTCAAAAGCTTTCTCATAGTCCACAAAAGCAAGGCACGGTGGCTGGTTGTACTCATGGGTCTTCCGTATAACTTGCCTTATAGTATGAATGTGGTCTATGGTGCTAAATCCTCCCCCTTTTAGCTACTTAAGAGCCAAACTAACCTCATCTAATCTGATGTTCAGAAGCTTTCTAGAGAGGTGTCGTGTTAGGCTGGCACGCGGATCATTATTCCGGGTATTAGGTTGAGGAGCATGGGACGCGTACAATTTGCTATAGAAGTCTCCGTTCTCCGATAAGATCTCCGGCCTAGAAGAAACGGTCTCGCCAGAAGTGGTCCTAATCTTCGACAGATGGCTTCATGTGTGTGTACAAACTGTAGTGAAATTATTCATTTTCAAAAGCTTATACCACCCGAACAGATAAGTTTTCGATACTATATAATATATACAAAATACATTTAAAAGTAAATCACACGTGTGTAAAGTTTTCATTTTCCTATATTTATAATTTAATTCGGTGTTCATCCCAATTACATAATAATATTAGAATGTATTTAAATAATTTTGCACAGACAGGGATATTAAATTAATAATTAAAAATAATAAAACACTCTTGGTAACGCGGTTTGTGTTTGACTGATGTAATGACGTGGAAACTGATGCATTGTATGTCGCGTGCCTGTCTGAAACTAAAACAAACGAAATAATATCGCGAAACCGACCAAATTGAAAGTCAGTACTAATGATCCATAGCCCGTAAATTGTGTAGCTATGTAATTTGGTCGGGTTCGCGTTATTATCACCTTTTATGAGTTTCCGAACACGACATTAGACCCTCCAACAGCAAACGCACACTGTTTTGATAGAATAAATGAAATTCCGACTTTGCTCGGGTGAAATTTGATTTACAATGCACATAACTAACGATCTAATAATAAGACCGGTAGGGTCCCATTGCACAACCCAACAGTAGGGTTTAAATTTCTTAAAAGCATTTCTATACAACCAACGTTTAATTTAAGGAATGTGTGGTGGTAATCCTGCAATCGTTATATCGAGTTTAGGAATTCTACGGGATAGTCTAAAACATCATTATGATCATCCTCAACTACAGCGTTATAACTCTCTTAAATTTTAAACACACCGGAGGTTTTTTCAACAACTTAGTCGTGCAATTGAAAACGATCTCCGTTTTGAGGAGTAAGTAACGTTTTCATTGAATAATTTTTATTAGGTATCATTTGTGTCAAGCGACACATCAAACATATGGTCTACAATTGAATTATCTACAATGCATCGCTATGGTCAACACCATCCTCATTTGATGATCAATTGCCTGAATCCTTATGACACGTAAGACGTAGAGATCTCATCAGAATTAATTGGAATTTTTAATCTCGAGTGATCTGTTCTACCGCCATCTAAAAATTTGCTGCAATCCCAGTAAATGCTATAGCATTATTTCATTTTTGCCTATAGGCAGGCATATTTTGTTTTCAGATCTTAAAATGTACAATAGTTGTAAATACAAAAGTTTTTCCAGTTCCTCTTGGGCCGTCAAGTTGGAACAGAATGTATATCTATAAATTCTTTTGATATAGTACCTATAAATTCTCCTGATCATAATATTTCTTTGTCTAAATAATCCTTTTCATAATACAAATACAATACAAAACAAAACTTGACACTGGCAAATAATAAATACTCCTTGCCAAAAGCGTATTAAAAAAAGTAAATGTCACCCGTTATCAATGACAGTGATAATATGCAATTATGTCATTGTATTTTAATGGACTGCAATATTTTGTCTGTCAACACTATTAGAATTTAACAAAATACTCAACAATCCAAATTTTGGGGATATTTGTTGTCGACTCGAAATCTTTAATTTTTTATGTTTTATTATTTATGTAACTTTTAGATTCGAGTCTACGACGAAATTATTAATATGATATAGCTTAGACAACAATGAGTGTTTGTAATCTAATATGAGCTTTATATAATAGCGATAAAGTTCAGATTGACTCTACATTTTAGTTAGAAAACGTTTGTATGGGAAAAAGAAAAGGGCTGTTTTTATATAGGGCTTTCCCGGCAATTATTCGATTTTTTTTCGCCGGAACATCCATCCTTGGACTTCCACAAACATTTAAAAAAAAGAATTATCGAAATCGGTTCAGCCGTTCACACGTGATGCCGTGACAACGCGAAACGGGTTTCATTTTTATATATATAGATATACTATTTTGCCAAAGACAATTTGGCAGTGTCTCTAACCATCTCAGGTTTTAAAACAGACATCGTATAAATGAGTTACTAGGACTGTTCCCGAGAGAGTCGTTCAGGTTTTGATATTAATAATTTATCCTCAAAAGACCCCACCGCCAGATTGCATATACGGCTGCCATGAGAAAACAATTACAAAAAACATTTTAGCGCTCTATAAATATACTTCATGTACTGTTTCGTGTACGACAAAAATACTTGCATATATACGTGGAGTAAATTGGCTTGCGTTTTTATTTTATGACAAGTGCTTATGTAACTTAAAAAAAAGTACATGCAAATAGTAAAAACCAGACATTATAATAATAAGTTATTGTGCGCAAAAACGATATTATGTACCCTCGTTTTCTCTTACTCTCTGCATCATCACATCGGAGCCTGAAAGTGTCACTCCATCTTTGGCTTTCTCTGTCTTTCTCTATCGCTTGCTACCCATGCTGTTAAACGCTTTGTTCTTCTTTTGTTAGTCCTTCAAATATGACTTGCCCGGTGCTGTGTAGTAGTCTAATCCTTTGCGTAAAAAAGACATATGAAACTGAATTCAAAACCATTAAGAAAAAGCGTTATAGTGAAACTATTTTTACGGATTTTATCACTGTTTATTTAGTTGTTTAATGAGCCCGACGTTTCGTATACTTTACAGCAACCATGATCACGGGAGGACTGATTCTGATAAGTGAAATTCGCGTAAACATAAGAAACAATACAAGAGAAAGCGTTTATTAAATCTTTTTAGTTTGATATTAATTTCATCCATTATTAAGTATACGAGGGATCTTAATTTTTAATATCTATTGAATGTGTTATGAGGGGTGAATATGAGGTCCCCAGAACACCCTTGCTGAATCCCGATACCCGAACTTAGCCGAAACTTTCCGAGAAAAGCGATGGATAGCCGAGCCCAGCCGAGCCCAGCCGAGCCGAGCCAACTCACGTGGGAGTCCAAAATTAGGGCTGCCCCCAGATGCCTCTTCATTAGCTCGCAGTATTGTTTAATCAACATGTCCTTTTGATGTTTATTTTTAATTAGTTTAAATATAGCAATGAAACCTTTAAGCCATAACACCCACATTTTTTTCTTTCTAGTTAAAAAGTAAGTTATTATTTTCTCTGATTTGTACATACAACACCATACATATTATGGTGTAATATAATATACTTAATTTATAAACTAATATTTGGGACTAATATGTAATTTGATGCGTAAAGTAGCAATAGCAACTCATTTAGTTATATGTATTTTGCAAGATATTGGGACCAGTAAAAATACTAAGCTAGTTTCCTTTTCACTTACATGAATATTAAAGTGTACAATTGTAAAATGGCCAAATTTATATCAGCTACCAAATCAGTGGGCAACTGGCCAGTTATGTACAAAAAATGTACGTAAAAGTTTTGTTTACAATCAGTAAACACTAATAATATTATACTTTAGTGGTGAGGCTTATCTTAATCATCGTCAGTTTGATGATCAACAAGAGCTATGATAATCTCATGTGAAAGCTCCGCTACTATGAAGGGATTATGCATTTACATAATATATGACATTCCACGGACAAACATTCCGATCAGACTCAATAGACCTTGTCCCAGGCCTTTCTAATCCCGCTGCATATTAATTACTTCGTTGAGATATAAACAAGTTTAGCTCAACACTAAAAACTTGAATATCATTACACTCAGGTAATTTACCTCATAAGCCTCAAACAAAACAGCGTAGAGTTCAAAATAACTTTCAATTATTCCATGTAGTAATAGGTATTAATAAGCAAGCAGACGCCCGCCGCCCGTCCAATTTGGACCTGAGCTATTTTACATCAACAGCTTAGCATTCAGAGCGTGTGTCCTTTCAAGTACGTTATTACGGGATTGCTATTCATCAGCATCAGCCCGTAAAGTCCGTAAGGAGTCTAGAGCACATTTGACATATTGGCTGAGACCACATACATTGCAGACAAAGCCTTATGCACTAGCAAATAGCAATCTAAATTGCAGGGTACTCATATGATTAAGGTGTACATTTTATTTGTTGGAACAGGTTAATATGGGAATACTAATTTGATGTTAATGACAGTACTCAAAAAAAAAATGGCAGTCATAGGGACTGCCAATTTAAAGGATTTTTAATTTACAAGATACATGTGAAAACTTCCAATTTAGAATTATGACATTAATGAAATTTCAAATTTTAGTACTAATAATTTTAATACTCTCACTCTCATACTCTAACATTAGCAAGTCGGGGACGAAAACTTTAAAGATCGTCCTACCTACCAAAAAAAGCTCTTCCAAAAAAAAGTTGTACTCGGTTATTGAGGATTAGCTGACGTCCATAGCTTCGCCTGCGTGAAGTTTGAAAAAATTGCTTATGTATTTACTGGCCGGAATGAGATTAAAACAAAATATAATAAGAAATGTTTAGCCGGCACAGATAGCTCCATACTATAGAGATGCCTGTTCCTGCTATATTATACTCTCCTTTATTGAAAGACTGGTTGCGTTTGGCCGGTGATAAATAGTTGCTGCGTTCGACCAGGCACTTCTACCGTTCTTGTATTTGATCCCTTCATTTCATCTCCGTTCGTCTCCTGGAGGCTACGTCGGCGTCGTTCTCTCTCATCCGTTTATTGGCCTCCTTCTAGGCATTATTGCCTTGCAGAAGGAGACCATCTCCGCCTAGGATCCATCGATACCATCGCGGTGGTGATGCGGAGACAAGTCCCCTCTAATAACAATTCACGGCTCCTTACATCTAGATCACGTTAACGTAAGCGACATCACTTTTACCAAGGAGCACCACGATTGCAATGCCTGAAATTCCACACGAGCTTTCATATTCAAACTTTATCGGTAGTCAGGAAGCTGTGCCACATGCCCGTCTGAATGCTGAGTCGAACAGCTTTTCTTTGTTACTTTTCTTGGCTTGATAGTTTGAGGCAGATTGTAATATCACAGTAAGCAATCACTGCACCCTAATGAAACATATATCAGAAGCACCACAGAATCGTATTAGCTCAGTAATTGGAACCAGGTCGAGAGCCAGGCTTCTCGCATCATCGTACAAATCTGTTTCATTTATTTCAATTATTTATGGGGCTTCAACTATAAATTCTCCATCCCTCTCTACCCTGGGGACGAGAGCGAGATGGCCTGATGAGCTGCTAATGCCAGGGGAGCTGGTTTGATGAAGCCGTATGTTCCCTTAATAAGGGTATCTTGTTTTATAGGCTTATTTCAGATTAGTTTATATTAGATTTGTTCTTGTTATAATTATTTATGTAGGTGAGATAATAGCTCCCACGGGCTTGATTTGTATTATTCGAGGAAATTGGATTGTAGTTTTCTAAAATTTTAAGATAATGATATTGTATTTAAGCTCCCTAGTCGATAGTCTAATAATAAACCTATTTGTCGCTTTCCGGCTTCGTTAATAAAATAGTAAAATGGTTCTGTGGTAGTGAAAGACCATTATAAGCAAAACTCATTTTTTTTTGTTGCTCATCTTCTTCTTATATTTTTTATATATTTTATTTATCATAATATTATGTACATGTATGATATTATTAATTTAAAACTATTACTGTAATGTTTGTCCTCAATGGACTCCTAAACCACTTAACCGATTTTAATGTCTTTTCTTTTAAAATGTGTGCTTTTCTCCAACTTAAAAGATAGGATAGTTTATTTCTCAAATTTGAGATTGCAATTTTATTTATTGCAAATTAATTGTTTTAACAGAACGAAGTCTGTCGAGTCCGCTAGTTATTATTTAAGTGTATAGCGAAGAAATTAAAAACACAAGTTTTTAAAATATTTAATTTTCATTTGTTAATATTTAAGGTCAATAAATAGAGAAAAACTAAGGTTTACCCACATTTAATGATTTATTTAAATTTTAATGATCATAATATTTGACGAATGTTCGACGCCCAGCTGGTCGAATGGTCAGTCTTCTAGACACTGAGCAAAGACCGCAGGCTCGAATCCTTCCAGACGCATACCAGTCTCTTCTGTACGTCAGTTGTTCCACTTGACAGGTGTCTTAGTTCAGATATCGTTTCGACTGCTTAAACGATCATTTGAGGTTTTGGATTGAATGTTTATTTAATTTGAAGCACAAATGCTCGGCTTTGAAGTGCGTTCGCGTGTTATCTCTATCAGCCCTCAGTCCTCTGAACCCTGAACCGAGGCAAGACGTTGAGGCGCCCTTTGACAAGCGTTCCGCTGACGCGCTGTATGTCAAAAGGTTATTCAACTTCTTGGAGATATTTTGATATTTCGTGGCTCTGTCAATAGAGACTTATGTAAATATTATTTTTCAATATTTGTCTAAATACTTATTTTATATCAACATTGGGGGAGATATGAAAACGTCTGACACCGGATGACTCGAAGTCAGATAGTTTTTTAAAGTCTATCCCAAATAATTTATGAACGAAGCTGACCACTTACTGTCGAACAGAACGTCTGCTAGTATATCTGTCCAACTTACGTAACAGAAATTTCGCTTTAATTGTGCTTAAACTGAATTTTCCTTCCGTTATGACATATTATAACAGAAAGATCTTTCTCGATAGCATTTTACAGTATTCATTTATCCTTTATCGAGAGTAATTTTTTTTTGGTTGTAGAAATATCAAAAACCACCATAATAAAAAACTACTATTATTGCTTCCATCTTTTTCTTTCCCAAAAATACTTAAGAAATTATTGAGGTACCAACCTACAAATTTTTTGAGAGAAAATAAGTATTTGACCTTTAATTTCGAACTTCATAGCTATACAAATAGCTCAAACACATTTTAATAAAATAATTAAACAGGATACATTCTCAATTTAAAAATTATGGTGACAAAATATAAACGTTATCTTAATGATAGTTAATTAAAATAAAAACAGACAAGAAATTATAGGTATTAAGTATTTGCTAAAAAAAAAACAAAGTAACATCTAAGCACTGACATTATCACCGTAATTCATTTTATCGGAACATCTAACGGTTCCAATGATATGTTGTCTGCCCTGACAGTGAAACTGGAAGATACCCCGTTAATACGATAAAGGTGATTTTATCAGCAGATGCGTCTTCTCATCGGGTTTTGCGCTGAATACTACGCAGACAGTGGCATGCTAAAGTGTACCCTATGTATTAGGCAGAAGGCTAGTAAAGCGGTGTTTCATCCGCAAGCTAATGTTTGCTCAAAGTCAGAAGGGCGAAACCCTTCGGCGATTATCGGTTGTAAAGATAAATAATAAATGCGAGGATTTGTGTGAGGACGGCGATGGCCCGGCACTTTGCTGACACGTCGTTAATTAACTCCGAAAGAGTTTTGTATTTTTCCACATTTGGGTTACCCGGGGCTTTGGGTAATTGGAGATTGGAATTCTTAAATTATAGTTTGTTCAATAATAGATTATTAGAAAACTTTACATTACATACATCGATCTTTAAAAGACTACGTAGATACTACAAGCATTATTTAAACAATGCAGACGATGGTTTAGTTCTTCTGACCTGGTCTCTTAAGATAGAGGTCCAGGTCCAGGTTTGATTCTGACTTTGTTGGTGCCCTGAAATGGTTTTTCCTAGTTGTCATTTTTAAATGTAAATGTCGTTAGAATACCTATATGTCTTATAGATGAACCACACTCTCATACAATTATGTTCCATTACATAGTATATAATACATTCCATCAACGTTAGAGCCACTTGCCTGAGCTGGTATGCAGGTTTGCTCACGATATTTTCCTTTACCTATTTATTTAATTTTAACAAACAAGTTTTAAGTTGTCAAAAATGTAAGTTGACAAACAAACAACACACGGCCGCCGACTGAGAACATATTTCAGGCCGGGCGTGTGTACAAGTCGGCGCTAGTTAAGGCTCAACTCGTCGATCTGCTACAGGCGCAAATCCCTCATGATTACACCGAATTCTAGCTCTGAATACAGGATTTCTTTCATATAACTGAATCTTTGTGAATGTTTGTAGAAAACTTCGCGTAGAGAATGATAAAGTAGGTATTATACGGGTATGTTGCTTGTACAAGAGATTTGGGCTTTAAGAGTTTGTTTATTTTTACTGTAAGATCACGAGATGTGTGTTTTTGTAAGCTGGAAATAAATGTACTTACTAGAAGATCTTTGAACCAATTGCGAGGCCGTGACATTGGTTCTAATTGCCGTGTCTTTGATAGGATATGCGCTTGTTGCCTTTTATCCACTTCACAAATGGCACTATGTCGTGACCACAATCTTGACGAACGTTTTGTCTGGTTTCAATCTCCTAAGAACTACTTCATTGAAAAGCCTCAGCTACTGCCTACCCTGCCTGCCCTGAGCTTTTCATCTTTCATCAAATAACACCATGTTTTCATGGTTTGATCCAAACAGTTGTATAACTTCGAAATTAATCAATGTTTTTTATAAAAACTTTACTTTGATACAAAAAATACCAAAAAAACGGGGTCAGGTAAATTGAAACCTTCGAACTTCGCTGTAATATTGCTGCGCAAATCTTTTGTTTTTAAAATAAATATTCAAATTCAAATTTGAAGTCATACAACAAGACCTACAAAACAAGTATTTATTCAAATATTTCAATCCAGCCAGTGTTCAACCTTAATTCAGTTCATAACTTTTGTTTTTAAGAAACTTTATTCTCAGAAATAATAAGTTATTCACTATTTTGAGAATAATAATAATTTAGGAAATAGTTACAGGTTCGTCTTGTCACTCAATATTAATTGTGTTATGTGTATAGATACAAAATTAATTTATTCTTTTGCTTGAGATTAAGACAGTGATGTTTGAGTTACGTTCATTGAGTTTCTGAATATCATTTATGTATATTAAAAAGAGCAAGGGTCCTAAAATTGATCCCCGTGGAACTCTTAAGTGGCATTGCGTCATTTTGGTGTTTATAATATAGTTTGACTGTTTAGGTTACGTGCTCTTTTATATTACTGTATTTTTTAAAGCACAAATATATTATGATTGCTTATAATATGATGCAACGAGACCGCTGCGCGATTAAAATACAAATTGCAAGTAATTTAGTATTTAATATCAAGTTATTTAATATTGATAATTGCCAGCGATGTTAAACATTTAAATGGACTTCATTCGTAAACCGAACATTTGAATTTGCGGAACAATAAATAGCGCTGATTGGTTCCCGCGCGCGGGTCGTGTGACGTGCGGCCCGACCGACCGATTACAATGAACAATTTGTCGCGTCATTGTGCGACGATCGGCCCCGCGGGATGGACGCGTGCAGGCTGCAGTTGACCCTCCCTGGAATATGCTTTTACCTAGAAAATGATAATATATCGTTGTGGTATTTTGATAAGGGACAGTATCTTCGTGTACTAGAACCAAATGGAAAACTAGATGTGTATAGTGATATGATCAAAATTGATAACTAAGCCGTTAGATTTTGAAAAAATACATACATAGTATATACATTGAATATATAGCTGACTAGCTGTTACCCGCAGCTTCGCCTGCGTTAACTAAGATTTACAACGGGATCTTAGAACGCAAAATAACATTTTTTACACCTTCTGTCCGAAAAACCAAAATATCTTACGGAACCCTATTTTTTATCAGAATTAAATTTAGCCTATGTTACTCGTGGATAATGTAGCTTTCGAATGGTGAAAGAATTTTTGAAATCGGTCCAGTACTTTTTAAGCCTATTCATTACAACCAAACAAACAAAGTTTTCCTCTTTATAATATTACTAGCTGTTGCCCGCAGCTTCGCCTGCGTTAACTAAGATTTAAAACGGGATCTTAGTACGCAAAATAAGTAACTTTTTTGGTTGATTTTTTACACCTTGTGTCCGAAAAACCCAAATATATTGCGGAACCCCTTTTTTTCCAGAATAAAATTTAGCCTATGTTACTCGTGGATAATGTAGCTTTCGAATGGTGAAAGAATTGTGGAAATCGGTCCAGTACTTTTTGAGCCTATTCATTACAAAGAGATTTTTTTATCCTATAAATAGTTTTGAAGATTATCTCATAAGAGATTCTATTAGATAAAGATAAAATGACCAAATTAACTTTGATATTCATCTAAATCATTTCGGATTGAATCTTTTTTTTTTAACATTTAAGCATAATGCTATATTTCAATAATATTGGTAATTATCATACCCATCTTCAGGAGCTTACAACTTTATATTCAAAAATGTTTATGATCAGTTAAAACAAATTTAAAAATTAAAATAAAATCTTTGACATTTAAATTCTAACTTAAATAGTTACTTTGCAAAAACAAATGACAGCAGTGGTACCCCCCTAACTAATAAAATAGCATACTTGAGTATTCCTGAATGACATTCAAGTAGGAAATTAAATGCAGCTTCCATTAAGTTCGTTAATGATCTAATAATAACCCTGTGCTCAGGACCCGGTGACCTGTAACATCGGTATTTTAATACCCATCTCCACCAGTCTCACAAGCTTTAGCTGCTAAATTAGATTGGCGACTTCCAGTACCTGTACAATATAATTTATTATATCTCAATTTTGTTATCAAATTATGTCAAACGATGTCCTTTGATAAAGGCAATATAAAAATTAACGTTCAAACTAGAAGGGAAATTAATTTTAATTTAAATAATAATGAAATTTTCTTTATTTTTGAAGGGATTATTTTTTAACAAATTTATAGTTCAAGAATCGAAAGCAGTCAAATCAATGCCCCATGGGAACAGCACTCTAACCATCTATCTTTTGTTAGTATTATCATAAGTGCTCAATGACAGACTTACACCCGTATTCACAAACAATAATTTGAGATGTCACAGTAGATACTCCCGAACGCATAGGGTCATTCAAATAAGTTCATAGACAATACTTAAATGAAAACTGCCACTGTGCGTCTGTCAGACCCATTTAAAATCCGACTATTGACACCAGAAGAAATGTACGCTTCTTGAATACGGGTGTAACACCCGTATTTAAGAAGCGTACTTGGCTAAGTAATGAAACAATAAAAAATCTATGCGCTCCTGGTGTCAATACTCAAAATTCGGGCTTTATGTGGGTTTGACAGACGTATAGTTGCGGATTTCGGATTTGCGGATATTGTGACATATCAAAGTATTGTTTGTGAATACGGGTAAAAAGTAAAAAAAGTAAAGTATCAACCCTTATATTATGTCCCACTGCTGGGCACGGGTCTCCTCCTCGAAATCAGGCGAGGAGGGTAACTAGGGGAATACGGGTGCTAGATATTGAACAGATATCAGGAGGAATGGTCTTCAAAATTCCATTTCTCGTTTTAATTCTGCATCTTGATCTTTCACTTTAGAATATTTTTTCCTTCCCCATTATTTTCCTGCTGGTCCATTGCTAGCTCAGCGTTCTTATCTCTTATATAATCCAAACGAGTATTTTAATATAAAATGTATTCCATGCATGTTTAGCTCTGGAACCACACGCCCCGAGTTGTCCATTCTGGAACGTTATATGCAGCTTTTAGGAGCAGCTTCCGATATCAGACTACAAAATGCTGAAATAATATTCCCACGAATATTACACGCAAACGTATACAAATGTACTTTAAAATATATTTTTCTTATAATGGAATTAGCAAATAGCTGTTTTGAAAGGAGCCTTTTCTTGAGCGCCCAGGGGTAATCAGTAATTTCAATTATCTGGATCCAACATAGAATAGAAACCTATATCTAAGAGATTCTTAAATCAATATTTCTTATAATATTAGAATAATATTGGATATATCAAAGCTTGAAAAAATATTAGTTTTGGGTAGACCTAATTATTAGTCTTCTTCTTAGCGTGTCGATAGCCGATGCCTGCCTCAACTATGTCACCCTAAAATCAGTTAGAAGTGTTGTTTTTATGCAATATATCACCGGACATCTCGTAAAAAAATTAAAACAACCATAACAACAAAATATTTTTAGAATACCAGGAGAATCGTTATCTCCAATTAAAAGACCAAATTCCTTGTAAATTGTAAAGAGGTAGTGTCATGCTGCTTTGCAGCCGAATTGGACCGGCACGACCGGGGTGGTACCTCTCGCTAACATAATACCGGCGTAAAGTGACAGTTATGCTGTCGCGTTTCGTGAGGTTTGTGAGTTTCCGGTGGCCCATTGGGGGGATAGGGAAAAGGAGGGCAACGCATCTGCATAAACTTTGGTTGTGTGGATGTTAATGGGCCTCGATAGTCGCAGGGCTACGGCTGTTCGTTTGCCCTTCTATGCTATAAAAAAAATCCTCCACGAATTTCTAGTAATGTATAATAATCTTCTAATACATAATATATAATTGAATTGCATAACGTTGATATGACTCAAATGATCTTGACATTGGGGTCGATAGGCACCATTAATATAAGGTGTTTATTTTAATGATCACCATAACAATCATCATGGAGTCATAATATTCTAACATCTGCTCTCTCTCTCTCTCTCTCTGTTTCTCTCATCATATTATACAACACACTTAAAAATAAATCATTCATATTATGTATACCGTGGTTAAGACTTCACAAGAGCAAAGGTTTCCGCCAGCAAACGCACACGTAACAGAAGTCGGATTACACACATGTCATAAATAATGTAGCGCTGTATAAGTGAAAAGGATATCGTTTTCTATCAGAAACTGCTCGGCGCTCATTTACATGAACATGAGGGAAATATAATCGCAAATACGACTCCTAATGTATTCAAAACTGTTACCACCTTGTGTTCTCACACGGCGCTTTCTTATCTAGCGAATTATGGCGTCCCTCCATATTTGGAGAATCTTGTATTGTAATGCTTTCAGATGTTTATCTTAAATATATTTGGCGTTGGTATATAAACCATAGCCATTATATATTTTTAGTTGACGGCTGGACATAGGTCTCTTTAAGTGAATGGTAGGATGGCCGATGCTACTACCGCTCGCATCAAGCGAGTAGTAAGAGTTCAAAGACTCATTTAAGTCAAGCTCATACATAAAAACTACTGAATGGATTTTAATGAAACTTTACAATAATATAGTTTATACACCGCGTATTTCCTTTTCCACGGGAATGGAAAATACGCGGATGAAGCCGCGGGGCGCTGCTAGTTTAAAATTATTTCACCAAGAATGCATTTTAATAAATATTCCTTAATGATAATTTGTGCTGTAAAAGTCGGAGTAACGGTATTTTGTAATAATTTATTTACACGGATGAAACAAAAACCGCGCGGCTCACAGACACCGTGTGGGTCGCGTATTGAACGTACAATCCGTTTATAATAATCCGGACGTAACTACGGTATAAAATATTAACAAGTGTGAGCGAACGAGGCGTTGTGACTGAGATACGGCATTATACTTTCATACGGCGATATAACGATGCCCTTACATTCCGTGTTGCTATCCTGGTTTAATATTTTAATCCATCCATTTTTTGCTAGGATAAATATTTTAGTCGCTTAATATTATTATGATTCTTTTCGTTATTTATACGACGCTTGCCGAAAAATACCACAAAAAATACCATGCTCAAAGACAAACATTTTAAGTCTCAACTCAATAGATTATGCCAAATTGTTTCTTTGCTATCTCTGAAAATTCAACAAATCGTGAAATCTTATTCTGAGAAATCAAAAGTGATTTATCTTATCTTTTTTATGAATTTCTTAAAATTTACCCGCTATCCTACTAATAAGCGCTAAAATTTGTAAGAATGTAATATGTATGTTTGTTACCCTTTTACGCAAAAACGACTGAATGAATTTTGATGTATCCTTACAATAATATAGCTTACAGAACAAAATAACATATGTGTTGTAATTTATCTCAGCACTCTCACGGGAATATTTAGGTATACGACTAATATTGTTTTTTTGTATTGAATAGGCTCCGAAACTACTTGACCGATTTGAAAAGTTCTTTCACTGTTAACTACACTATCCCCGGTGAACATAGGCTATATTAAATTTTCAAAAAGTTAGGGACGCCTTTTAAAATCTTAGTTGACGAAGGCGAAGCTGCGTGCAACAGCTAGTAATTTATAAAACTCTGTAATAAGAATAAAGAGGAACACAAATTCGAAGACGTACTAATTACCAACTAACCTAATTCAGTACAGCGAGAGAAAACATTTTTTAGTTTGAAATAACAAAGAAACAAGTACGTAAGTTCGCCTTAAGCCTTTAAAAGCCTTCGGAGCGACAAACGAGGCTTTGCATAGGCTTTGTGCGGGTACTCGAGGCGAAACGGAGCGCTAGTTGATAAATCGACGAGATAGGTGACCCACAATAAATACCGGCGTGGCCCGATGGTGCGGCACCCTGGCGTATCTCCCCTGCCCTCGCTTGATGTACTCTGAAGATGGTATCTTCCCTGACTAAATACTCTTTTAGTCTTACTAATTAATGAGTTTGCATGTAGATTGTACAAGGTTTGTAGTTTTTGGCGTTCCAATCACAAATTAAAGACTTTTTATGGCAAAGTTTTTCGAGATCGATTCACTACTCAATTGGAAAGATTTTAATGAGAAGTTGGGCGCTCTATTTTTAATGCCTTGTTTTCGAGTTAAGTAAATAAAGAAACTATTTGAAAAGTAAGAAAATTAACATTATTAATTACATTCGATAGAGCCTTGTTTGTCAAATGTCACTCGTGATTTTGTAAACAGTATAAACAGGGCACACCCAAGAAGCTTTCTCTAAAATTACTCTCAATCAAAGATGAATCCCAATAATACTTCATCAATATATAATTAATGAAATAAATTGAGCTACGATACAATAAAACGGTACGCATTACTCAATAGACCCCCACTCAGTTGTGCGGCGTCGCGAAGTCGTACGAACGATTGATGTCACCGTGACAATGATGTTAATTATTTCGGATTCGCCTGCTCGCCTACTCGCCTAGTGGTTTCAGTGTATCAGTAAAACGTTCCTGGAAGTGCTAGTGTGTGTGTGTGTTCGGACCCCCTTTTGCGCTCACGATTACGCTGCAGCGTGCCCTATTTTATCACCTCAGTGTAACTATCCGGATTTCTCGCACAGTTTGTTATACAACTTGCGGGGAATCCGTGCCCAACGGCAACTTTCGTTGCCAACCCATCAGTGTAGCTCTCGGCCGTCGCTCTTTAGCGCGGCCGAGGTTGGGTCGCACCGGACGAGCATCCAGCGAGTGGAAGAGAAGTTCGTGCCAGTACCCCCGACGTGGAGGAGGAGACACCGGTCCCGGATCGAGCGAGGAAGACTGCTGTCCACCGCTACCACATCGTAGGAGGTATTCCCATGCTGCAGCGGTAAGTGATCAGTTCTTTGCCGCTGTACCATGCCCCGCCCCGATTCACCAGGGGGCCAGGGCCAGAAGGCCCGGCGCCATAGCGCGTCGGACTCGTCACCCCGAAGGAGTAGCTCTAGCGACTCTTCGCAGGGCACACCATCGCCTCGCCACGAGCTCACCGCGTCCACGGAGAGCACTCCTAGCGACCCGCCGACTGCGGAACCGACCGGCACGCCGCGCGGAAGACCAGCGTCGGCATCTGGGGGGATGGATATTGACGTCCTATCCCCTGGATGCAGCCCGACGCCGTCTCTCAGCGCCGCCATTAGCCAGGAGGAGGACCCGCATGTTACAAGGTGGGAAAGCTTCTATCATAAACACCAAAAGGACATCGAGCGCCCCGATTTTATCTGGGGCATAACCAAGTTGCTGCACAGGCGCGGTTTGATTAACGACGAGGGTGAACGACAAGTCACCCCCGCCGAGTTCGCCGAGCTCATGCAGCCACAAACACCAGCAGGGAAAAAGCGACCGCGGGCCGAGTCATCTGATGACTCGCAACCGCGGCCGTCAAACTCCCCGCCATCTAAAAGGGCCCCCGACGCTCAGGCGAGGCCCTCTACCTCAGGGGCCATTCCAAAGGACCCACGGCTGGCGCGCTCTTTTGCCGCTGCCGCCGCGACCCAGGCCCCTGCTCCCGCCGCCTCCGCCGCCGCCGCCACCACCGCCGCAGCCGCTCCAGATGCCGCCGCAGCCTCTGCTGGCGCACAACGCCCCGTTCAGCCCAGGTATCCGCCCCTGATAGTGGAGAAGGTCACCAAGACCTGGACCCACCACTTCAGGGTCCTTACAGAACGCCTTGGCCGCAACCCGAGCGCGCGCCCCTTTGGTAAGGGCGTGCGCTTTTCTCCGAAGGACGAAGCAGAATTCCGTACCATTCAAAGGTACCTTACTGAGCTGGAGAGGGAGGAGGGCCTAGCATGGCACTCCTACTCCCTCCCAGCCGAGAGAAGCCTGAAGGTGGCCATCCGAGGGCTGCCTGCCGAGACAGAGGTCTCGGAAATCGAAGAAGAATTTATCCGGCTCGGCTTCACACCGGAATACATCCGGCCTATCCAGGCCCGTAAGGGTAGGCCGGGGTGTATTCACCTGGCCTTTTTTAAGAAAACTCTCAATCTGATTCCAGACATTTACGCCGTCAACAGCCTGCTAGGCATGGACGGCGTAAAGATTGACGCATGGAGGGGAAAGAAGGGCCCCGCGCAGTGCCACCGGTGCCAGCAATTCCGACACGCGAGTGGGAATTGCCACCGCCGGCAAGCCTGCGTTCGCTGTGCAGGGGAGCACAGCGCGCGAGACTGCCCACGCCCCCGCACCGAGCCGCCCACTTGCATCAACTGTGGCGGGCCTCACACCGCCAACAACACCTCTTGCCCGGTGTTCAAGCGGGAGGCCCGCAACAAACGTGCGGGTCCTGTCGCGCTCACTTCCGGCGCATATACTGCGCCCTCCATCGCCGAGGTGCAGGTTCCACCTCCGCCCGCCTCCAGCCAAACACTGATGGCCGCTGCGAACAATTATGTTCCGCGGCCATCCACCTCCGCCACCACCGCTGCGCCCCCTACCGGAGGCGCGCGGAAAAAGAAGAAAAAGAAGAAGAAGACGCAGGCCCCGCCCCCTTCGGGGCAGAGCGGGACCGCACCACTAGCCGTCCCGGTCGCGCAAACTCGCCAGCCCCCTAGTGGCGTGGTGACTGCGCCGCCTCCACCGGCTCCCTCGACCACTGCCACCGACAGCGGCGCCAGGCGCCGCCCGAGAGCTGTTGCGTCTACACCGCCCGCCGATCCGCTGTCCCGACTTATTACCGAGGCAGCGGACATCTTCCACGATTTCGCCGCCCAGCTGAGTAGCGGTTCAGACATCAAAACCGCACTCGTCGCCATGCTACCCCGTGTGTGCAGCATAGTGCCGACGGTCCTCCAGGCGCTCGCCTCACTGTCGAGCCAATGGAGCTGAAGGTGCTGAGCTGGAATGCACGGGGCCTCAGAGGTAAGGTCTCGCTGCTGACGCTCTTCCTCCGTGATCACGATGTCGACATTGCGCTGATCAATGAGACCCATTTAAGCCCGGGAGACCGACTACGAGTCCCGGGCTATTACTGCTACAGAGAGGACCACCAGGGCGCGACCCGCTACTACCGAGGGCTGGTCGTGCTCGTCAAGAGAAGAGTGATCCATCAACCGCTCCCTCCGACGGGCACTACCACGATCCGCTCCCTAGGAGTCGAAATTTGCTTCGGCCCAACATCCTCAGCCAGACTCCACCTTTACGCTGCGTACCGGGGTCCACTAGACCATTTAGATATCGCCGACATCCACAGGCTCCTATCGGAAGAGCCCACTGTGATTGCCGGCGATCTAAATGTGAAGAGTCCAGCGTGGAATTCATCCACCACCAACCGAGCCGGCAGAATACTCCTCTGCGATGCGGACGCCAGGGGATATTCTGTGCTAGGACCAGACCAGCCGACCCACTACCCGGACTGCCCACAACACCGACCTGACGTCATTGACGTGGTGATTGCCAGCCGATTCCCAGGTCAAATCACCCAGCACGTCATGGACGACGACCTCCAATCGGACCACTGCCCTGTTCTGATTATCTTGCAGGCAACCCCTGCCCGTCTCGCACTGCCACCTGCGAAGCCGCGCGTCGACTGGAGCCGCTTCCGCACCATCTTGGAAGCGAGCACGCCGTCGCGCCCGACGAACCGCCCAGAAGAGGTGGACGCACTCGCCGCGGACCTGGAGCAAGCCATCACCGCTGCGGCTGTCGAAGCTCGGGTCTTGGTTACGTCCACGCCTTCGAACAGAGGTAGGCCAGACATTCCATTCCGCTTACGCCTTATGATTATGGAGAAGAGGCGTCTCCGCCGTCAATGGCAACAGACCAGATGTCCATCAATGAAAAACCGCCTCAATAACCTGACGAGCCGAGTTAAAAATGAACTGGCTGCACATGCCGCCGACCAGTGGCAGAACCAAATAGATGAGGCAGCGGGGGAGGACTTCCCGTCCCTTCACCGCTTATGCCGCCAGCTCACAGCTACCAATGCCCCACCTCGCCCCTTATTGCACGAGGATGGGACCCCAAGATATCGTGCGGCAGACCGCGCCGATATCTTTGCCACCCATCTAGAAGGACAGTTCGTCCCCTTCCCCATGTCCCCAGCCGCGGCTGTGCATGTCACCGCCGTTCAAGAACAGGTAAGGGAGTATCTTGCCGCCCAGGCCCCACTCCCCATGGACCAGCTTCCATTTGTCATCACCCCAGGTGCAGTACATCGTGTCCTGTGCCGCCTTCCACCAAAAAAGGCGCCGGGCGCAGACACCATCTCAAATTCTGCGCTCCGCCACCTTCCCTTTAAGACCACAGCTGCCATCACACGCCTTTTCAATGGTGTGTTACGCACAGGGCACTTTCCTTCCAGATGGAAGCACGGACTGGTGGTAATGATCCCAAAGGATTGCAAGGACCCGCGGGTCCCCTCCAACTACCGGCCTATCACACTTTTATCCACTATCTCCAAGGTGTTTGAGAGACTCCTCCTCAGACACCTCACCCCTTACCTGCCCCCCCGAAGAGAGCAATTCGGCTTCCGCCCTGGGCACAGCACGACACAGCAACTGGTTCGTGTTGTGCACCAGATTACCGGCGCGCTCAACAAGAAGGAGCACGCCGCGGCAATCTTCCTTGACATGGAGAAGGCATTCGACCGAGTATGGCACGAGGGGCTGGTATATAAGCTCCTTGAGTCATCGGTCCCCCGCCCCCTGGTCCTAGTGATCGCCTCCTTCTTAAACAACCGCACCTTCAGTGTTAGGGTGGAAGATCATATCTCCAGCCCCCGTCTCATCTCTGCAGGAGTTCCCCAGGGCAGTGTGCTTTCACCGGCCCTCTATAATCATTACGCCGCTGACATCCCCACCACCAAGGACGTCACCACCGCTCTTTACGCAGACGACACTGCATACCTAGCAACATCCATTACACCAGTTCATGCTGCCGTCAAATTGCAGAGGGTACTGAACATTCTCCCCGACTGGCTGGACAGATGGCGGATGGCCGTAAATCCGCTGAAGTCGCAGCCCATCATCTTCACAAATACCATCAAGCTACCCCCGCCGCTCACCTTGCGGGGGTCTCCGATGCCGTGGGTGCGCCAGGCCAAATACCTAGGCGTCACCTTCGACCAGCGCCTTACGATGCGGCAGCATGTTATCAGGATTGCCGCAAGCACCACTGGAGCACAAGCCCGATTGCGTCCTATTCTGGACTCATCCAGAATACCTCTCCGCGTCAAGCTAAGTATATATAAAACTTACATACGCTCGCGCCTCACATACGCGGCGCCGGCGTGGTTCCACCTTATACCCAGGACCCGGAAGCAGTTCCTCCGGACCAGACAATCCAAGGCCCTGCGACGTATCGCCGGGGCCCCAAGGTATGTTAGAAACGACGTGATCCAGAGAGACCTCAAGATGGAGAGTCTGGACACGTTCGTTTCTAATCTATCCACAAACCTGTTCGAGAAAGCCGACGCCTCTGGTTTCGAGTCCCTGGCTGACCTGGCGCCATGGCATGCCAGACCGCCTGACCAGCGAGCCTTCCCCAGGAGCCTCGCGATGCCGCCGCCCTAAACTAATTTAAGCCTAGTTTGAAGCAAACCTGTTACGTAGTAGTTAGTGTTTTTTAGCTGCTGCTACGTACCCAGCTGCGCGACGAGCCCGCCAAGCAGTAAACGCCTGAGCCCAGACCCGGCAACGTACGACGAGTCGACGAGTCACCGACCGCCGCCCAGCCCTAATATATGTTTTTGTGCACGTCTCTCATCTCCATCTCACCTTTCACTTTCCATCTACTGTCACTTCATCCATTCTGCATCTTTCATACCCATTACTTAATTTCTCCCTTCTTTCCAGCTCTCCAATCTCCTTCCGTGGCCCTGAACAAGGTAGTGGTGGGGTTTTAGCCTTTTTTCCCCTGTTCATAAATTGTTGTTGTTTGCTATTCCACAGTGCTGCAAGTTGGCATTGATATTATTTTCACCAGCCCCTGACTCAATCACCTGCGCAGACTGGTAGAATCGAGTCATTCCCCACTGGGAACGGTGCCCCTGTGTCGCTGGTCACCATCTGCTGGGCCTTCACCTATGTGATTTCACCCGGTAGGGGAGACCGCCTGGGGCGCTACTCGGTGGGGTACCGGTTCTGCCTTCTGCGTAGAGTGGAATCAGGTGCCGGACAGTAGGTCCATGTGACCACCACAACGACCGCCCCATATTAATGGGGTGCGATTGATGCCGCTGGCAGGGGGCAGAATTGCCCCGATCCAGCATCCTCCGAGCCCCTTGCGGGGCTCGAAGAAGACCCGCGACTGACTGACTGGTTAATTATTTCACGTTGGGAGCCCGACCCGCTACTGATTTGTAATATGAAACAACTTTGAGGGTTTTATCGTGGCTTATTAAGTTTTGAGCGACGATGGTCCGCTGGGTATGGGTTCGACCTCTTGAGCGAGAGGGGTCCAGATTCAATATTGATCCCATGGTGGTGCCTTGGACATGGTTTTTCCAAATTTTTAAATGTATCTTGAACACAAGACCATCGCTCGCTCAAAAGTAAAGAACATCGTGAGGAAATCTGTCCTGACGTTTCGGATACTTAACACCAACCACCGGGAGGACCGTGGCCATGGTAACTGGTGGTGATGAGCCTTACGATGCGACTGTTTGACAATCTCTTTGGTTAGCACATTGGTGCTCCAGCCGCAGGTAGCGGGTTCCAATCCCGCCATGGTACAATAAGATTCTGTGTGGATGTGTATTAAATTTATATACAAAGAGTATATAAACACTACGTTATATTTATATATAAAATAGTATCAAAAGTATTAAATATTATACTATGTATTTCCGTTGTCTGGTAACCATACCCGTAACACAAGACACGGACCAGATTGACGTGGTGTAAAAGCGACCATAGATTATTATTATTATTTAAAATATTATTTGATATTTTTAAAAAGTATTTTGCTATTCCTTTGGGATTTTTTAATAGTGTAACTTTTTAGTTATTTTTTTGTAAATTTTTCATCAAAACATTTTTCTGTATTTCCCTCGTCCAAACTAACGTGTCAACAAAATCTTCAATAATTATGATACACGTGTAATTCTAAATCAAGATTTAATTTATATTCGCATGTTTGTGATACATATTATCAGTGATATGCTTAATATTACCTTTCCGGAAAACACATCCATCCATACTTTTAAGATACATTCAACGGGCAATCTCACAATTTGTTCTTGAAAGTTTCTACCTTCCATCAAGGAGTGTTTAATATAAATGCAGATATGGTCTTACAATGAGGCGCCGTAAACAGTCGCTGAATAATTCAGCAGGTGAGGAGAGGCGACGTTGACTCCGGTAGCAATCTATTCAATTAACCGACATTTATTTATGACTACAAATCTCATTTGCCTCTTGAATTATTAAAACCACTGGATACGGATGTAAAGAAGTGTTATGGTATGCGTTGTGATGTTTTATAATGCTTTAACAACTTTTAGTAATGTCATTATTGAGATATACTATTAAATATGAAATTTTTGCGAATGTTTGATACATTCGAAATTAACACCAACAATAAGTAAAAGCCACCTATATACCATATATAGATGATATTCATATGTATTTAAGAACAATGTACTTCTTGGAGAAGGAAAGCGACAGTAATTGAATTCTGAATTACACGATTCGTTAAATATTAAATTAATATTTATTTATTATAGTATAGTAGGAAATGCAGGAAGAGGATTATCTTTGTTTGTCTGCAAATTTTACAATAGTGATGATAATGATATTAACGCAGTTATGAACAGAATAAATATATTACTCTTTTACTATATTGGACAGGCTGACTCTCTGACGTGGCACCTGGTGGTAAGTGTTAGACGAGGCCCCTGAACAGAAACTAGTTTACCTGGACCTAGTCCAGGCCTTCATTTATGTGTATCTTAAGTCATAAGGTGTTAGGTCACGGTGCTAGCCATGACACTGTCTGTCCCGCCTTTCTCTCCGAAACACAACAAAGCTGTTTTACGGGAGAAATAAGCAAAAGGTATGAGTACCACACTCATGCAGCCAGGAGCGCGCCACAGCGCTTTCCTGCCATCGGTTGGATCGATTCAGTTGCCAGCTGGGGAAATAAGCATTTGCCATACAGATGTAATTTGGTCTGGAAAAAAGAATCTGCTAAGAAAATTTATACAATTCAAGTGAAGTAAATTAGAGAAATGAAATAAATCCACTTACCAGAACTTTCTAAACGACCACAATCATTACCCTCACTCATACCGTTCGATTTAAAAGCTGGAGGAACAATTATCGTAACCGCCAATAAACTCTCGAACCGCATATAAAACGGTATGAATATAAACGCGAATAAAGAGCGCGACCGCAGCGGCGATAAACACAAGAATAGCAACGCAGGTGCGACCGGAGCTGGCAGCGGATACGTGCCGCATATAATCGCAGTATGGTCGCCGCATATCGCCGCATGACGCTACATAGCCGCCGCATGTTCTCCGCATGGTCACACGGTTGCGTCGCGGTCGTAATTGTTGCGGTGGTAATAGAGAGCACGCTATTACGTCCCGCCATAGGAAGTGTTATTTTCGGGTTTGTTTTATTGCAAGCTACCCTCGATTTATGACGAGTTTGAATCTGGTTTAAAAAAAAGAGTGAAAATATTTTTTGGCGGCTTCAACTATTCCATATAAATCGTTTTATTCCCCATGGTAAACTCGTGAACAAATAACCTGTACTCCTGTAGTCAACGTCGTACTTAAACATCAAATGTGACAGGGAGGAGCCTACGTACAAAGAAGCGTACTCGATTTAAATGAGGTAGGTGATGAAAATGGGAAATGCACTGAGGCGTCCTGCTGGGGCGTGGGTCTTCCCAGGCGGGTATGTGAGAGTCGCTGCACCTGAGAGATGGTATGTGGATGCAGCTCTACCCACTAAAACCCGGTAAGTGCCACCAATGCTGCCTTTTGTACCCCGGATCTGCTAACAATAGGGCACCTCGACGGCTAGTCAGTCCCTCAGGGGACCGACGCCACCTCCACAGAGCGGTTGCCCCGCACCACAGAACAACCACTCCCAACGGCTCCGGATAGTAGGATGAAGTTCCCGTCCTCACCCCTTGCTCCCTGCTTTTTGTCCCCTCTTCTTTTAAGAGGGGTACAAAGAGTCCCCTCAGATTAATTCACTTCGCCCAAGGTGCTGGCTCATCCTCAGCTTTTGTGCCCCACTACCACAAAAAGGCTTGAAACATGGAGGGGTAGGTGATGAAATCTGCCTTGTCCTTATATTATATTAAGTGATTTTAACAATTATAATATATTATGTACAACCACTGAACAGAGGTCCGTAATAAAAGGGTCCCTCAATTCATTTCATTTTTAATCTGAAAGCTAGGATTACACCTGCTCGCGCCGGGTCTAGAATACCTGCTAAACGAACTTTTAATGAAAGCTCTCGAAGCGCGCGTCACTAACTTTTACCATTTGCTGTAAATGCACGTAGCACGTGCGCGGACTTCATGCATGCATCGGTACTTATTATATCAAGGAGGTAGGAAAGTTATTTTAAAGACTATGGACACCGTCGCTATACTAAGTCCACAGCCTTTGAAATCTGTAAATCTGTGACTATTTATTTTGTATATACGACTATACTAGCCGTTGCCCGCAGCTTCACCCGCGTTAGCAAAAAATATATCCTTTTTTTAATTTATTCTATGTTACTTCTGTGTACAAAGATTCATGATGATCGATTGAGTAGTATTCGCTTGAAAGCGTAACAAACATCCCTACTATCATATTAATAACATTAAGTATTATATAGATTTAATTTTGTAATTGAAGAAAGAAATATTATAGTACTATAAACGTGAGCTAGTCTATAAAAGTTTCATCGGTCGAGACTATTAAACTTTTATTAGTGTAAACCTGATCAAAGCAGCTCACCGATTGAACCATAAACACTTTACATCCAGCTAATTTTATCACTAAGGTAGGTGATTACCCATAGTCTGACGAAGACAGTCTCAATTGTTAATGTTAGCGCGCCTTGGTAGTAAAATCCATTTGAATTCCCAGGCAGCGAATATCAAGCGTTGTGGCCTTAATAATTACAAGCTGAACCCGGCAGTCGTTGTTCTTACCCAAAAATATTTGGCGTTTATTTATACATACTTTGTCCTCATGATTATAGAATACCCAAAAAAAAAAGGCTTATCTAATATGGTGCGGCGGTTCTGAAGTTAGGTATCAACCCATATATGTCCCACTGCTGGGCGCGGGTCTCCTCATCGAAATCAGGACAGGAGGGTATCGGGCAATAGCTCACCTATACGCTGGTCCAACGCGGGTTGGCTAACATCACATACCATTAAAGACTTTCAATACCATTAAAGACTTTCAATATCGTCAGGCATGCAGATTTCCTCACGATGTTTTCCTTTACCGATGTGCGAGCGACGGTCTCGTGCTTAGGATACACTTAGAAAACGTAAGCTAAAGTTATAAGCGTATGTATTTCGGCGATTCAGTTTCATTTATTAATTTTTTCACGTGTAAGTAAGGGATCCCTAGGAAAATAATTTCTCCGTTCTCTCGTTTACCTCAACTAATATAAAATTAAGACGGTAAAATATAATATGATGAGTATATGAATTACTACAAGAGTTGTAAATATCGCAGATTAATACGACCTTTTTACATGAACAGTAAAACACCGCTTATTTGAAAAGTGGTTAAGACATCAACCCATAGTTTAAAAAAATATTTATGGAGAGAGCGTCTGGGACCGCGCAGTAAACACTCAACACGGAGGCACTAAAGAGACGAGCATTTTTATTATACTCTTTGTCTGTGTTTATGGCTCTCCTTTTACATAAACATTAGTAGACGAGATCAGCGGTGCACCTTCGAGATTTCGGGATAAAGACCACGTTGAAAGTTGACGGCATCAAAATGTTATCCATTTTGGGTATTAGACTTGTGTATGTTTAATTTAAAACTAATATAGATAAAGTTTTTGGCCTGCTTATCTTCCAACGTAATAATAATACCTCATGTAACTTTTAAATAATTATGGAATTGCCGCCATATTTGCAAACGTAGACCAATCAATGCACGAAGACAACCACGTCAAGTTGAAGATAGATGGAAACTGCTTGCCAATGACCTATCTATACTAATATTATACGGAGGGAAGATTTGATTGTTTATTTGCATTGAATAGCCGCCGAAATTATTACAAGACCGATTTAAATAATTCTTATAGAAAGCCACATTATCAACAAGTCGGGACGGGCCGTTAGTTTCCAATAATAATTGAATAAGGACTGGTAACAATGAGAATCACGTTCTTTTTCACCATTACATACCGGCTTACACATTAGTGCCGCAAAGCGCCAATGGTCATGTGGGTATAAACGCGGCTCCTTTATCGAGATCCCAGGTTCCGAAGATCTGGGTTCGATCACATGTGTAGCCGTGAAACATGTTTTTCTAAACTTACTAAATGTGAAGGAAAACATTCTGAGGAAATATGCATGATGAGATATTGTTTTCTTAAGTTTACGCGAATTTCACTCATTATAATGAAACAACTTTTACGGATTTTATCGCGGTTTATTTAGTTTTTTACAAACCCGACGTTTCGGAAACTTTACAGCAACCATGGTCACGGGAGGGCTTGTAAAAAACTAAAAAAACCGCCATAAAATCCGTAAAAGTTGTTTTATTATGCATGATGAGGATAAAAGTCTTTTGTGGGTGTGTGAAGTTCACCAACCCGTATATTATGGTCAGTCAATCGGTGAACTATGGTTCAATACCATCCTCGCCTGATTTCGAGGAGGAGACACACCCAGCAGTATGACATATATGGGTTAATACTTTACTTTACTTTTTTTACGTGTTCTAGTATTTTCCGGAACCTTTTCGTTTAATTATTTAGCAACATGTGTAATCAAGTGACTTACGAAAGTTACGAACATCACAACACCCGTACGTGGGCGCTGGGGCCGTTAATAATTCACAAACGCAATCACGGAACGCATCTTGAGTATCTCGTGTGGGGGTGAGACGTTTCATTTCACGTGGTAAGTCGCCAGTGATTTAAACAACATGTATGTTATAATATAATTAGGTGCATTAATTAATATCACTGCCTTATTTATACTTTTCTTACCCACTAACTCCTAACCGGAAGTTTATTAATCGACCAATCATAAACCAGTACGTGACAGCGGATGTTGCAAGGAATAATCAATAGAATAATAATTATTACAACTTAAAATAAACAGTCAATACTTCGTCAACGATAACGGGTTTTAATAAAAAGCTAACAATTGTTAATAAATTAGTCGATGTTTGATTACGCTGTTTTTTCAAGAATTAAATATTTTATATTAAAATCAACCACTATTTAGGCGTATCGCCACGTCGAAATAAAAAACTAGATCTTTGTGGTCCTCTTGAGACAGTTCAATTTTCTGCCTCGATCATAATTCTTTATTCTCTATCATAATAGTTTTCTCTGTTCGCCTCTTATTTGCACGAGTTTGACCATAGCTCCGTTGCTCTTGCTCTGTTTGCCTCTTGCTGACAGAAGCTTGATCATAACTCCTTTTTCTAGAGCCATTTTCAACTTTCTGCTTCTTAATAGCCAGACTATCTTCGTCTAACTCAACATTTGCAGCTTACCTTTAAAATAACGCATGTCTTCAGCACGCAGTTTGTTATTTGGCGGGCTTAGGATAGAATCTTTAGGGACCACATAAAATCAGGATTAATGTCTAAATAGTCTACATTATTCTGTAACTTCATTTATTTTTAAATTTAAGTATTTGATTTTGTACCCTGTATAGATTTATGGGCCGCGTGTGTTGTAGTAGATTAAGCAGTGTAAAAAAATCCTTGATAAATGTTAGAATATATTCTATGATATTCTCGAATCATTATCGTAAGAATAGTCATCACCTGATGATTATTAATACAGTGGAAACACACTACCAATACACCGCAACACCAGAGGGTATATCTACACTTCTACACTAATATTATAAAGAGGAAAACGTTGTTTGTTTGTTTGTAATGAATAGGCTCAAAAAGTACTGGGCTAATTTCGAAAATTCTTTCACCATTCGAAAGTTACATTATATAGCTACATACATACATAGCTACACATAGGCTAAATTTTATTCTGAAAAATTTTTTCGTTTTACGGACCTAAGGTGTAAAAAAACAACCAGAAAAGTTACTTATTTTGCGTACTATTCCCGTTGTAAATCTTAGCTAGCGCAGGCGAAGCTGCGGGCAACAGCTAGTCTTTTATAAACTCTTATCTTCCCAGTGCCCTTAATGGAACGTTTCTTCAATGTATGATTAGTTTCACGTCCTTTTATTTAAACAGAATACATCGGCGGTGAATTTATGTCGTCCGAGATAGGTGTCCGATAGACTGTTTATTCCCGGTTGAAATTTATAGGATCCCGGGCCCGATACTGTGTGTTTATTGAGGAAGGGCGTCTAATAAATTTTTTCACGCCATTCCTAATGTCGTTATTAAAGTAGTGAACGCCTGTGATACGCAAATATAGTTTCTTCATAATAATGTGATATAATATGATATTACTTGTTTATGGGCTCAAGATATTATGCTATGGTGATATTGTAGGTGTGTGAATGAGGAAAATAAGAGGTGATAAAAACATATACAAGGAGACGCGTTATTGGAGCCTGTTTATTATTTATTATCTTTGCAATAACACTCTGTCAGTTCCATTTACTTATTTACATTTCGTTTTTTCATCCAACAATTAATCAAGTTAATTGAAAGATTGTCCAGCCATTAGTTGATCATCATAATGATAGATGGAAATAAATGTTTCCTATAAAATAATGTTGTCTGTTCTCATATGTGATATATGACGACCTCTGTGGCTCAGCGGTTAGCGCGTTGGCGCACAAGCCCGGAGATAGCGGGTTCGAATCTCGCCAGGGAACACAAAAAAGTTTCTGTGTTCCTAAAGTATGCATATGTATTATAGAATACAAATCTTAAATATAAATATTAATATAAAAAGTAATCAATATAATATGTTTGGTACCCGTAACACAAGTCTCTTCGAGAACTTAGCACGGTACCAGATTGACGTGGTGTATAAGCGTCCATAGATATTATTATTATCATATGTATCTTTAATATTCCCAGCTTTCTTTTGAATTCAATTATTTAACTGAAAACAGATATAAGATCCGATTGTTTTCCACGATAAGACCCGTATTATCACAGCATTAAGACATTGGCACAAACGATGCACTCGGGAGCAGCTGCAACAAAGGCGTATTCAATTACAAAGCCTAATCGAATCAGACACGAGTCTTATCAGTCGATAGTCAACAGATTATAGATACATCTATGAAAACTAATATCCGATATGCTTTGATGACTATTTGATTACGAGATATGATTGATCTTAGGACTATTGTCTTAGGAATTGACGCATGTAATGATATATCGATAGTTAAATAATAACATTGTGATTAAATGTTCCCAGTGTATTTCCTCTACCTAAGTGTAAGGGTTGGTCAGTAATAACCATGTGGGAAGACGATCTCCGTGCAGTGGCTGGTCCGCGTTGGATGCGAGTGGCAAAGGGTCGGTCGTCTTCGCGTTCATTGAGGGAGGCCTATGTTCAGCAGTGGACGGATACAGGATGATGATGAATGTATTTGGTAAACTGAGAATTATGTAATTTGGGAGTTTATTCCTAGTACAATGTTTATTAGACTCTGTTTAATCCTATGCTGCACTTCCCTGGATGTGGTAGCAGTTTCTCAGGCTCCCTTTTTCGTTTAACGCTACGTGTGATATCTTTGTGTAACATCGTAGTTTGATTTTACTTCCATAGATTTTCATACCCCTTATATATGAAAAGCGATTCTTAAGGAGTAAGCTTCAAATATATAAGATATATTTTTGAAGTTTACTCCTTAAGAATTGCATTATAAGACCTTATGATTCTACTTACAAGTAAAGCTATTCGCAAAAATATTAGATAGTATATTATAACTTAATATAAAATATAGCCAACAATAGGAAACGAAGGGGGAAACCTGGGCCTATACCCAAAAGGGGTTTTTTTTTTTTTTTTTTTTTCGAAAGGTCTAGACTTTAAGGCCAGATGGCCTTTAAGCTCAATCGGTAGGTAGGTGAGCAGATGGCTCACCTAGTAAAATTCGAAAGGGGGGCGCCCCCCTCCGTGCCCCGCAGGGGGCGCGGTATATCGCGCGCGCTACTCTGGAGAGTAGGTGTTTGGCTAGTCAAATCCAATACGGTCGACGAGTCATTAGCGGATGAAGTTAAACTACTAGTCGGAGGGCCAAAAAATCGGACTGGAGATTCGAACCAGGCTCGTTCGGATCTATCTGCCTAATTTTTCCATTATAAGCTATCATGACATGCCCAAAAGGGGGAATTACATTATATGTATTATAAAGTATCGCATCAGCTTAACAGAAACATAATCCTTTTTATATGTACATACATATTCAAGTCGCATGAAAATTAAATAAATAATAATAATAACAACTTAATAGTTAGTAGGCTGAAATAATAATAATAATAATAATAATAATATAACTTAATAGTCCACACGCTCGAGTACGCCCGCTGTCCTGGAGGGTGTGACTACGGAGTTATCACTCAAACTGCGGATCGTAATATCCACTCCGACCAGAACGCCAATATCAATACCGCTTTGTACTCGTACCCGCTACACCGAATATTGCACTAAGTCGACTGGAATAGGTGAGATGTGAGGTCTCGCAAACAATAAAATCGACTTATATAATATCAATAAATAAAGCTCACGCTGCTTTAGAACAATCTAGTGGTATATTTAGTGCCCTGACTTATATGTATTAGTATATAAGATATATTGTATTGATTTAATAAAGAGTATTATACCGGCACCCGAACCATACAGTCGCCAACATCATCCTCACACTACATTACATGGCGACCCTGCCAGTGCTGCCTCGCGGCAGCGCTGAGCCGTTGAAGAATAAATAATTGGATATATCATTAAAATATATAAATAATTAGAATAATTAAAAATATGAACATATTATATAATCAAACTATACTTAAATAAGAAAATAGCAAAACAATGGCAAATGACGAACAATCAAGATTATTAAATTAACTAAAGAAATTAAAAGAAGAAGAAATACAAAAAATATATATTTTAATCAAATTGAAGAAATAAGATTTTTAAAAAATAATCGTTAATTTATAAGGAGTAAGAAGAAAAATAATAATAATAAAGAGATGCAGAGAGAAAAAAATTGTGTCCATGGAGTCCAGAGGAAAGGCGCCGGGAGATATTGCTGTCCAAGGAATCCAAAGGAAAGCCGCCGGGAGATATTACTGTCCAAGGAATCCAAAGGAAAGCTGCCGGGAGATGTTACTGTCCAAGGAATCCAGAGGAAAGGTGCCGGGAGATATCAGAGCAAAATAAGCTGTCTACCGAAAGAAGTTGGCCCATCCATTACCTTCTTAAGTTGATCAAACATTGGGTATAATTTTTTTTTTCTATTATGGTTTTAAAAATAATTTTGTGAAATAAAATAAATAAATTACTTATTTTTAAATTTTGTAGGAGGCATAATATTATGATCTATTATAATAATTGAAGTATTTCTAAAAAAAAATGTCATCAACATTTTGTCAGTTTATATTCATATTGTAATGATATAAAATATCTCATGTATATTTTTTTAACAATAATATAAACTGCTACGTAGTACATTCTTGTGTTGGATAATTGCTGGTCATTAATATAAAATAATATAGATATTTTTTTTCTCATGTTGTTAATTAAATAGAAAATAATGGAATTGAATAAATAAATAAGAATAAATTAGTCATGACTTACATAAATAATTAAGGTTCAACTTAGCACTTATAATTTTCATAGTTTTCTAGATTTAGAAAATTGCGTAGATTAATTACGTATTTAACCGGACTGACATTAAAATGGAAAGTAGTTATGATTAAAAGAGTTGGCTAGATTTATGAATAATGTGGCTGCAAACGCATTATTTCGATAAATAAAGAGGGTTAGGAATAAAAGTAGGAAACAATAAATTGACAAAAGTATACTTTGTTAGATAACACTTCCTTCGATGAACGGACTGATCACCCGCCCGTCGATAGGAAATGCTAAGAATTGTATTAAATTTAAAGAGACGAGTTTTTAGAAGATTTTTTTTTTTATGACGTATAGTCCACATACTTGATCATGTCAAACGCGAGACGTTTTCGTGAGAGTTTTGAGGATTATTTTGAGACTAGAGAGTAGGGAGTAGAATAAAAATAATGTCTCCTACATTGATAGAAATGTTGATAGAGTATAGTACAGGACATTTAAATTGTCTGAAATTGTGTGTTAAATCCTTCCATTCGATCATGGTGTGAACGAGCTTTCCTCCGTGAGATATGTTGGAGTCTAAAGAGACTTAAATGATAACCACAAGTTATGTAAAAGGGGAGTATATTATGTAAAAAGAGAGTATAATAATGTATAAGAGAATATGCGAAGAATAAATAAATAAAGATAATGTAAAGTGAATAAAAGAGTAAGGAAATAAAACGAACAAATGAGGTTACACTATGAAGTTGGTGAATAAGTTGAAAAATAAAATAAAGGAAAAAAATTTAAAGATATTAAGTTAGGGTTATAATATGTGAAACCCAATGAAAAGATATGATAGGAGAGTAGGAATTTATGGAGAATAAATAAAGTATTGATGAGAATAATGATGATACTGATTATGAAATAAAGTAGGAACTTAGTAGGAGGAGAAGGAAATAAAAAAGATCCAAAACATGTGTATATAAATAGGAAAATGACTATGTAAAAATAACATGAAAGTTATAAAAATGACTATGTAAAAGTGATTAATACAAATGATGATGATGAATGTTATAAGTGACAATTGTAATATCAGTTAGTAACGAGAACCTTAAATAGCTAAGTTATTTGAAACATTGTTATTACTTATCGTTGGACAGATGTATTTGATATCGTTACCTTTTAGGTATGGAATTGATAAACAAACTCTCATCTCATTACGACCTCCTAAGTTGTCATTCTATAACATACTATAAATAATTATTATCCAAGTTATAAAATGTTTGTTCTGTTCATATTATATTTGTAATATTATCGAATGTTAAAATTATTATTATCATTTGTCATTGTTATTGTTGTGTTATTGTTATTATAAAAATATGTTATCAAAACATTAGAAATTAATACTTATTGTAACAAAAAAAAACTATAAAATATATTTAAGTTTTTTTGTAATTTTAGGAAGGGAAATGTAGTGCCCTGACTTATATGTATTAGTATATAAGATATATTGTATTGATTTAATAAAGAGTATTATACCGGCACCCGAACCGTACACACGCCAACATCTCCTCTCACCTCCTCACAGTAAGAGGTAATGCTGCATTGCAGCCGAATCGGAGCCGCACGACTGGTGTAAAGTGATAGCTATGTTGTCGCGTTTCGAGCGGTTCGTGATATTCCGGTGGTCCATTGGAGAGGACGGGGAATAGGATGGCAACGAACATAACCTTTGGCTCGTTTGACTTCTCATGACATAAAAAATATAACATGATGCTATTGTGTAAAAGTGACTTCTTGTATCTTCCTGTTTTTTTAATGCTGCGAATTAAGTTTAAGCTCTTAACATCGAACTTTACAAACCTTCTCAACTTTTATTCTCATCAGGCATACATACTTCATCACTAGCTATTCCTTCACCAGCAAGCGATGGCAACTCTCGTGATGGTGCTGTGACAAACCAATTTTAGTGCTCTAGTCATGAAACCCAGTTAGTCTTTACAAACCATCATCACATAGTAAGGTAGCTGAATAAAACTGATAAATGTAAATTAAAACATCGTAGCACATCGTTATCATTCATAATCTCCGACCCGTTGTCTAATAATAATAATATTTTAAAATATGTAAAGTCGTATGAATAATGAAGCTTGCTGTTGTGCTGAAGTTGTGCGCTCATCGCGTTGTGTGCGCCCGCACGCCGCGTACCAAACTAAATTGTGCTCCCGAGTATATAAGTACCTAATGTTCAACTCAAATCTTCACCAACTATGTGAGAAAGGTCGCATTGACCCAAGCTTCCCCGATTCGACGGAAGTTTGTAGTTGTATTCAGTTCAGTAATTATTTTATAGCCTCCTAGACCCTAGTATTTAATAACAATAATGATAATAATATCTACAGACGCTCTTATACCACGTCAGTCTGGTCCCGTCAAGTTTCCGAAGAACTTAAATACATAATATATTTAAGATTTTTACTACAATATTATTCACACCCAGGAATACATAATTTTTGTTCCCTTGCGGGATTCGAACCCGCTGCGTTCGAACGTGCTACGCAACGTGCAACGTGCAACCATTGAGACACAGAGGTTGTCATTTTTTTCACAAATCCTAAAATGGTATGTCTTTCGTTTCGGAGCCAAGACCCACTTTGGGTCACTGAGCCGCAGAAGTAAGTAAAACGGTATTATATTTGGATTGAAACGTGCATTTGGTTTACTTTATAAATCTGCTCAGAAATCCATTAAGCTCTGAAATGCTCCAGTCCGCAGTTAACCTATCAATCATTACTACTGTTACTGGAGCGTTTTCGCGAGACTGGTAAAACATCTTATTCAGCAAATATTTGCTCTCGCAATAATCTTTACATTGTGAATACTAAGTAAATTCGAGTCAAATCGACCCGACTTAGTGAACCGTGTATCTGTTTAGACGCCAATAATACTAGCTTGGAAACCTTACGAATATATTTACTGTCGAAGATAGCCTTCGAAATAGTGTGTGCTATTCATGTGTACTTAGAGCTTTTCAGTTTTAGAGCTTAGCATTTAGACGAATTTATTCGAATTAATATAATCATATATACAGCTTTTAACAGGTCCCTATGGGACACTGTCTATGTCAGTAGATAATATCTTTAAAGCTCCACAATGATTGCTACTGGAGAGATATATTTAATATAACTACTTTTTACGGGCTTTCAAGCAAGCTTCATCTTCCATGACCTATGGTATAAAACATCCGATTTGCCAATGTTAAAATCTTTATAACTTGCGATAAAATCTGTAAAAATAATAATTATAATGTCAGAAATTTTGCATTAGCATTTTAATCACTTTAACTTTATCAAAATATACAATATTATATAATATCATAACATGAGTACAGCGATAAAAGGTACAAGTATTTTTTGAATTTGATGCTTTTTTTGTTTTTAAAACCTCTAAAAGAAACAAGACAGCGTTTTTAATGTAGCGACTTAATTTTTTTCGACTTTTACAACAATTGTTGTTTTAAGATTAAATTTACTAATCTATACAAAAACTTGGTTACCCCGACACGATGGATCGGATGTCGGATGTCGGTTGTCGGTTGTCGGAGGCGGACGTGTCGAGCGGAGTCGGCGAGCGTGTGCAGGCCGGGGGCGCATCGCTCATTGGATCCAAATATTGCTCTGCAGATATCGTGTGCGCTGACCCGGCAAGCCTGACTATCACACAGTAACCAGATCGTTACAATGCCGGTTTTACGATCTCTTCTATATTTAGTACATTTTTTGCTAGCGCGAAGCCTCGTAAATTCGCTGGCAAAAGTATTTTTACCTTTCAATATTCATCATTTAAAATCGAGTTTTGGCTTACACACTGCACGATTTAGCTGAAGCTATGTCATTATCGGTCGCTTTGGGGCCACGCTCGTGGGTGAGTCTGAGAGTGCTTTGGGGCCACGCTCGTGGGTGAGTCTGAGAGTGCTTTGGGGCCACGCTCGTGGGTGAGTCTGAGAGTGCTTTGGGGCCACGCTCGTGGGTGAGTTCGAGAGTGCTTTTGGAGTTTTGAGGATCTAAATTGGTTTGCTTTTGACTATCCTAATATTTCTTTTCAATAACGCGGTTATAAATGTCACCAATATTAGCACAACTAATATTTTCTGTTAACTATCGGTTGTAACTAATATTATTTCTTCCAAATTTTGAAAAAAAAAAACAGACCTAACCCTCTCTGGTCCGACAATCATATGTATTTATGACCTCGGATTTAAAAATCAAAATTAATAAATTTGTGATTTACGGAATTTGCTCGTTTATAATAATAATTAACTGTCATTATTTTATCTGCCTATATCTATATAGGTTGGAATCGAATCTAGGCCTTTCCGTTTAAGCCCAGCCAATCCTCCCTCGGTCTCTGATACGCTTGTACATATTTTACGCACTCTGTAGCTAAACTCCAACATGGCGTAACACTTCACACATAATAATTATTAATATCGAATTAATATTGCCATAGAAGGTAAATTTACACAACGAGCTAATGTTCTATTTTAGTGGAAATGTTGAATGAACCTAAATATTGGATGTATTAATTATGCTAGCAAATGTATATCGTGTTTTAATATTAATTTGTATAAGTATAACTATCTGTTGTCGGCCTCACAATTAAGGAACCTTTAAAATAGATTAAACGCTGTTTTTCAAAATATTTTTTTAAGTATATACAGCATTACAAGATATTCGAAAAGTTACCTTCTAAGTTTCCTTATTTAGTTCGAAACTATTGCTAAAATTGCTTCGAAATTAGAAAGATATAATATTTTTAGGAAATAAAGGGATATCGAATTTTATCATATGTTACCAACTTCCGGATAACAAGCGGATGTGACATTTTTAATAACCTCTGTAGTTGCTGATTTTAATAATGGATAGAACTGCTGATTTAATTTATATAATTGTTTTAAATATGTTATTGGTAATATTAGTACAGTACCCGGCGATAAATATTGCACATCGACCTTTGGAAAGAGACAATCGGCTAAATTCGGCGTCGTAGAGCGTTATTTCTGTCGCACACTACCTATGTGACGTTTTGTCAATCAAAATATACATATAGAGTTGTTAATACCCCCAAATTTAAATAATTTAAAGTTGTACTATGACAACTTTAGGGAAAAGAGGAAAACCTTTACAAGGTCAGTCTCGCGAAATTATCTACAAAGTTTATAAATATTTTGCAACCGAAGCCAATGTTAAAATGTTATTTTATGAAGGTTTAAGAGCGAGCTGCAAATTCCCTTGGGAATTTTAAGAAGAACTTTGAACAATAATATATTAAACGAACAACTCTCTGGGCGCGACCGCACTCTATCGCATTTGAACAACGATTGACAAAAGTTGAAAAAACGTCACATAGGTAGTGTGCGACAGAAATAACGCTCTACGACGCCGAATTTAGCCGATTGTCTCTTTCCAAAGGTCGATGTGCAATATTTAATGCCGGGTACTGTACATGTTAATTATTATGTACATGTATAAATATAATTTATTAATGAATTATTATGAATCATTCATTATTCATTCATTTATTAATGAATTATTATGATTCAACTTATCTGAAGTTCAGAGAATGTTAACTGATTATTTTGGTATAAAAGGGCGCGCATATCGATTATAGCACAGTACTGTAACTGCTCTTGAAGAGGCTGTTACTCTGCCGAATATATCTTGCTCAAAAGTTTGTGTCCTAATTTCACTTTCTGCCCCTTCGTAATACATAATATAATGTTATCTCCTGGTGATAAGAAAAAGATCTTCTGACAAAAAATATTTTGCCAGTACACAGCTGTTAAGTAAGCGGCGACATCTAGTATCTACGAACCTTAAAAAGAAGTACATAATGTTTGGCACACGATACAGTTTATGTACATTATTGACGTTCAAATATTTCTGGTAGATGTTTGTCGAGGCACTGCGGAGGAAGCGCTCCCCGGATGTTTGCTAACACGAGTATGCATTAGTATTTATGAAATGGATTTTATGTATTCATGTTTCATAACTTCAGCTATCATCATCATCAGCTACGCCTTTCGGATAACGTTTTTTGTGGCATTCATTACGATTTTATGAGATTTTACATTAGTCTCTAAAGGACCAAGATTGTTGTGATCCGAAACGTCAGACAATAGTGTACGACAAAAAACAAACTTAATATACCGCCATTAAATCCGAAAAAAATCTTCTGTTAGAGTCAGTCAATTAACACTACTTACCAAAGCAATAATATGTTAATTTATGTAGTCGAAACATTTTTACCTTTGACAAAAGTAGGTAGGTATGTGTATAGTATTCAATAAAGAAAGTGATTAGAATACTAAGCCGTAACCGTCTAATATAAATAAGATTTAAAATTTCAAAATATTAATACGGGAAATCATATAATATTATGAAAAATTCAATAAACTTTCAAAATATTTAGCATCAAGCCGGTTAGATCTGTAATAGGGGGCGAAGCGGCGGCCAGAGCTAGTATTGAATGCTTTCATTACGATCTTGTCCTGTGAGCTTGCTCTCTGAGCCTGCACAGCTGTAGTATCCGTGGGGGATGCGAGCGAACTAAGTGGATTATTCCGTCGACATCACGAATCCGGCTCCAGCGAAATCTTTGATGAATCCAACGTCACTCGCTTGTGACTGATGCTCTTAATATGTTAGAACGTAGATCCTAGACTAGGAACGACTTTGATATTGAATAAAAAAAATGGACAAGCACAAATCGGACTCACGCATAAAGTGCTCCTTAAAAGAAATTGTGTCATAGAAGAAGGCACAGGATGATGGCAACACATGCAGGCCGGGACGCATCTCTCCCACTGGCACGTGCAAAAAAAAAAAACTAAACTGATTTCTGTTATGTACTTAAAATGTCAGCTATCGGTCAAAATATATAAGCACATACTCCAACACAATATGATGTATAAGCTTTGGATGTTAGCGAGGATTCACGGACCATTTTTTTCTTAGTCAAAGTCAACGTCAAAGTCATTTTTTTTATTCAAAATAGTACAATCAAAGTATCTTTTTGAACGTCAATTGAGTCTGACCTTCGATCTTATCTTCGATCTTCGATCACAATCTTAGATAAGCCATCTGCTCATCTACTTTTTGATGAAGCTTAAAGACCTTAAGGCCAACAGCATAGGTACATTCGAAAAAAAGGACCAATTTTATATCGAACTCTTAATAACATAATATAATGAGCTACAGATTTTTGCATAATTGACCACAGCTCGTGTTCCTGACACAGATCATTTTTTTTACTCACCGCCCCCTTACCCCCCTAGCGTCGTGCCCCCTTTGAGTTCAGATCCCGCTTGCCCCCTCCCCGTCTTAGGTCAAGGGTAATTACTCCGCTTGTTTTTGTGAGCTGGTCTATGAATAATGGATAATTTGTGGATGCACGATCGCTATCAGGTTTGTGGGTTTAGGGTACAGAAATGAAATGTTTTTTTTTAGATTTACGTTTTGAATGATCTAAAGCTTAAGGATGTAATATAATGTAAGTCAAGTAAATCGTAGTATTGACTAATTTATAATGTTGGCATTACTGAGGAAGTCGTTCGTAATTATTGAGAAAAATTTACACCGAGACATGTTTTTTATAGTTTATTCATAAAAGTATCAACCTTTATGTCCCACTGCTGGGCACGGGTCTCCTCTCCGAAATCAGGCGAGGAGGGTAATGGGCCAATAGTTTACCGCACTGGCCCAGTGCGGGTTGGTGAACTTCACATACCTTCAAATACTTTCAATCTCATCAGGTTTCCTCACAATGTATTCCTTCACAGTTTTCATATCCTTATTCATATCGGTACAAAAGTAAATGTTATAAAGAAATAACTTTATACGGAAATGATTACGAGTAATGGTTGCTCTAAGCAGCTGCGACCAAAAATCCAAATTGATTAGCATGCAGTATGCTAATCAATTTGGATTTTTGGTTGCACTTGAAAGCGCTTATTTTTTTCGTACGCGTTAGTTCTCCGGCGGAGGATTTGATTTCGAAATCTGCCAAAGAAACATCCAGCACAGCACGCTCTATCGTACGTTGGGCTATGGCAAACTTTTCTGTCGCATATTCCGCCCCGCAGGTCATAACGGAGAGAACACAGGTTAAAGACTGTCTTGAAACTCTAAGGTGTAGACGATGTGAGAATTAAGCTAAGCTTCCTGAATGCTCTCTATCTCATATAAAATTATTAATTAGGGTTAACCTAATTGTTTTTCCACATTCAACACGGACTTTTAGGACTTTTAGCATATATATGCAAGTGCATTTTAAAGCATATATATATATATATATATATATATATATATTATCTTCAGAATTATCGATTATATATATATATAGTATGCCTAATCGTGTGGATATAAATAAGGCAACCAATTTAAATACTTAACGTATATTCGTCGATAATTACAATTAAGTCTTATGAACAAAAAGGAAGGAATATAATCGTTACTAAGCAAGAACGGCAGAGCGAAAAGCGCGGGTGTGCATGCCAGAAGCGTGGGGCCGACTGCCTCGTCGACGACCAATGCGACGGCAAGCTCCGACGTCGGCAGGGCGAGCGCGGGGGCTCCGCAGGCACCGGTGCGGAGGTGGGGGCCGGTCACGGAGACAACATAGCTTCGCGCCGGGCTGCGCTCGCGACGGCAAACGTTCGCGGGTTTACCGTTTTCACTTGAGCTAAAAAATATTAGGGAAAAATTATATTATTATAGTGGGTCATCCCACATGACCCCCTCACGAGTACGGAGGTTACGGAACGTAACGGTCCGGAAAGTGAACCGTACGACCTGATCTGGTAGTTTTTGTGGTTTTACTCTCTTTTACATCTTCTTCCTCGTTCAATACATATGCAGGCTTAACTCGGTCTATACTAACTTTGACAATTTTATTTCCGATTGATAAATCCATTGTCTTGTTTGTTTTAGAAATAATTTTGTAAGGACCTGCATATGATGGTTCTAAGGATCCTCTCAGACAATCTTGTCGTAAAAATACGTGGGTTGCGTCAGTTAAATGTTTGTGTACAAACACGGTAGGCTGTGCATGATTAGAAGATGGTGAAGGTCGCAACTCAGATATTTTGTGACGAAGTGCTCTAATGAAGTCTGGGTACTCTACCTTATACGGACTAGAAGTTATAAACTCGCCAGGGATGCGAAGCTGTTCTCCAAACACCAACTCTGCAGACGAACATTGTAAATCTACCTTACACGCAGCTCTCAGCCCAAGGAGAACCACCGGAAGGGATTCGATCCAGTCTTTACCACCATGCGCCATTAATGCAGCCTTGAGAGTGCGATGAAATCTTTCGATCATTCCATTAGCCTTGGGATGGTATGCAGTCGTTCTTGCTAACTTCACGCCACATAACTTTGCTAAATTCTGGAACAAACGGGATTCAAACTGCCTCCCTTGGTCTGTTACCACTTTTCTAGGGCAGCCGTAGCGAGAGATCCAACCAGCCAGGAACGCTTTGGCAACGGTCTCAGCTGTTATATCGGGAAGTGGTATAACCTCTGGCCATCTAGTATACCGGTCTATGATAGTCAAGCAGTAACGATTACCGCCAGAAATCGGCAAGGGACCAATTAAATCCAGGTGAATCTCGGAAAAGCGAGTATCTGGAATACCGAAATCACCTGGAGGAGATACAATATGTCTTGTTACCTTTGATTTTTGGCAGGCCACACACTCCTTCACCCAAGCTCGAACGTCCTTCCTGAGAGATGGCCAAATAAAACGTTCACTTATCAGCCTTATCGATGAAGCCGCTCCAGGATGACTTAAGCTGTGCAAGGAATTAAAGATTTGTCGCCTGTGGTCAACTGTGATGAAAGGCCGAGGCTTGCCAAGAGAAACGTCACAGTAAATAGTTATTTCGGAATCAGGTAATAATATTGGTTTTAAGTTAAGGGATGTGTTACCACCGATTAGTTTTAGCAGCTCGGGGTCGTCTTTTTGAGAGGCAGCGAGTTTGGTCATGTCTGCTGGCCTGCTGATTACTTCTATTCGGGAAAGCGTATCTGCCACCTGGTTATCTTGTCCCGATATATGTTTTATGTCCGTAGTGAACTGTGAAATGAAATACAATTGATTAATTTGTCGTGGCGAACCCTTATTTTGTTTTTGTTGGAATGCAAAAATTAGTGGTTTATGGTCAGTAAATATAGTGAAATGTCTGCCTTCAAGCATATGTCGGAAATGTTTAATAGATTCATACACCGCCAGCAATTCCCGATCATACGCACTGTATTTCTGCTGAGCGGGGCTCATTTTTTTAGAAAAAAAACCTAAAGGTTGCCAGATGTTGTTGACCTTTTGTTGGAGAACACTTCCAATTGACGCGTTTGAAGCATCCGTTACTAGTGCCAGCTCTGCATTCGGGACTGGGTGGACTAGCATAACGGCGTGTGAGAGACTCTTCTTGCAACATTCAAATGAGTTTAAAAGTTCTTTACTCCAGGTAACAGGTTTCGAACCTTTCATATTTGTGCCAGCAAGTAGATTGTTTAGAGGGGCTTGCAATTCAGCGGCATTTTTTATGAAACGCCGGTAAAAATTGATCATGCCAAGGAACCTTCTCAAGCCTTTAATTGTTTGAGGTGGGGGAAACTCTTGTATTGCACGAACCTTATCCTCCAGTGGACGGACGCCATCAGCAGAGACAGTAAAACCAAGGAAAGTTACCTCTGGTAATCCAAATTTGCATTTTGCCGCGTTAAGTACGACACCATGTCTCTCTAGTCTAGAGAAAAGTGTCCGTAAATGCTGTCTATGCTCCTCCTCATTGCTTGATGCTACTAAAATGTCGTCGATGAATGGGAAACAAAAGAAATCCAAACCTCTGGTAAGCTCGTCCATAAATCTTTGGAAGGTCTGGGCGGCGTTCCGCAGACCGAATGACATGAAAGGGCACTCGAAAAGACCAAAGGGTGTTGTAATGGCGGTCTTCGGGATATCCTCTGGATTTACGGGAATCTGCTGGTAAGCTTTTACTAGGTCTATAACAGAAAAGATTGCATATCCATGAAGTTGACAAGAAAAGTCTTCAATATGCCGCACCGGGTAACCATCCGGAATAGTTCTTGCGTTCAAAGCACGGTAATCTCCACATGGTCTCCAACCACTATTATGTTTAGGTACCATATGTAACGCAGAAGCCCACGGTCCACTAGAATACCGCACCGTACCATCTTGCAACATTGCCTCAAATTCCGCCTTGGCCGCTTTCAAACGATCGGGGGCCAGCCTCCTAGGACGGCAGAATACAGGCGGCCCTGGTGTGGTGTTAATAAAATGTACCGTGGAATGACGTACCTCTCGTGGAGCACCCGGCGGCCTAGTGATGGATGGAAACTCCTGTAGCAGGTCTTGATATCCCGATGCATCGACAATAGCTTTTACGCTAGGAATGTCAGAAGAACCAACCAACATATAGAAATTTTCGTTAGCGAATCGATCAATTTTCCGTTGCGACAATCGACTAACAAATTATAAAATGATAGAAAATCCGCTCCAATAATTGGTTTGGAAACATCTGCTACTATGAACTTCCAGCTAAAATCTCTTCTCAAGCCTAAGTTGAGCAGTAGGTGTATATACCCGTATGTAGGTATAATAGTACCGTTAGCTGCCGTTAACTCGTAATTGACCTTGACTCGACGATCTCGTAATAACGAACGTGGATACACACATACATCAGAGCCTGTGTCAATGAGAAAAGTTTTCTTCGACCTTACATCTGTTACGAAGAGACGGCTGGAAATACTGCAACAGTCACTCGCCGTCGTTAGCGACTGGCCTTGTAGTTTTCCGAAGTGTAGTCACACGGCGAGATACATTTATCTGCCTTCTCCCGGAAATTGTAATGGTACCAGCATAAACGACGACCACCTCCTACACGGTACGAACGGTTTCGTGACTTGCTTCTAGAATGCCCAGTACGACGGCTATTGCTGCCAGTGCGGGTGTTTTTTCTTCTCGCATGAGTACGGTCTACTTTAACTGATAGCTCTTTCAGCTGTCGAGATAATGCGGAAACTTCATTACGTACCTCCTCTCTAATTGCCTCGGTCAAACTATTCGCTGATGATGACGTGGCACTGGCCACCACCGGGTTTCCCGGGACGATTTCTGCCACGCGGTCCACCAACTCGGCCACGGCTTCTAGCGGGCGATCACTCTGTTGCGCCACGATTGTCTGTAAATATACTGGAAGGCGACTTGTCCATATAGTCCGTAAAAAATCATTAGGAATTCCAGGACCGGCTAAGTCCTGGAGGTGTCGCAAAAATGCAGATGGTTTGCGATCCCCAAGCTCTTCATGGGATAATAATTGCATAATTTTTTGTTGCTGCGAGGCCGACAAGCGTTTAATAATCTCGGCTTTTAAAAAATCATATTTCCCAGTTGTTGGAGGATTGTCTATAATTTCTTCTACTTTTTCTATAATATTAAGGTCTAAGTTTCCAATTAAGGTATAATATTTAGTAGTATCTGATGTAATACCGTTTAAAAGAAATTGGGCTTCTAACTGACAAAACCATAATTTTGGTTTTTCTTTCCAAAAAGGAGGCACTTTTACACTAACCTTATTAGTTTCCGCCGTACTCATGATTCCCGCCTGCGCTGCGTCATCACCGCTCGAGAACTTTCCAGGCGCGGCTCGATCCGACGACATCTCGAAGTATTTTACAACGCGCGCATATAATATTACTCCCGTCGGGCGTCGGGGTCACCACTTTATAGTATGCCTAATCGTGTGGATATAAATAAGGCAACCAATTTAAATACTTAACGTATATTCGTCGATAATTACAATTAAGTCTTATGAACAAAAAGGAAGGAATATAATCGTTACTAAGCAAGAACGGCAGAGCGAAAAGCGCGGGTGTGCATGCCAGAAGCGTGGGGCCGACTGCCTCGTCGACGACCAATGCGACGGCAAGCTCCGACGTCGGCAGGGCGAGCGCGGGGGCTCCGCAGGCACCGGTGCGGAGGTGGGGGCCGGTCACGGAGACAACATAGCTTCGCGCCGGGCTGCGCTCGCGACGGCAAACGTTCGCGGGTTTACCGTTTTCACTTGAGCTAAAAAATATTAGGGAAAAATTATATTATTATAGTGGGTCATCCCACATATATATATAGATTGTATTCCGTTGTTTGGGGTGTACTTCTATAGTGGCATTGTATGTGAGTAAACCACAAATGCCTATGGTTTATTGAAATGTACTTCAAATACAATCTTCCCAAAATTAAGTTCCAAGAACCAAGACACAAAATCGTCAAAGTTATCAATGTATAATTGTCTCACCCCAGCCTTCGTGCACAGGGCTGTTGTTACAAGAAGGTCGAGTCAACAGTCCTAGAAACTCGCCTCAACTCCACGCAGATAAACATACTTTACCGTGTTTGCTTTGAGATTTAAACGAATTTCTTTTTGAGAAATGGTTTTAGGGTTTCCTTAAATGATAGAACGGGTTCCACTTACAGATACCTGGTCAGCCTGGTGTCGGTGTCAGGTTTTTCAGTCTATTGTTTATAGGCTTTTGCGTCCAATCTTTTACTTATTACTATTTAATAAGATTGAACTTTATTTAATACACGAATGCGCGTCTTAACTTATGGTCAGTTATTAAGAATAGCAGATTTTTTTCCATCTCATTTACGATTTTTTTTATTATTTATTATTATTTTACTACAACTTAAAAATGTGTATTAAATTCAACCAGGTTTGTTAATAATAAATATTAAAAATAGCTAAAGCATACAAATACAGGGCTCTCTCAGGTTCCGAATATAAATAATGGATGTAAATGCCAAGAATTATGCTGAAAAATTACCTTAAAAATCGTCTTCTAAAACTAATACATGTAAAGAAACTTAATAAATTTTAGTTTTATACACTTCTTGTGCAAATCATTTAATGCATTTAATAAAAAAAACAATAAAATAATATTATATTACACTATTTTGTTAATATATTAGTTATATAATAGTTTGTATTCGGTGCCATGTCAAAATTATGAAAAAAAATAATAATATGCAATATTGCTACCATTTCGCATCCAACTAAAAAATAATCACATAAATCGGACCATAAACCTCAGCATAATCGGTGTAAATAAGAATAGTTGAAACCTTTTCCTTTTTGAAGTCGGTTAAAAGAACATTTGTGCAAAATAAAATTCTATTTAAATCGAAATACGCGACTATGATAAAATATAATAAAAATGATCTGTTCTTTACATTTTATCAAGAGCCGGCGAAAGAAATGCAACCCCGGACAAATTAAAAGAACATTCATTCGAGACCCTCTTCAATTTCCTCAATCCTCATCATTGTGACTGAAAAAGATATTTCTTGAAAAGGAGAATTTCTTACACTTGAAACAATAAAAATGCACCGCCGTCTTTTATTGAGTTTTTAAATTGTGCCCCGAGAACGTGGTAATTGAACAAAAACTTTAGGAAACCTATACAAGACGTTATCATTCTTTTTGATAGTAAGTTAGGATAACTGGCAGGAGCGCCCACTGATCGTTACTGATTAGCGTCGCCTTAAAACGTTTGTCCACGAGCCAACGTTTACGTGACTCTTGCCCAAATTACTTACTCATGGTTTACCTTTATTGAGAAAGTAAGTTTTTTTGTGAAAAACAACGTGCTATATTTCTTTGAAACAAAGCTGTTTCAAAGAAATATAGCACGCTGCACGATGCATTTGTTCTCACGACACGAAAATTATGACTTTTTTATTCGAATGATGAATTTACATAGCACGAGTTTTCAAATTATTTTTTTAAATAAATTTATCTCAATAATCCTTCCTAGACTATAGAGTAAGCTGCAAAGTGTCCAAAGCAGAAAATAAAATACTTAACAATGACCAAATCAATTAATATCAGTGACCTTTGTGAATTTACAAGTTTTACCGACCCGTTACCTTTCGTGGACTAACACTTAATATACCACGAATATAGAAGTTTCCTACTTCATTAATTTGAAACATCTTTTATAGTTTTATGGCGGATTATTATGATTTGTACATGCGGAACCTTCCGGATACCTTGCAGCAACCCTGATCACGGTAGAAGTTATTTACATTTCATTTAATCACGATTTCTTACCGCTACAAGCAATCTCTAGACCTGTATTGCAGCAGTTTAATCTTTCCAACGAATAAAATTTAGAATTATCTTAGGTTAGTCTACTGTACGTCCAATATTCATAACTTCTTCGGGATTTTGATAACCTTTTTTGTTTTGCTAAGGTCAAACTGAAATATAAAATTAATAATATATTTATATGGAATGCAAACAATAATGACGTCATATGAAAAACTTAGGAAGTGTGTCATGTTTAATTTATAGCTATTAATAATGTCTATTTATATAGGATTTTAAATTAACATGGTTATTTTCATTATTTAAACTATTTAAAACGGGATATTTACCATGTTTTTTATCATTATTTCGCGGAGCTCGATATTTCGACATTGTCATGTTCACGAGACTGTCTACGAATGTCATGTTCACGAGACAGTCTCGTGAACATGACATTCGTAGACAATGTCGAAATATCGAGCTCCGCGAAACAATATTAAAAAACATGGTAAATATCCCGTTTTAAATAGTTTAAATAATGTCTATTTATATTGTACAGTTAAATATAATTAGTTCAAAACTAAAAGCAGCGATGAATGAAGAAAATGATGAAATTCGGCACATGTCAGATTTACCCAAAGAAAGTGTATCTTGAACAAAGACATGTCATACCACGAGCCTGACCCTCTAATAACATAGCTTAAGGCGGTTATTAAGGGCGGCGGGGTTAAACAAACCGCTAATACTTCAAAGGGAAGGTTACTATGGTAAATGGCTATATTAAAACTCGTGCAAACCCTTGCCTCTATTTTAATAACTTCTGATCGGTGTAATATTTATTTCTTTGATACTTTATTATTCTTATGGAATTAAAAGTTTTAATTAAGAGGCCTTTGTTTCGTTTCGTCAATATCTGTCTAGAACTTCTGTTCAAACGATTATTGTATACTTTGATTTTCCATTAAGAAGCCCTAATATTAATTAAATAATACTTCTTTAAACTACTTTGTACTAACTTTCATTATAATTTTTCTTTTATCGTTTCTTTTTTTTCTTTTTAATTTAACATAATATAAAATTTAAAAAGAATAATTCAAACTCCTTTGGATATCAATATCTTTCCGATTTGTTTAAATGTTTCGTGAGCTACGAATGTTAAAGTACTGTAATATTGTTAAGCATTCATTTCCTGAACCATCATGACGTATGCAATACTGAGCTTGAGATTAATCCTCAATTAATGTACGATTTTAATGTATTGTTTTCTTATGTTTATGCGAATTTCACTCATTATAATGAAACAACTTTTACGGATTTTATCGCGGTTTATTAAGTTTCTTACGACGCTTTCATCCGCTAATGATTCGTCGACCGTATTGGATCTGACTAGCCAAACACCTACTCTCCAGAGTAGCGCGCCCGATATACCGCGCCCCCCGCGGGGCACGGAGGGGGGCGCCCCCCTTTCGAATTTTACTAGGTGAGCCATCTGCTCACCTACCTACCGATTGAGCTTGAAGGCCATCAGGCCTAAAAGTCTAGACCTTTCAAAAAAAAAAGCCCGACGTTTCAGATACTTTACAGCAACCATGGTCGCGGGAGGAGTAAAGTATTCGAAACGTCGGGCTTGTAAAAAACTAAATAAACCGCGATAAAATCCGTAAAAGTTGTTTCATTATACGATTCTAATGATTCTGCTATTACCAAATATTTATTTCAAACAAATCCACTGAAAAATATTATGTATTGCAACACAACAAAAGTTCAATTAATATTATTTGAATAAGTATAAAAAACTTGTCGTTTACTCAAATAGCATTTTGTATCAACTTATGCAATTATAATTATTTATTTATTTTAATTATTAATGCAGTATTTCTTTTTCTTTGATATTAATTCAAGTTACACTTTTTGAGCGTGGTGACCGATAAGAAAACATTTTTTTTTCCTTTATTAAATAAATAAAAAAATATAAATATTTTAAACAATATTAACTAATATTGTTTAAAATATTTTTATTATTTTACAATACATGTGTTATATTTTATTGTTATTCGTGCGAGCTTCGTAGTGTCGTACAATACGTCTAGTTGCAAGCACACAAACACCGTGTCGAAGACTGCCGAAAAGAAACGACGTTAGACGATGCATGGCCTTCAAGCCACACCTCCGTGCCCGTCGGAGTGGGGAGCGTTAGGTTTTTTTTTCGTTACGGAATTTCTGGACTCGGTCCCCGCGCTCAAGGCCCGCGATAGAAGCTATGCAATAGCTTAATAATATTTAGGGTCTGTTGATCTCAAAAGAAAAAACAATTGCAGCTTATTTTTATGGAGCTCTGAGCCGTTTTAATGCAGGAATGCACTTTAGCTATAAGAGAGATTTCTTAAAAAAGCTTTTCTTAGCGTTTTATAGTCTCAGTAGGAATTGTAACCTGACACAAATTCGTTGTTTCTTTCTTACCGAGCCTCGCACCCACTATCTCGTAACTGTTAAATCCTAAGATACTTTGACATCTATAATTGTTTCTTGTCCATTGGGGTAATAATTTGTGATTGTTAGATATTTATTTCTTAAAATTTTCTCTTCCTTTTCACCAAAAATAATAGGGTTCAACTTCTAGTCTAACAGGATGCAGCTGAATACCAGTATTTTTAATGGAGTGACTTATTTGACCTCCACAACCCAGAAAGTGAGTAATACGGTATCCCGTGGTAAGACTGGTTGTCAGACTCTCGAGCTTCTGACGACCAGTAACGACTGTCAAAATTCCACGAACGACATCCGGGACCACCGGCTTTCCGAGGAATGGAGGAGTCCCGGTATGTAAAGATGGTCACCCATCCACGGACCAGCCGCGAATAGCGTTACTTAACCTTCTTACTTATAACCTTATTGCTTATTACATAACCACGAGCTCCTTATTTAATATACCATTTAAATTATTCTCTTCAAGTCACGGTAATCAAGTGAATTTTTAATTTAGATAACTTTAAATAATAAAACTTTATGACCAGCATTTAAGATACTATTTTATAGATCATAAAGCTTAGGAATGAAAATCATAAAGTTGAAAATACTCTAGTCTGACACTCTACCTTTAACATTCAATTTGGATCGGTCGGGTCTGAAATCGTCGTCTCATCTTATTTCTAGGCAGGTCCACTTGAACAATTATTTTAATAACCTAATAATATAATCATACTATTTTAATGTTAAAATCTTAACCACGTTATTATTATCAAACACAATATAATCATCAACATAAATGACAAATACTGTCGCCGATACAAGCTCGCCATTCAGTCGCAGCGTCTTACATTTTCAATATATTGCATCGTCCAAGAAACAGTCTTAATTGAAAATTACAGAGCTACACGTCTAATGGACACCGGCGTCGCTCTGAGCCCTCGACACAACACTTCACTTTCATGAAATCCTAGTACAAATTGCACAATTAATTTCAAGTTACACTACAGTCTACAAACAAACATTACTCCAGAGAGATATTTGAACATCCTTTCAGGATATCTTTAAGCTTTATTACTACTACCTTTCAATGTTTTCTTTGTTCTCCGATTACTTCTTCAATTCTTGTATAATTTAAATCTCGGAAACGTCTGCCACGATTTTCAAAAAACACATGGAAAATATTATTTGGGTAAAAGACGCACGTACTTCTAATACGTACTAAGGTTTTAAAGAAGCGAACTTACTAGGCTGGACGGCGGACACACGTGAAGCTTACTAACTGTGTACTGCGATGTCGACGACAGAAGTTTTCATCAATAATTTCACTGAAATGTGTGGCCGCAACAGGATGGTCAGCAAGACTGTATTTAATATGTGACATAATATGCTTGGATTTATAAAAAATCCTACTAATATTATAAATGAGGAAGTTTGTAAGTATGGATGGATGTTTCACGTAAAAATTACAGAATGGATTTTAATAAAGCATTACAATAATATAGCTTATACATCAGAATAGCACATAGGCTATAATTTATCACCGTACTCCCACGGGAATGGGAAGTACGCGGTTGAAACCGCGGGGCGCTGCTAGCATGTTAATAATAGGAGGTCATAAGAGCTGCTAGTCATTGAAATTAGGACTTTTTTTATTTCAATAGCTTCACAGATGTTTGGATTGGAAACGTTATTCTTTTGTGAGAACTTGTGGTTTATTAAAGTTAATATAATGTTGAACTAATACGGCCCATTTTGTTTTAGTTTCTCACGTGTACAATGCTGCTATACGTGATAAATACCAGGTAACAGGCTATGAGCAAAATGTGGAATCGGCAACTCACAGAAATGCCAATGAACTTACTCGGCGGTTATGAGTACACATACTTAGAGTAACACACCAGCGTAAAAGGTCGTATGTTTATCACCCCCTTTAAATTAAAAGTATTCTATTTATTCCAAAGCAATGTCAAAATAGCCATTTCGCTTCATAGACCTAATAGCGTTCGGTAATTTTAAAAGTTAAAACAATTACGGGTTATTTGTAATAACTCGTTCGTTAACGTCCTAACCCCGGTAACTACGCCGCCGAGGCGTCGGGCTCGTTAAATTAAGACAAGAAGGGTCAATTCTTTCGCACGGCCGCCCTGGGAGGCTTGCGGCCTGCCGCGTTTATTTTTATTGTTATATTTATTTTTACAAAACCATTGTCGGTGTTAGCGAATAAAACGAACAGATGTAATGGTTTTGTAAGGTTTTATTTCATGATTGTTATTACGTGACAAATTTTAAATGAGTTTATACTTTTTAGGAAGTCAAACCTTATAGATGTAATTGATTCAGTAAAAATAAAGCAGCTTGAGAAACATGTGTTCCGTTCTCGAACTACCCGCACTACATTTAATAAAATTATATACTTTCCAATCTTATATCTTAACTAAAAATAATATTATTAAACTTTAATAGAAAATTACTTACAAAGTTTATAAATGTTTTTGTAAACTTAATTTCTCAGTAACTCCTTCTTGTAGCTTATGTCATATTCTGTGCTAAGTTTTGTATGATTGTAATAATATGTAAAATTGAACGCTCTACTTCAATAGACACAATACGAAAACCGTTTCGACAAGTTATATTGCACGTATGTAAAACGACAGGTTATCGGAAGCGATACGGTGCACGAAATGGCGGCACAACAAAATGGCCGCCCGCAGCAATCCCGAATACAGATTGCGAACGACGCTCCTCTCGTCCCGCGCCGCCCGCGTCGCCCGCGTCGCCGACTCAAAGCAATTCCGCGTCCAAAAGAGACGTTTCTATTTGTGCAAATTGTGTGCAACTTATTGCACACACACTATAGGCAAGTAAATTGCAGTCAAGGCGGTTAAATTTCCTATTTTGGCGAGTAAAATTAAGTAAGCTATGTTTATCTATGACATATTGTGTCAGTTAGATAATATACTACCTACACTTCTTCTTTTTGTTGAGACGAAATGGCTTAAACTCTTTATAGAATTGGTTTATTAATATATGCTTTGACCAGTACTTAGCCAAATCTACTGCCGTGTCGGGGGCCCCAAACAAATCCTCCATGGTACATGATATGGGACGGTCAGGGAACTGTAAGAGATGAGCCATCGACTAAATAGCATCGCAGCTACATTTGTCATTGCTGGAAAAACTGGGGTTTTTCCAAAAAGGTTGCCTTACCCGGTTCTCTTGGCATCTACACTATATATTGAAAAGTCAGGGCTAGCTTTAAAAAAAATTGTTCGTTCACCTTTTGGGACCCTTAGACACAATACCTTAAGATGATATTATTATGATAGATACGTCATTCTCTGTAACATATAGTTTCAGTGATATGCAGCATTAAGTTCTTCCGACAGTAGGAATTTGGGAGTGAAATCATTTACAGCGTACAAGAAATCCATCATCATCTTAATGTGGTGGCTTGTGATCGCAATGTAACCTAATCCAGACAAACAGGTAATTAATTGTCTTTAGAAAGCTGCTGCTTTCATTTCGAATCAGTAAGTCCTGTCACGCTTGCTAAACATGAACTTAACGCATTAACAAACGCTTAATGTATTTTAAATAGCCTTCGTATTCTGAAAACTCTAATGAATGAAGAGAAAGTTTCGCTTGTAGGTTTTATAAATAATGTGTAGTTTTATGAATTAAATAATATTTGAAATAATGACAGGAGTTAAAAATGTGCTTTAGAATAGTTTATTTTTATTTTTCATAATGCTATACTGCAAGTGATCTGTATGTAAATTAATATTACAGTTTTAACATGGTAACATATTGAATATATTTATTAAAAAATGATTAATCAACATATGGACGTTATTCAGTAAGCAATCTAGTCCTTCCGTGCCATGGTTGCTGTAAAGCATCCGAAACGTCGGTCATATAAAATATCAGGCTCTTAAATCCGCCGCAATAAAATCCTTAAAAAATCATTGTAATGAGTTAGATTCGCATAAGCATTAGAAAATGATATTATCTAGGAATTGATACTGAATGCCACGTAGCTTCACTTGAAATAGGATCGGATCGTAAAAAATATAGAATAAAATGAATACTATAAAGATGCCACATTTTTCATCAGGTTTAATGTCATTTGCACCCACCTGTAATTTGCTGCGGGTAGTGTGCGGCGTCCGCAGCTCGTTGGCACGCCAAGCTCGTGTTATAAAGGTTCAAGTGCGAATCTGGATTATTGAAATGCACTGAATAGTTTTCAAGATATCATCTCAGATCGTGATAGCATTCAGACTAAGCGTTCATTAATTGCTACACAATAAATAGCGGCATATTCTTCTAGAAAAAAACAATAAAAAGAAATTTAAAGACAATCCTGTGACGTATCGTGTCAGGCAAGTATTTTGAGTTGAGAAAAATAATTATAGAAGGCAAATCAAATCAATTCCATTTATTGAACCTACTTAATAAAATATAGTACTAGTTTAGTATAGATGTCCACCGAAATCGGTGTATATTTCATTATCATCAGCCTTTATCCGTCCACTGCTGAACATAGGTCTCCCTCAGTGAACGCTAAGGTGTATATTTACTGTTGTATAATTGATCAATTTTATTAATGGATTCATCTTGGCGTTCACAGAAGGAGGCCTATTTGAGGATTGAAGCTGATGATAGTGAATATGATACGTTACAATACACTGTCACACATTATTCATCAAATTTGGCACATAGCAAAAATATTACAATAAATCAGGAGCGCGCTAGTTACACCATTTACATTAACGAAACTTATTTGTTTAGCCATGAAAATAAATACGACGAAGTGCCCATTATAAGTGCAAATCTGTGTTTACGTTCCACGCTATACACTCGAATGAGAAGTGCCGTTAATTTATTAGTGGCTCGTTTCCTGTGCAGAGGGCAGCACTAAAGCCGTAGAGGGTAGAACTAAAGCCTTAGACGGACCAACAAGCTTGTCACGACTAAGCGTATTATGTAAAGTCGACAAAACATTAATTACGTGTCATATATATTTGGAACCCGCGTCTGTACAAATACTTGGCTGGATTAGGTTTTTTTTTGAACAAATAGTATTACAAATTTAGGGGTAGTATTTTAGCAGCATCAGGGCACTCAGTTCATCACATTCGGATCAATCAGAATGTCAAAGGCTATTTCATTAAATTATCAGGTAATTTGTCTTTGTTTCATATTCTTGCTATGATAGAAAAGAATAAGAATTTTCATTCTCAAACTAAAATATTAAATTACACCAGATCTGACTTTAAATTAGCATTCGAAAGGTAAATCCAATGTGAATATTTCGCAAATTGAACTGCAACGCGAAAACTAGATGCGGGGTGTTCAAGTCTTTGCTTAAGTTTTATAAAATAGATCCGTAGCTTTATCTAGAACTAAGTCTATGTATAATAATAGTCACAATAAATCAATATTAAAGGAATCACATCACGATTGTCTTATTACATGTTAATGATAACTTATGCTACCATTACCTAACGACATAAATATGTATTTTTTGCTATATAATATGAATCATATCCTGGACTACGACATTTTTATACGTCACAGCAATATATGCCAATGGCGGGTATCTACTCCTCCTGTGGTGGTATTTTACGTGAGTTCATCAGAAATAGAGCCGAGCTTCCTCGGTGAAGCACCAACAAAACATGTTCATGGTATATAAAAATTACAATTGCTAATTAATCATTCTTCATATTAATTCTCATATATTCAGTATTGTTAGCAAACCAATTGGACAGTATACGTCAGTTTCCTAACTCCTAACTAAGAGAGACAAAGGATATTAGAGAGAAAGAGAAAGTTCAATTCTTAAGACAGCGCTTCCACATTTTTCTTTAAGTTTGCGACGTTTGTCAGTAACAGTGCTAGTTTATATTTTTATAACGTAGATAAGAATCATGGCTTCCAGAAGTTTCGAGGCGTGCGGTGGACAGGCGGGGAACTGAATCAAACTGGTGCTCTCGAGAAATGTTCATTACAACTTTGAACGACAATTGTTCCCGGTCTCAGCTTCCTTTCAATATATCTCTAAGATTGCTTGGTTATTTTAAAGATCGATACAGTAACAATACTATTAGCTGCTAAAACAAGGATTTGCAATTGCACACTTTAAAATATGGTTATGCGAATAATTTGATCAGTTTCATGTCAGACGACTAAAGTTTTTCAAATCTATTTCTTCAGCATCATCATCATCAGGCTTTAACTGTCCATTACTAAATATAGGCCTCCTACAATAAAAGCCAAAAGCGATCCCTACCCCCAAATTCTCACTTTTCAACTAAAATAAACTAGTTAGGAACTAAAAAATACAGTGCACTATAATTCATCACCCCAATCACAGACACAGTCACAACTCACAAGGCTTATGGAAGATTTACTAGCCTATGCTGTTCCACTGCTGGGCAAAGGCCTCCCCCAAGCTCTTCCATAAATCGCGGTCTTACACGACCGCAGGTCAGTCAGCTTGGCATGAGTCTAAATCATCGCGCCATCTTTTTCGGGGCCAACCTCAACCTTCATAGGTATTCATCTTCTGGCACCCAAAATGTTTGCCTACTGACGTTGCCTGCCCAGTTCCATTTCAGCTTAGCATATCAGGTATGCCTATTATTGAGCGCATTCTGGTGTTTCGCACGATGTCTGATCTTTTTATGCCCAAGATACTGCGCTCTTTAGCTCTTTGGTAAACTTCGAGACGGTACTCCTGTGATTGCGATCAGTGATCAGGTCTGAGCACCGTAGGTTAGGATGGAGAAGATGCACGTATCGACAACCCTTCTCTTTAGGTTATTTTTATTAATTATTATAACATTATATTGTGACAACTCACACACTGATTTGTACTCAAACCAGGCAAAGCCTGTATTTTGGCAACCAGTCAACTGATACATGCTCACATATTATTTTAAACATCCAGAAACAGAGCAAATGATCATGCTCATCACAGAAATATTTATCCTAGGTTGGAATCCAACCTACGACTCTGGTACTTCTAAATTTCTGGGAATTGTGCTTTAATCTATATAGGCAGAAAATATAGAAATAATCTCAGATATAATAAATATTATATTCCAGAACTTTGGAAACATTCTTTGTAGTTCTAGAAAATATGTCTTAATCCTTAATGCACTGTTGGCTTATAGTTAGAGAATCTATTTAGCATATTTTAGTAAAGAATGGAACCTGACAACCTCATCTGAATAAAACCTGTTTTCCGAAATTGGAAGTGTTCCACGCTAATGATTTAGCATTACATTCTAATACATTATTAAAATAATTTTCCATGCACAGAGTAACCTCAAATAATGAACTTTAGCGTTTAATGTTAGTGTCACATAAACGTAATATCATTAGCAGACTTCACGCTTCTACATTGATAATATTGAATCAGTAGACTCTATTAACAATGCAAATAATGCTAGCGGGCCCCCAGTGAGCTTCGTAAATGCACTGAACTCCGGGCCCCGAGCCGCGGTGGCGTCGCACACGATCGTCGACCTAAACCCTGGAGCGTAAGACCTAACGGCCGGAAGATCTAACTTTGCTAGTTTATACAGCATTGTTTGCAAATCCAAACTTATGCAGCGGCAATGTTTACAAGGATCGTTTGTAGCCTTAATGCTTGTAGTTTAAATTGTCTTCGGATTTTATTTGCGATTCGTTTAAATCGCTTCCTTAGCTTGTCTTTATTAAACCGGCAGTTAGGCCGGGTCGCTTGGCTGTGACGCCTTAATGCGGATACAATTTTATTTTGTTTTGTGAACAGATAACGGTTAAATATGGCCGCGTAAAATCAATGGCGGTGAAACAGATTGAGGTTTATGTTTTATATTGTTATTTGTTTCACTTGTTTATAATTAATGTTAGATATTATCATATTTTTTACCGCGTCAATTTCATTTGTTTTAGTAAACTACTTTCACGCTATTTTAATGAGAGTAGTTAATCTCATGACTTTATAAATACACTAGCTGTTGCCCGCAGCTTCGCCTGCGTTAACTAAGATTTACAACGGGATCTTAGTATACAAAATAAGTAACTTTTCTTTGTTGATTTTTTACACCTTGTGTCCGAAAAACCCAAATATTTTTGGAACCCTATATTTTTCCAGAATAAAATGTAATGTGAAAGAATTTTTTAAATCGGCCCAGTACTTTTTGGGCCTATTCATTACAACCAAACAAACAAACAAAGTTTTCCTCTTTATAATATTAGTGTAGATTATCAACATTCGACTAACATCTTCACGGGATGGTTGCTGTAAATACCTGAAACCTGATAAACACAAAATACTAATGACCCAAATGAACTCTAAACGAGTAATGCCATCTGAAACTATCACTACACGGTATATATTCCATTACCGCGCGGTTGATCTGCGACCTCTATTCCGGGATCTTATTGGGTCCCTTATTGACCCTGTCACTTCAGCTAACTCTCGTGTCCGTATATTTCTTTGGGTCTTGTTTGGAAATTTATCGTTCTATTATTGTGCCTCTGTTTGTTTTATTACAAACAAATTATTATTGTATAGGCTTTCATTCACATATTTCTGCAGAAATAGAGTCCTTTTGATTCATCTGACCATAAAAAAAATGTCCTCAATTTTAACCTTAAAAAATACAAGTAAAGGATTTGTCTTTGTTGATGAAGGATTGGTCAAATTTGTTGGTTGACACTCAAATGCTAAAAAAAATTAAGGTGCTCTTCATCATTCGATAGGTGTCATTATAAGTTAAGCATATTATCATGTGCCTATTTGTTCGTCCTAATTGGTAAATATCTGCCTCTATCTCAAATACAGGCGAAAAGGTACCTTACCTTACCTAGGAAAAACTATAGCTTACTTGTGGCCTTATACCTATTTTTCTGTTATTCAATTCAATTAAAACTCAAAACAATTCAATACTGAACGTTTGAATGAAACTATATTAATTTAGCTTACACGTCAGAATAACACATGTACGACGTAGGACTGGTGATACTGCGGGGCGATGCCTGTTAACGATTACCCGCGTCGTGAGCTGTATCCGTAACTGTAGAATTACCGCCTGCGTCTCTTAACTAATACTAAACTTGGCCGATCATCGGTCATTTTGGAAGTTAACTGACGGTTTCTGCTCAGCAATTGAGGACTTGGAGATGGTTTATTGGCGTTTATTGGTGTTCATTAGCAAGGGTTCAGGATTTAATGTTCGTAACGTTATTAAGACCGTTTAACAATTGCTTTAGCGGAGGCTTGGCTTCTGGTTGATGGTTTAAGGATCTCTGTTTGTTTTTATTTATTTTTTCTATTTGTTAGTTCTAGTTTTAGTTTTCCTCTTCTTAATTTGTATGTGTTATGTGGAATTTTGAGTAAAAACTTTATCTATTTATCAAACTTATAGTATATAATTTTTATTCTTTCCATAGATGTCCTCAAGAGAGTCGTAACTATGTTTCGTTTGCAATAAAATATAAATGTGCAATAAAAGAAAAACTTATCCTTAAACAAATTTTATTTAATTGTTTTTTATGTTTATGTTCGCTGTCATTACTCAGTAACTTTAATTAATATGTTTGGCAATGGACTACGACGGCTGTGTCACTGCGTGCTGAAAAAATTGAATGAAAAAAACCTATATTTGTTAAATTTCATATTATTATTAGAAACAAAACTGAGACTGTAATTTTTCACACAACTGATTAAATGTTGAAAGGAAAGAAGACTGCGTCCGTTCCACGGCTGGACCATTTGATGTATCGTATTGAATGTAATGTACACGAGAGTGTTGCAAGGATAAAAGAGATAAGGCAAATAAATTTGAACTGGCCGGATAACAAATAGCGAAGTGTCGTAAATCACGTTTATTGCCTTGTTTCGACCCGCGCACCCCTCCCCCTGTCGACCTCCCCGCCCTGGTGGGGATAAGGGAAGGGAGTCAACTAAATAGTGCTATACGGAAGGCTTGTTTCATGTACCGATGCTATTTATGTTCATAATCATGACGAGTGGAGGTGAACGTCCCATTGAAAGGTTCGGATCTCGTCGAAATCAGGCGACGAGGGAAAAATACATATGCGTTGATTTAGACCGATTTTGTGTCCCCGCAATGATTAATTATCTTTCAGGCATGTTAATTCAGCATGATTCCATTTTTTATCTCCACCATTTTGTAAACACCAAATTCAAAAATTAAATTGTGAAGATATCGCACGAGACAGGACGCTGTGGCGCCAGCTCGTGTTGGGGACACAGATCCACTTCGTGCCGTTGAACCAGCAGGGCGAATAAGACAGACAAATACAGCTGTAGATGACAACATCAACCCGGTGAGAGTAAAAGAACCTGGATGTCAAGACAGGAGGACCCGGATACTTCGCACCAACAGTTGGCGTCATGGCCACTGAAGAAGATACTGGAAAGTAAGTATTGTACAAACCACAACTGTTTGCAAATAGCAAACGTTGTCCTTGAAAGTAAAGAATCCAACAATATTAATGTGTCTTACGCTATGACAATTCAATACGTTGTCCAACTTGAAGTCAATAATAGGTTCTAGAGCCAGTAAGTGCAGGTTCTACAAACTTATTTATTATATTAGTGAAGATAATGTGCCCTCGACGCGGCCTGGACCGTTCCCACTAAGTTATGATCCCGGTACATCGTCTCCCAGTTCCATAAACATGGAGCGGATGCCCGGGATACACCGCATAAACATTTGATTTGCGGCCGCTCCGTATACGGGCGCGGGCGGGGGCGGGCGGCGGCGCGCGGGGCGCGGGGTGCGGGAGTCGCGCCCGCGGGGATGGATGGGTCTCGTTTGTTATGATTAACTGGTGTGTCCGAGGAGCGAAGGTGGAGTGGATTTGTACTGAATAACAGTAGGTTTAGGAAGAATACTAACAGACGATTTTTAGTAGGAAAATGTTACGAGGGACGTTTTAGCGGTTTATCAAGATGAAGAACATGTATAGATGGCTCATGGTTATTATTTTTTTATTTTTTTTTCTTAAAAATATTATCAAAACATAATATTATATTGGCGTTCATTGAGGAAGGCCTATGTTCAGTCCCCACCATGGCTCGAGCCTTGTCGTGGCGGTGGGGCTCAGTAGCCTAGGGTGACCCCAACACCTTGGGCGAAGCTAATTGAGCCAAGGGGGCTCTTTGTACCCCTCTTATAAGAAGAGGGGACAAAAGAGCAGAGGGCAAGGGGCGAGGATGAGAACCTCGCCTCGTTGTACTGTCCCGACGGTGGGAGGGGTTGTTCTGTGGTGCGGTGCAAACCCTCTGTGGAGGTGGCGTCGGTCCCCCGAAGGACTAGCTAGCCGTTGAGGTGCCCTGTTGCTTGTAGATCCGGGGCACTTCACCAAAGGCGGCATTGGTGGCACTCGCCGGGTTTTAGTGGGTAGAGCTGCGTTCATGTACCAGCTTTCGGGCGCAGCGAGTCCCACATACCCGCCTGGGGAGACCCACTCCCCAGCGGTATGCGTCAGTGCATTTCCCGGCGTAAAAGAAAAAAAAAGGCCTATGTTCAGTAGTGGACGGATAAAGGCAGATGATGATGATGATAATATTATGATTTTAATCATGTGTGGATAATATAATGTTTGTTACCCTTTCACGCAAAAACCACTACATAGATTTTGATGAAACTTTACCATAAATTAGCTTACACATCAGAACATAAGCTATAATTTATCCCCGTGCTCTCACGGGAGAGGGAAGACTGCGGGGCGCCGCTAGTAATAAATATAAGAAACTGCTTAATATTTGAGTCAAGTTTGCCATTTAAGGTGACCATCGTGACTGGGGTACTTTATGATCTTTATAATATAATATCATTGCAATCACTGAAAGCGGTGTCTCCATGGGCTTGGCCTTTGGTTTTCCTTCACTTATTCGTGGATCTGAATATCACACCATATTTTTTATTATTGGATTAGCGCTTAGCTAACGATGGTCCGACACTATCCACGCGTGATTTCCAGGAGATCACTGCCCAGCGATGAGATATATAAGGGTTGATGATAATGACTTTCCACAGTGAAAATGTTCCGGTGTCATCGGGGAGCTTCCGGTTATTGAAGTTCCCTACTAGGAGCCCGGTAAGTCTTTTTAAGGGAACGTGCTCGTCGCATGGGGTGTCTTGTGTTAGCCAGATCCGGGACACTTCCTTTCAAGCGGGTTAAGGCAACTCGCAGTGATCTTAGTGCGGTATTCCCACCAGGAATTCAAAGTATTGCATTTGCAAAGGATAGGTCATCTTCGACGATTGGATTTTGCCATTGAACCAGAAAAAAAAAATGTTAGATGATCGTTATGATGATGATAAAGTCAAACATTTGTAAAGATTCATCTCTCAATACTCTCAATATGCTGACCCTACTGTGATCTACTTATAAGGAGATATCTGATCCATAATCTGATTCACGATAGTTCATTCGGAATCCGATTGAATTCCATTAAAATTTCCAATCTACAGCAAACTGTTGGAATTATAAAAATATGATTTCGCCGGCAGTCGGCACAATGGCGGCGATGTTAATCGGTCACGCGGGAGACGGCGTTTATGCGGCTCCGATTATCATGCGGATTTACCTCCGAATGTATCTGGAGGTGATCGAATGACAAAACGAACATGTCAGATTTTGACCAAATGTGACTAAATGGAGACAAATGGAACAATTGGGTGAAATGTCTGATTGTGTGCGAAGATAATCGAAAGTGTCCGAAAATGGGCGAAAGTAAGTCGTATGTGAATATCACCGATTCCTATGCACGTGAATGATACAATTTTGAACTTAGAATAATAATATATTTTAAGGCATTAATATAATTTTGTAACATATATATTATGTTACATAGATTTACTTACGAGTTTTGTACTATTTATTCATTTTTTAATACTAAATTCATATTCCGCGCGCGAATTTCTTCATTCGCCTACTCGATCACTATTGGCCAAGACATATTACGACGTCACGATATGTGAAGCGTCTTGGAATCGAGTCGTGCCGGTTACGGACCGGTCGATCGTTCTTTTTCTGCCTGAGAGTCCTGAGAAGCGCACACGCGCCGCGTTATATTTTAAGTGGGTGAGTCCTTGTAGGAACACACGTGTATCCTTAAGTAATCTCTTTGTTATAATTAGTGTGTAAGCCTTCTGCTTATAATTATTAATGTAAAACGCTAAAATTAATTTACAACCAAAATGCACTGCCTTACAATTTAATAGTGTTTTTTAGTAATATTTTATCATAGGGCTTAGTGCTTATTTCTATTGTGTTCTGTGCTTTTATGCTTTTAATGGCCATTTCCGTGTCAACCCTGGACATTCATGGGGGTTGGTTACGGAAAGGCTCACCCGTGTTGGCGTGACCTTTCAGGGTCCCAGGAGTTGCCGTCGTGGTCAGTGCGGTGCTATTCCTGGGCGTGGCCGAGTAGCTGTGGACGGGGTCCAGAAGGAAGCAGACGACGGGAACCAGAGCAGCTGGGATCCCACTACCCTCTTATTCATTTACCCACGGACCCCACGGATCTCACTGATCCCATACTTCTCCTGACCTCTCTCTTCGGGGACCGCACACCACAGTGCTGGCTTCGGTCCTGCTCACCGCCACGCTGAGCAACGGGACGGCACGCTGGACGAAGCACGGACCACGTGGCACGAGACACGGACGCAGACTTGTTAAGTTCTCTCTTTGATTAGCTCCCAACTTAATATCAGGAATAACGAACCCACGCTCTCTTTTAATTTATAATTAACTTAATTAATTAATTAATCTTATACTTTTTTAATAGTCGGCCTCAACCTATTTTTTCTAAATTTAATTTATAACTTTCTTTGTACAATTTTTATTCGATAATATATTTATAAAGTTTACATCTTTTATTTTATTTATTTCATTTTTTTATAACCGCAACAATTTTTAATAAGACACACTAGCACCGCGGTTTCACCCTCGTAATTCGCATTCCCGTGGTAGTATGGGTATAAACTAGAGCGTATGCTATTACTCGTAATCACTGACACAACGTACCCCGCTATAGGTAGAATAATTTTCAAAATCCCTTTAGTTGATCCAGAGATTATCCCCTACAACCTCACAAATGCTCAAACTCGCAAACTTAACATCCTTAGGGCCTGTTTCACAATCTCCAGTTAAATTCCCAATAGGCTATCGGCAACATATTTGACAGATAGAGTATGGAGTATCTGTCAAATATGTTGCCAATAGCCTATTGGGAACTTAACTGGAGATTGTGAAACAGGCCCAATATATACAGCAATAATAGACAGGGAAGGCTACAAAAACATATTGAAAGCTTTTATTCGTGACATGCAATTTAATACAGCTAGAATAAGAAACTATTAAACAACGAAACGAAATTAAATAAGTGATCAGATAAAATCAAAATTCCCTATAAACATTATAATTAGTGAAATTCGCGTAAACATAAGAAAATAATATTATGTTCCCTATAAACAGTCAAGAAAATATTATTCAGAAAAAAATGCGATGAATAAACGAAATGACGTTAACGCCACCAATTCAATGATTGTTGGAATTCTAACTCGGAACGGTGTTCAGGCGTTCAGTTGACGACGCCAGCCGCAACCAGCCGCAACCAGCCGCTGCTCGTGTCGTTTATGCCACGGCACCTCGCGCTCTACTTCAGCCTGCATAAGGCCTTGAAGGTTACGCCATATTTGATTAGGATGTGTTTTTGGTGGTTTTGCGTCGGAATTTAGTAAGAACTATTTACATTTATTTGGCATTTAACTTAGTTCTGTAATATTCTATTAGTATACATTATTATATTATTGCATCAAAGCTGATACACCATATCAAATAACAGTGAACATAGTACACATAAAAAACACTTGTATGTAGTGTATTATATACGCCCGTGAAGCTAAAGTAGTTCACGTGGCATTAGCCCATGTTACTCCACGCATCATAGTTGGGACATAGTTTTAGGTTTTTCCGACGTCCCTACGCATGTACCCGAATCCTGGCGAATTCTGGGCTATCCTAGTCCTAGCGGGTTCTCAGTGCTCCCGCGGGAGTCCTATCCTCCCTCACAATCCGTCCCCGGACACCATTACGAGATAAGAAGCTCGGACGTTTATTACCGGGACCGATCCCCGTTGACGATCGCTTTAAATAAATATCGCCCGTTTATAGATGACTAGAATAATAGTTAGGCTTTTTTCTCTACTTAAATAATATCCTTTTACCTTAACTTATATTAGACCTTGACTGGTCTAATATAAGTTTGAGTTAACCGACGCAGATCCCTGGAATGTTGGATCCTTTGCACGTATAATGGATCTACCGTTTTACTCTCAACTTGTTACGCGACTGGATCTTGAAGACCAAGTCTAGCTCAGCCATGCTCTTTATTAGTCATTAGAGAAACTAAGGAAATGGTTTACCATCACCGGATATAATGAAAAGGACTATACATATAAGTCTCAGTGCTTAGCAATAATATCCTTCCCTGAACCAGGCGAAAAAGTTATTAGGCCATATTTTTATACGTACTATATAGAAATATTATTAGTCTGATGAAAGTTTTCGAACTTCACACAAGCTTGAAGACCTCAAGCTGTATCCGACAGGTAGCTTTTTTTAATAAAAAATAAATGTTAAGATGATCAGCACTTCAGAGGTCTATCCTTATCATATAACTCTCGAAATAAACCGAAACTGTACTGCAGTTGCTACATTTATACTATAAAAAAAACATTGTTACTTATACTTTTACAAAAGTTGCAAAAATATGAGCCGTTAACAGGCTAAACGACAATAAAATATTATGCTCGTTGAACACGCGTCGGGTAACAATCACTAAAGAATTAAAAACCTAATTCCAAAAACACGCGGCGAAACGAATCCGTTTTTATTCTAGTTAGCTTTAAGCAATTGAAAGTTATTGCCTAATTATATTAAATTAATAAAATAAATATTATCTCACACACTACGTTAGTTTTGAGGTAAACTCTTTAGAGCTTTGTGTTAGAGGTAATAGAAGATAACATAAATTCATGAATTACCTGATGATGACTTTGTCGAAACCGGTCGTGTTTAAATTGTAACTATTATAATATATAAAATAAAAAGTTGAAAAAGTGTATATAAAGATTCATTATAGTGGCTATAAATTCATGAAATTCATATACATGCATATAGCGTCCATGACCCGGTATAGACGTATTTGCAGAAGAAAATCACATTAAGCCCATATTTTTAACAGCGAGTTCATAAACTAGCATCGCGTCAACATTATCATTAGCAATATTTTTATTATATTACTATGAGTGAACCTTAACACGACTACTATGAGAGTTACACAGAGTCATACAAACACTAATAAAGTTGACTGCAACCTTAACCGCAAACAAGAAGCAATGGTAGTTATAATAAATTGCGAAGCCTCCCAGGTCCCGGATCCTGTAGAACAAGCGGCATAAGTTAACGCGTCCCTCGGGGCCTCGCGCGCAACTCGCCTCCCTCAGGAAACTTCGTATGAGAAAAACATACAAATATGCGAGGAAGTCGGGCCGGGTATTATGTAGTTTAGGGTATGGTCCAGTGGCCTGGTTAAGGATGGAAAGATTCAGCTTTGAAGTTTGCAATTTGGTTGCAGTACATAATTATGTTTTAAGAGTCGTGCGTTTGCGAATATTTACTTGTAGGGTTTGTATTCCACAGAAGTATAAGAAGGTAAGTGATAATTTTGATATTGATCACGAATAAAAAAATCCGAAATATATCATAAAAGTTATGCTTTCATAATAACATCTGATACCAAGAAAAGTAGTCCAATTTTTTTATACAATTCAATTTACCTACAATTACTGTCAGAGTCACATCCTACTATGCCATTCCTAAAGGAATAAAAGGAAAGAGGCCTCAAACAGACTTTAGTACATAAAGCTATGATACAGTACATCCAGCGATATCCTTACCTTAGCACTTGCATGTGCTTTAAATACGAAAATATATCACTTCATCTTTCCTTTCTCTTCCCACTAAAAGTGTGCCCAAGCTAAGTCTAAGACGGCTCCGAGGCATGTGTATAGTATAAGCCTTTTCACCCCACACCTCATTTCACCCGATGAATAAATATGACACGTGCGCTGCTACACAATTGAAAATGGATTTTATTTGGGAGCGGTATTTATATGCGAGCCGTGACACATCGCTTCGGTTTAGAACAAACCTACCGAACTATATTTTTATCGGAATTTCTGTTCGAACATCAATTTCATCGTACATCCTATTAATACTATAAATTCAAAAGTTTGTGTTTCAATGGATGTTTGTTATACGTGCATTTGTACAAAAACTACTGAATTGTGATTAAAGTTTACATTGCTTTGATATATTACATGTATTGTAAATAGCCTAGTATTATCATCAGTATCATTATAGCCTCTTTTATCACCGCTATCATCATGATCATCTCTATCATCATTATCATCGCTATCATTATTATTATCGTTATCACTATCGTATCTTCGTTTTATTTTGAAAATTCGAATGTTTTTTGTGATTGTTTACTTCTTCACTGCTACTGCTGGAAAGTATTCTTCTTTGAAATTCATTTCTTGAATTGGTTGTGGAGAGAGGTCTCTCCGAGGTAGTGACCTGCTTGGTTTATTCAACTTATGAGCTATGACCTACGAATAACCTTAATCACATTAATAAGTATCCAAAACATAAGGAGTGATTATACTTCAAAACAAGAGCCTCAAATTTAGTTGGGTTATACTTAAAAATAGCAATACAACTGAAGCTAATTTGATAAAACATAATATAACAACTACGTCTAGTAAATCTGCTTTTAAAACGACGGTTTACCTGATTAGGTGGTACGGTGCAACAGACCAACATAATTAGAGGTTCAACTTAACACACCCATCTCTATACTTAGTTACAGTCACTTTAAATTCCTGATATCTAACTGAGAACTTTGTCAGTACCTAATAGAGCTGTCAAAATCAATAGCTTGGATAAAAAATATTCAAGCTCGAGTCTGACCGTTGAGGGTTCCGAAAAACGTGTTTTTTTTTTTGTAATTTAATCACAAATAAATGTTTTCAAAGTTTTTCTTTTGATTGTGTTGTGAGTGCTAGCAACTTACAAAATTTAATTATTACATGTCAATACAAGCATCCTTATAGGTTCGTCAGAGGGACAGACGCACGTACCGTCTTGTATAGAGAAACAGAACCCCAAAAATGAAAGTCATGAGAAGGTGGAATTTCCATAAGTGAGCATTACCGCTTAATCGGGGGCATTATATCACCCAACAAAAGTGCCAAGTTAAATAAAGTTGGAGTCAGGTCTGTCGGACACAACCCGTCTGCGCTTGAAATATCACTCAACTTCATAACGGTTTTGTCTTTTTAGCTTTGTTCCCTGAACAGAGGTACTTATGTTTTTGATTTGTTACTTTTAAAGTTGGGGAAATTATTTGATTCGGGGCGAACTTCATGCATGGCGAGATATGGTCGTAAAGTTCGTAGTTAAAGAATATTTATAAAAACCGTTGATATTGGTAAAGGAATAATTGAGTGCTCGTTAGATTTCAGAAAACTGTTAAGGAACGTTTGTGTGGTAAAGCCTATTACCAAATAAAAGATTTTATTGAAGATACCACACCTTGGGAATAAGACACTCACTCTTAAGATGGTAAAAGAGCAAAGTTTTTTTCTCGTTTTTCTTAGGGGATCCTGCATCTCAAACGATTTTTTTTAGTTACTTCTTATTGACTATTTTTTTGAAGTGAAAACTTCTTTAGCGGCGTTGAGCACCTTTGTGGGATGGGTAAAAACTGTGAAACTCGCGTCAGGACACGTGGGCTGATCGAAAATTCGTAAGACGGTTGGAGAGTAGTGTTGTAACATCGAAATCGATTAATCGAACAATCGATTGTTTTCTTGACTTATTTCAAGTGTACAAGTTGCTACCTACGTAATAAAGATAATTTTGATTTGGTTTGATTATATTATAGTATATCCTGGTCAAATGAAAAACAGAAGATATTATTAATATGTAGGCACCACTTTTATTATATTATTTTAGCGATCTAGAAAGATCGATGCGAACATATTCTCTAAATCCAGAAATAAACTTTTTTTTATCATCATCATCACCATCATCATCATCACCATCATCGTCAACATCACCATCATCATCATCATCATTGTTAATGGAGGTGAATGTGTCCACTCCTGCCTACCTTAAAACATAAATCCCAGTGCCAGTTACCACACAGTTTGGCCCAACTTTTTTTTTCGAAACACAACTAGCTGTTCTACTGTAGAATTTAATAGAGTGGTTGTAACATCTAGATGAGAGCGACACAAGTTCTACCACAGACCATTGCACTGATAAACATAAAATAAGTTAAGGACCGCTAAAATATGATCATACTAAATCATAATTAACTATGATGTAGAAATACGACGTAGTGCTAATTGTACAATGATTGTAGTGACGTTTTATTGAGAGCAACTAAGCAGAGATGACGTACAAATTACGTTGTAGGTGCTCTACTAGAGCTATGGATAACATCAGAAGTGACGTAAATAATATAACGTAGTGGCAACGTCAAGGATCTGACGTTACGCTACATCAAGGACGAGAAGCTTTGAACAGCCATTTGATTTATTAAGTACTGCCATAGCGTAACATTGGGAATACGTGTGATCTATAGTCAAATTATGAAGATATAGTACCGCACCGACATAAACAAATGTTTATTAACTATGTCTAAATAAAAGTGGGGGGTCGGAATACTGTCACGGGTTGTCCTAGCACAGATTCCGCCGCTCACAGTGGTTCATGCCATATAATCTATGTAAACTATTGTGATACATAATTATACGTTATTATTATTATTATAACTATGTCTAAATGCTATGGATTGTTGAAAAGGAGAGTCAGTTCGGAACTGTTTCAGTATTGCAGACGAGGGGATGTGAGGATGAACAGTCACGAATAAAAAGTATCACCATAATCATCAGCAATGATTCGCCACCTGCTGATCGTAAGTCGCAGTCCTGGTCGGATGAGGGTGGCGGGAGATCGGAGGTCTCGGCGTTAGTTGATAGAGTCGTGACATACAAATCGAAATGAAATCGGCGTAAAGTGACAGCTAAGCTCTCGAGTTTTGTGCGGTTACCGGTAACCTATTGTGGTGATAGGGAAAAGGAGGACAACGCATCTGCATAACCTCTGGTTATGTGGATATTATTGGGTCGATAGTCGCAAGGCTTCGGCTATTCGTTTGCCCTTCTAGGCTATAAATAAAAAAAATATATAAAAAATGTATAAAGATATTATAATTAATATTAGTCACTAAGGGCCTGTTTCACCACTTCCTGATAAGTGCCGAATAGGCAATCCGCCAGGTATCATAGATAGAGTATGGAGTATCTGTCAAATATGTTGCGGATAGCCTATCCGGCACTTATCTGGAAGTGGTGAAACAGGCCCTAACAATAATCTGAGATGGGCTTAATCAAATAAAAAATAAAGTCATATTATTTGACGTCTCGGCATCGAGTGATTTTTATAGTCCTCGCCACTTTTATAGTCCTGCGACTAATGCCTGAACTAAATTTGACAAGATTGACATCTTGACAACTGTCTGGAGTAAGAAGTTGTGATATTTTAAATTGTTTTACGTGAAATATGGAGCATATAATATAAAGTAAGGTGTAAAAATTTAAGGCCGTATAATGATCGTTAAAGTGAAATAATTTTGTGAATTAGAAAGTAAAAATAAACAACAATTAACCCCGTTAAATAATATGTTTATAAATGTCACAGCCATGACAGGTAAATTTTAGAGATGCCAGAGTCACTCATTTTTGCCTAATTTATGGTTAAAATATTATCATTAACTCTATACCTACATTTATCTTATGATATTTTATATGAATTTAAATACAAGATAAAAGAATTAAAACCTTGTTGTTTCTGTAAAAAAGCATAGTCAAAGTCGAATAACAAAGGAAGTAACAATGGCAGCAATTACTTCTGAGAAAATCGTCACTCCTGGCAAAAGCCGAACACACCCGAAGAAGCTTGTTTTAGATGAATTCTACTAATCGGTTATACGTAAAAAATACGAATGAAATATTTACAGAAAAATGTTTTATTTTACTAAAACCTGGCAGGGAGATTTTTATTTTGCTGCTATAATTATTTTTGTTATTGTTATCATCATCAGTCTTTATCAATGCACTACTGAACATAGGCCCTATAATTATTTAAATTTTTTATTGTACTAGACTTGGTGGAAAATCATTACAATAGAAATTGGCAACATTGAGTTATGAGATCGCAGCGCCGCGTCTATCGGACTTCTAAAGTGGCGATGACTCTACTTCCAAGACGCAACATACATTTCACATAAAAAGTTTACAATGCAAACAATATGCTAAATCAACAAAACATTCCACTCAAGTCAGATTATCCGGCTAATTATTATCAATTGGAGTCCCAGGACGCACCCGACTCATTAATTTATTGCTCTTTACAAATACGAGCCGGATAAAGGGAATAAATCGCCGGATATTTATAACCTTATTATACCCGGGCGGCACGTCGCGGGTTATGACGGTATGCCGTTGTTTCTATTGCCTGTTCTAATGAATATTTACTTTCCGTATTGGTTATGTCGCTGTTACCGAATATTAACTACCAATCAGGTATTTGGTAAAATATTATCTTCTTTGTTGTAGCCTATTTATATTTATCCTTTGAGTAACAAGCAACTTAGATAAACGTTTTTATAAAGGGAAGAAAAGGGAATCGCATTACTTGATGGAAAGTGATCACAAACAGTATTTCTATAAAACAGGACAAGCATTATAAGTACATTAGAAGCAGTTAACTGCTTCTAGCACTTGAATTCGTCGTTTAAGAAACGAGTAGGTTTACCGAACCTGAAGTCAGTTTTAGATTTGATACCCAAGCAACAATGAAAATTGTGAAACATCCATTTCCCAGGTTTGAATCCTAACAAACATAGTTATTACTTAATTGTTACACATTTTTACAGAACCCTCAAATCAGCTGTCGTACTGTATTTCCAAACTGATACTATAACAATTACGACTAGTCTGAAAATTTGTTATAGATCAACGTGTTATAAAGCGTTTTTTAACAGATAGAGTTTCAGGTCTTGGTGATCAATAAAGGAGGCCGATGTTCATCAGAAGATGCATGAAGTCTGACGATGATTATGACTACTAACGGACCATTAAAAAAATAGAATACTCATATTTAAAATTGTCTGTAGTGGATGTCTGTGCAAGTCTATGACAATTCAAATGAACCTACATTGCATTTTGCCCCACTACTATAAAAGTACAGGGTACCCAATACTACAATATACTATACATCACCCAAATACTAATATACATCGTGTACAACGATATCCAAATGCCTTGGTATGTATGTAACATTATGTACGCAATATAGGAAACCCGAAGGCGATAAACGTTTACGAAGGGCCCAACAAACTACCTTGTTGCGCGTGATATACCCACTGATACTGCCCTTTGACGGCCACTCGTAAACAGTTCCTGAACAGGAATATCTCCATAACTTCAATATACGAGAAGAATATACGTAGCGGCGAAGAATTTAAATTTCGGATGTTATAATCACTGGCTTCATAAGGCTCCGTCATAAATAGTACATAGTTTAAGTACAGTCGGACGCGTAAAAGGTTTAATATTTTAAAATATAAGTGGCATATATTTGTACTCTTGTTAGTAATACAATCCTCAATATTATCGGCGACATGTTTTATGAATGGTGAAATATCAAGGTCTTTAATTTTTTTTAGAAAGGTTGTTAATTTATTTTGTATTATTGGTGTTCAGAAAGATTGAAAGAGACAGAGTATTATATTATGATGTCATGAGTCATGATAGCATAACATTTGTTTTCGTATGTCTCCTTGTATATTATTGAGTAATCTCAGATCGTTTGCCCACAATTAGTTTGTGCTAGACTAATAAGGGTATCGGTCTTCTTAGCGTTCATTGAGGGAGGCCTATGTTCAGCACCCCACCATGGTTCAAGCCTTGTCGTGGCGGTGGGGCTCAGTAGCCTAGGTTGAGCCCAACACCTTGGGCAAAGCTAATTGAGCCAAGGCGGCTCTTTGTACCCCTCTTATAAGAAGAGGGGGCAAAAGAGCAGGGGGCAAGGGGCGAGGATGGAAACCTCGCCTTATTGTACTGTCCTGACGGTGGGAGGGGTTGTTCTGTGGTGCGGTGCAACCCCTCTGTGGAGGTGGCGTCGGTCCCCCGAGGGATTAGCTAGCCGTCGAGGTGCCCTGTTGCTTGTAGATCCGGGGCACTTCACCAAAGGCGGCAGTGGTGGCACTCGCCGGGTTTTAGTGGGTAGAGCTGCGTCCATTTACCAGCTTTCGGGCGCAGCGAGTCCCACATACCCGCCTGGGGAGACCCACTCCCCAGCGATATGCGTCAGTGCATTTCCCGGCGTAAAAGAGAAAAAAAAGGCCTATGTTCAGCAGGGGCGAATAAAGGTTGATGATGATGAAACTTATAAGGACTACTTACTATCCTGCGGTTACACCCGAGTACTTCCCATTCCCGTAGGACTACGGTGATAAATTATAGGCTATATATATATATATATATATATATATATATATATATATATATATATATATATATATATATATATATATATATATATATATGCCCAAATTAGTCTGGTATGTACTATGAGTTGACCAATTAGAGCTCAGAACCGACGAGCTCGAATTTGACGAAATTTGTTTCAAACAGAACTAAATAACATCCAACCTCTTTATTATATTCAGCTCGATGATTCTCTTTTTTCGAAGAAATCAACAAAAAAAGAATTTAACTAATTTTGTTAATTTGTTAAAAACAGAAAGTCTTTAAACTGCCTATAAATAATTCCAGTGCATGTTGATATCGATTAAAAAAAAATGTTAAAAATTAAATTTCTTTAATTTAAGATTTTATTTTACCTTGATTAAAGAGTAAAGATTTATTTACGAAATGTAAAACAATGCTAACAATTTTTTTCGCAATGACATTTAAGCACATTTCTGTTTTAAATAAGTTACTCTGAAATACCTCGCTGAGTGTACCTAACCGTAGCATTATTTAGTGCGCGACGGCTGGCCGTAACGACGTCTTCGAGTCTCCCGCTCGCCCCCTCCCGCACTCCTCTCCCGTGCCCGGAGGTACACTCGCCGATATTAAAATGTGCGCCATCCGACAGTCATTACATTGTTTGGAAATTAATTTTAAATATATTGTTTGGGCGTCTCGGATCGTTTGGGATCTTTTAGACACTGTTTTCTAGTTCGCATTATGTTTTAGAATACTGTATTATTGAGGGTAGTTGTAAATACCTATCATCCTTATCGTACTGACGTGTTTAGGCAGCTAGATTTTATTTACTCGCGAAAAAAAAGAAGTATATCCTAGATTCAACTTATTTTACTTATCTACGGTGATTATAATTAGGTATAGGCAGGTGTTTTAAGTTGTACTGTTTGTCTGTCTGTACTGTCGATATCCAAAAAGCAAGCAACTTGGGATAGTCAAACAGACTGTATGAACGTGGTGTTCATTCACGTCACGTTACCTCTCGGTGTGTGGGGACTCCCCGAAGACAGAGCTGGTCAGAATCAGTCCGGTGTATATAATGATCAGGTAGCTACGTGTAACATAGTCTATGTTTATTGCTCGAGGTTCTGCTTTCGTTCTATGTTCGATCATTTTTATAGCGTAAGAGGGTAAACGAAGAGTCGAAGCCTTTTGGAGACTTTTGACCCCAATAAACATCTGCACATTCAGATGAATATGCAGATGCGTTCCCGATAATATTATCATCAAGGAGTATAATAATGGAATGCTTCAATATACTGAAGAAGTTACTGTTTAAAGTTCTTTATTCTAAAGCAGATTCCTTACAATGCATGCGCTTGTCCGTCTATCAGATTATATGAATCGATTGAGTTAAAATTTGGTACATATATGAAAGTCGGTGACCTACATATGGCCGTGTGAAGTAAATAAAAAAGTTTAAACATTCCAGGCGATTTTGGGGCGCAAATTAGGAAAAAAAGGATTGCAAAATATGTTGCGTTTTAATAATGAAATAAAAGGAAATTTTTAATTTTGTCAGATGAGACAACTGACGGTAAATCATCATCATCTATAGCCACAAACACACTCCTGGGACGAGCCTAGGCAATCATATTATGCTAATTATTTCTATTAATAATTAAAAATCTATATATTTTCTTCTTTGCTATATAAACGACTGAATTCAATACTATTTACTTAAAACAAACTATTTGGTTATCTTTGACATAATTTTAATAATGCACCGGGCATTTCTCATTTTATAGCTCAGTTCATCTTTTGACGTTAATTTTAAATGAATGAAAAAAATAGCGCTCACGAAACTGATCAAAATGCATAAATGCATGAACAACGAAACCTTAGACAAACTTATACAGTCTTCAGAGACAATTTTTCACGTTTATCTGTAAGAATAGTATGTGCTGTTAATGTGTTTTATCTATTTATTTATGTTAAGATTTATCCTAATATGTTTTTGCGATAAAACTTACTGTTTTCGAGGTGTTATTGGAATTTCATAATAGAATTATTTAAATAAGTATAATACATAATGATGAGTAATTGAATGCATAAACAATAAATGTTTATTAGTACAATGGGACAGTCCAGAGACCTTTATCAATACCATCTAAATGCCAGCAAAATGGAAGCTGACCTATTCAAGAAAAAAGATTACGGAATGAGAAACGAAATTTCGAGAGGGCGACCTTTCCTTTTGTTCGATGGTTATCTGTAGTGCCTTTTTTGAAACTCCCCCGTACTATTAAATAGGATGAATATGGCCTGTACCACGACATTTTATGTCAATTTCACTCTGACTTGAGGGCCACTTAATTCCAAGATTCTTGAAATAATGGTTGAGGGGAAAATTAAATTTCGAATTTAAAAAATCTATCAGGTATTTTATACTTTTATGATTTTTTTAAAGATGAATTGCTTATAATTAGGTTTTTTTAATATGTATGTTTTAAAAATAAAAATATAATGGAAGAAGAAAATTTATTTATTTCTAATTACCTAGTCAAATATTATAGGTAATTATATTATACTGTAAATTGACCATTGCTTTATTTTTCTAAAAACCAACCCTAATTTCATAAATACTTAACAAAGGATATCAATTATTCCGATTTTTGGGGTTTTATTTCCTTATTATGACAAACGAAACTCTTATAGGATCACTCCGTAGTCCTACCTGTATATCTCTCTGTCGGTCTGTCCAAATGAAATCCATGCTATATGGCAAGAAGCTAGGTCACATAACAAAAGTAAAAAAATAATAATCTGAACTCTCTTAAATTAGCTTTAGACTGTAGTATCAAATAGAAATATTCATTGAAACCCTTAGCGAGCGAGTTTTTATGCGAAAAAAGAGGTCTTACAAATTTAAGAAAATATGTTATGTCTGTGGCTTTGTACATCGGTTTTCGGTGCGGTTTTTGACGTGACAACGTCTAATAAATCGATATTACGGGCAGCATGCACAAAAAGGATGACGTCATGTAGCGTTCCGTAAGCGAGAGCGCGGCACGAACGAGAGAGAGACATGATCGGCTCAAGCGATCGGCTCAGTTCGATTTATGCTGCATTGTTTGACGTTGTTACGTCAAACTACCGTCCGTAAACCGACTTAATTTTTTTATATTTGAAAGTGTGTTCTAGCGGTGGTAATTCAGTTCTATCAAAGTCAGTTCACCCGTTGCGTGGCGTTGGATTTTTGTGAATTATTTTATTTTCTTTTTAAAGACTTTTTTATTTTGGTTTAATGGTTTATTGATTAACTTTGGTGTTCTGGTTGATTGATGGCATTGATGCTGACCAATCAGGCCAGTAATTACAGACGAGGACCTCCGCACGGCTGGTTGTATTAGTTGGCTTTAATTGGGATTTGGGCTTGATTGCGGGCTACGCCATTTAGCCACTGTTACACGGGGCGTTACAACACGTTCATCATCATCAACATCAACCGTCTTTGGTCCCTGTCAGCCGGTCGATGGACAGATAGATGAAATTGAAAAAAATGGCGTTATAGCCCAATTGTTACATTAGTGACAATTGACAAGTGAGAAGATCACTGACTTTATGACACAGACTTGAGACTCAGCCATTTATGCGCAAATAGAAAAAGTGAAAGAAATGAAATATCGGTGTATCGGAGGATAGTTGTGAAAAATTTTGTAATGCTAGGACGTCTGACACCTCAGCTCTCTCGTGACCATGGTTGTAAAGTATCCGAAACGTCGGGAATATAAAACAATAAAAACCGTAAAAAAAATTCATTATAATGGTCGAAATTCACGTAAACATAAGAAAACAAACACAAAAAAACGTTCCTAGCCGACAGCGATCTGGGACCCATACTCGGGCCCACCGCTTGGGCCTCGGGGTCGTGAGCGACGTCGATCCCTACACATGGTAAATACATCGATCCGGATCGATAGGGTAACATTAGGTTCAAATCTAATACGAGTCTACACATTATGAAACGAAAAAGCATTTTTGCATCAAACCATTTAGCATTACATTATTGCGCCCAAAAAATCAGCTTTAACCTTGAAACCTATTTGTGCTGTAAATATGAATATTTTCAATACGATAGTCTATTAGCGCGGCTAAAAGAACATAATAGGGAAGTACCCATCAATAATGAGCGGACTCAACAATGGACCGAATTATGTTTGACAAAGGGATATGATTGATGATCCTTCGATTTGTCCAAAATTAAAGGTCGATCCGGCCCTGTGACCTACTGATGCTAGCCCTCGCAGATATTCTGTTTAAAATAATATATTTCACAAAAAAAGTAAGCGAGAGCGGTTCATTTTAATGGGTTCCGTGCCTCTGATGTCCGTCTGTCGATCCTAAACCTGTAGGGCTCTCTCATTGACCTAGAATCAAAACGATTTTATCCGACGGTGGTGAGGCAGAGATCCGCCACAGGTACAAACCCGACGCCATGAAGCCATGGAGGTCACACTACACGGCTGGCGGGGGGCAACCCCCCACTTACTATATCACTGGGTGATACCAACCGGCTCACCCCACTTCTGACGAAGCATTAGGGCCATTAGCATAGCTCCATCTGGAAAAAAAATAGAATCAAAACACTAAGTGTAAACCCGCAACACATGAGTCACACTTATTCTTAAACTGTATTAGGTCCCGATGGTTGTGGTAAATAACGCCAATAATCATAAATTTAGTAAGACGTAGTATCAATGCTGCATTGCAGCCGAATCGGGTTGGTTCGACCGGGGTCGTGCCTCTCGCTCACATAATACCGACGTAAAGTGACAGCTGTGTCGCGTTTAGTGCGGTTTGTGAGTTTCCGGTGGCTCAATGGGGGGGATGGATAAAGGAAGGCAACGCATCTGCATAGCTTTTGATTATTCGGATATATAGCGTTGGTAGTTACTAGGCTCCCGTTGCCTCCTATTGACGTAAAAAAATCCCGGGGAACCATTTATGAGTTCCCTATCCTGAAGATGTGAGATACGTAAGGTAAAATTTCTTTTTTTCTTTCTCTCTCTCTTATAATTCTCTACGTAAGGTAAAAAAAAAGGTCTCTTTACTGGTAATTTTTGGCTGTTCCTTTCACAGTACAGTTAAGCAGTCTTACAAGAAAAATATAAGGATTCTAGTCGACATGTGCGGGTAACCTTCCGGTAACCACCAACTCTGTTACTGCATAAGTATTATTCCATCTTTCTATGCTTATTGCATACATATCCAACAACCTGGTACGGATATCCTCCTCGAAATCAGACGGGGAGGATATTGGATCATAGTTCATCGATCTACTGGCCCGATGTGGGTTCGTGAAATTGACACACCTTTAGAGACTTCCAGTCTAATCGGGCATGCAAGTTTTTCAAGATGTTTTACTTCACCCAAGAGTGAACGATTGGAGACACAGGGGGTCGGGATCGAACCTGAACCCTCTCGCTCAACCTTACCCCCTGGACTATCGTCGCTCATTGAACGACGGTTGAATGTATTCGAGATACACAATAAAATATCTCCGGAATATTATTTTTTAAAGTACTACCAAGGATTCCATTTGTAAAATAATTATAATACCACTTAAGCAATTCTCTTTACCTCCATACACGAGTCGCATTAACGTGACGCGTATGACGAACCCATGCATATTCATACACCGCCTCCATTCTGCAGCAGTTTGTCAAATTAATATTCTAATAGGGATTTGATTTATCTAATGTAACAATAATTGTCGGAAATTTCTCGAATAAACGTCTAAGAATGTCGGATGCGTGCTCAAGTTTAGCCGAGCAGGTGTCCCGGGAATTAAACGTAGACTAAAATTAAGGAATGCCAAGGTACTACTTCGCATTTGCGAGACTGCCGTATGTAATATCATCTTTACTCGGATTTATACAAGTACCTGTATTAATATTCTTATACGGATTCTTCTAGAAATATTTCGACTCACGTGCCAATGAAATACCCTTAATAAAATGTGTTTTTATTCAAAAATATAGAAATGGACAAAATATTCCCTTACCACACTTCATAGCCAGGTTATTGGGGTAGGTTCCTGACTCGCACTTAGGGGTGAACTATCCTGAATTAAGTAACCTTAATGGCAGACTGGGCCCAACGAAGACTATACTACCCCTCGTAAGGGGGGCACTGTTCGACCACTACTAAGCACTCCCCGTGACAACCTGTCTAATCACCTGGGAGATGCTACCAACCTGAACCCAATACGAACACAGAGGCATTATTATAGGCACACCAGCACAGCACACCGCCACACGTCGGGTACAGTATCTACGTACGACCGATCCCAATTACTCCTCATCAATCGATGACTGCACCGACCTGCATAGTTCATGTCTCTGCTTGTTCCTCGACCCGAAACATAAATCTAGAGTTAGTGCAACCCGTTACACAGGATTATATACATGTTGGACATGTTTCGATATTGTATTCGAAGCAATAAAGGCATTTAAAATACTCAATATAATGTAAAAGTAAAATATTAACCCTTTATGTCCCACTGCTGGGCACGAGTCTCCTCCTCGAAATCACTCGAGGAGGGTAATAGGCCAATAATTCACCGCGCTGGCTCATTGTGGGTTGGTGAACTTCACATACCTTTAAAGACTTTCAATCTCATCAGGCATGCAGGTTTCCTCACGATGTTTTCCTTCACCGGTGAGCGAGCGATGGTCTCGTGTTTGGGGTGCACTTAGAAATTAGGCAAACCTATTTCAAGGCACACACTGGTGTCAGGATTGAACCCGGAACCTCTCGCATAAGGCCGAGTCCACCCACCACTGGACCATCGTATATTATGAAGTCAATTTTAAAATATTATCGTGAACATGTAACCCGCTTTCATATAAATCCTAAATATGCGGTAACCTTCCGCGCTCCCGATAATCCTGAAAAATGTACAAAGATTATTATAATATGAACATATCCTCTGAACAATTATCCCAAATCCGAGTCATGAAATTACGCGGCGTATCATTATCGAAGTATTAGCATATTACGGATTACATGCATATGCTCCGAGTAAACTCCTCGGCTCAGGCGTTCGGGGGCGGTCGGAAACGGTCGGGTCTGTTCGGCAATGCTCTGCGGAATGGATTAAAAGCTTTTACTTTTGTCTTTTTATTAGTAGTGAATCATTCATGTAATAATTTCTTGCCTCTTTTCTCGTAGTTAAATAATAAAGTAATGATGAATCATTGATGTCGTAGGTAAACGTGTATTCTCATAAGTACTAGCCCAGGTAAATAATATATTCCGTAAATATATCCCTACCTTACATTCTGAAATCCACCAAAGCTGTTTCATGAAGAAGACTGGAGTAAAGTAGTACCCATAGAGACGTTAGCAAAAAAATTGAGTTTTTGTTACTGTATGCAGACAGGCGAACTTGATAATAACATGTATTCATTTAAAGCAACGAATAATTGTTGTAGTCGTAAGGCGGAGTCGGCCGTCTTTGCGTTTATTGATAGATAATACTAACATTGATGAGGATAAAGATTTCTAAAATTATTACTAAGTTATTAAGAGAGAAATAAACTTTTCAGTGAGATAGTAAATTTAATATATACCTTTTATGTACTTTAACGCGAATAATGTTTTGGATTTCAATTTGATAAACTTGGTGGAGCGTATTCAAATATTGCCCATTTAAAAGAAACTGGATGGAAATTGCTCGGACAAAGTTCATTGACCTGGTGATTAGGCTTTACGAAATTCCTTTGAGGGTCAGCGCTCCCTTTACAATAGGATCCCAGAGAATGTTGAAACTCATTCAGCAAATGTATTTAAAAAGTCATTAAGTAACGTTTCTGTGGTAAAGATTATTCACTAAGTGATTTTACCCAAAACTCTTTGGGAAACAATATAGCCATTATTCAAAAAAAGCTTCGTCGATCATCAAAAAGTATCGTATCTGATACCGTACCATAAAATCACATCATTTAAATTTCAGCAATTTGTTGGTTTTATTTAGGCGAAACAAAACATGCTAGTAAGGCTTTGGATTTTCAGATTGGAAAAATAACTTATTACCAATTGGTAACATCAATCAATAATAGCTTTTAAATTATTTAAATATTAAAAGTAACATATTCTTACTTATATGATGAGAACAACCCAAAGACTCATAACTATGACTTTATAAATTTTTTGCAAATAAATGTTATTATTATTATTATCTAAACAGTATCAGTTAAAACCCCTTATTGGCTGTAGCACGTAAGAGAAATAACTTCAGAAAATAAATCCACACCCTAACAGGTACAGAAGTTAGTCTAAATCTGCGACCACCGGACTGCCGGCGGTAAATCCCCGACACTTGTCCAGAACTCCCAGAAGTTGGAGAACTTTGAGATACAATATCTCTAAACGGGAAAACTCAAACCGGCTTACATAAGTTTAGCAGCTGCGGAATATTTTTTAAGTTGCCTATCGAATTGGTTCACCTGAAGCAATTTACGTTAGAGATTATACCTGAAATAGGAACGACGAATGTCGTGGCTAATAGAATAGGGATGTTAACACATGTTACAAATTCATGTAAAGTTATATTTTATGTATTAAATACAGTGTTTGAAAACCAAAAATAACATTTTAAGAGTCTCCTTATTTGTCTTGAAATTTAGAAAATTAATTTTAAATGCGTTATTTATTACGCATTATCACGTGATTGCAGACGACAATATAAGGCGATGACGTCACTCACCAGTAAACAAAGTACAAACCGTCTTAACTCATAACATAAACCATGCTATAACTAGTACTTAAAGTGTCACCGGGTGCTATTTTGACTATCTTATAATTATAACTTTTTCGTAAGAAGCAGTGAGTACTCAATGAATTTCAACAGAGAGCGAACTTTGTTTACTGGCTTGTGACGTAATCACGGTTACATGAAAGCTTGGAGCGTTTTAGCGTCAATTTTAAAAACAATTTTTATCTACACTTTTTTTGCATGTGTTTGTTTTTATTGTGTGTGTGTATGTATTAGATTAAGTAGCGGTGTATGTTCCCCAATAAACGTTTATTATTATTATTATTTTTGTAAAATTTGGACATATTTCTATACAGAAGCCTTTTTTGTGTTTACTTATGATACATCTAACAAATAAAATCAATTTTAAATAATAGTCAACATCCCTATTCGGACATTTATATATTTATTTCAAAGATGTATGAATATTGATTAATAATTACACGTTTTTATACGTAAGCTTGTTAAATATTTTGGATAAACAATTGTATTAATAAACGAATATCGGTGTTTCTATAATAAGCGTTCAAAAATAATTATTATCCTACAGAGGTTTGGTCCTTGCAGCTGGAGTTAGCAAGTGGAGTGACAGTTTCAAAATTGAATAAATCGCACCGTTTACATTTGCACGATTCGATTGGCTTCACTTTGCGAAATCGTTTCCAGGAATCCAATCGGCTCCTTAATCAACACAGTTTAAACTTAAAGAGATGGAAACTTTATTTCCATTTCTCACTTACATACATAAAATAATATTGTGATTATTATTTCATCATAACGATACTGTTACTGGTTACAACAATCCCCACTAATCATATTATAAATGCGAAAGTAACTCTGTCTGTCTGTTATGCTTTTACCTCTAAACCATTGCATCAATTTTTTATGAAATTTAGTACACATAATATGGTCCAGAGCTTTGGAAAAGACATAGGCTACCTTTTATCGCGAGAAAAGGCTTGGAGGGGTTTGTTAGACGAATTGATGGAACTATTGGTCGGATTTGAATGATTCTTTCAGTGTTAGATAGGCTATTTATCAAGAAATGCTATAAGCCTATATGCCATCCCGCTATGTCGCCGTTATCAGTCATAGTTAACACAGGCGAAGCTGCGGGCAACAGCTAGTTACAAATAAATATAACTGATCTTTTATGCAGTGAATTTATCTAATGACCATTGGAGCTGAGTAAGCCCTGCTTAGTGCGTCACAGTCCCAATTGTGATGGACGTCGACTAGAGTGACTGAGTTGACCGGGGCTGTAGGCTGTAGTAGCGCCGATCAATGCAACACCAACCCCAGTACTGACGTTATGTGGAGTTGAGTAGTCCGAAACAATGTGATCAGAATGCGCTAGATATTGAGTAGAGCCGAATCAATACGTCAAATATGCGAATGCGCCAGATGTTGAGTAGAGCCGAGTACCTAGTTCCAATCAATGCGTTACTGATCCAAATGCGCTAGATATTGAGTAGAGCCGAATAGTACCAATCAATGCGTCACATATGCGAATGCGCTATATGTTGAGTAGAGCCGAATAGTACTAACTAATGCGACACTGATGCGAATGCTCCAAATGAGCTAGATATTGAGTGGAGCCGAATCAATGCGTCACATGTGCGAATGCGCCAGATGTTGAGTAGAGCCGAGTACCTAGTACCAATCAATGCGTCACTGATCCCAATGCGCTAGATATTGAGTAGAGCCGAATAGTATCAATCAATGCAACACTGATGCGAATGCGCCAGATGTTGAGTAGAGCCGAGTACCTAGTACCAATCAATGCGTCACTGATCCCAATGCGCTAGATATTGAGTAGAGCCGAATAGTATCAATCAATGCGACACTGATGCGAATGCGCCAGATGTTGAGTAGAGCCGAGTACCTAGTACCAATCAATGCGTCACTGATGTGAATGCGCCAGATGTTAAGTAGAGCCGAGTAGTACCAATAAATGCATCACTGATCTAAATACGCTATATTATTCTGAGTATGACCGAGTAAACTCAATAATTAATGTCATCAAATTTTTCTTCAATTATAAAATATAAATCTCTTTCATATGATTTTATTTAGGTTTTGACCTATTTTAAACGTACTTAATAAAGATACTTTGACTTTGATAAACGAGGCGTACACATTTCCAATTACTATAACTATTCATCTTAATTTAATAAAACAGTTATCATTTATATTTTAGCTGGAGAATAATAATTTCATAGCAGCTGCGACTGCGATACCGAATCGTTCTGTACAAGAGAGCAATTACAAAAGAAATCAACTTACTTTGTGACAATAATATCATTTCGCCGTCCATTAAAATACATTATTCTTGGACCGTCTGAATTTATACGGGAGATACATTACTTAATTCTTATTTGCATTATAACAAAATATAATCGTGTCTGTACTTGATGAAGAGATGTTTTTAAATCTTGGATTCGCAGAAACAACATTAGATTTATAATATTAGGTATGTGCCATTTGTTATGATGTTATCTAGTACCAGTGGCTTCGCTCGCGTGAGTTCGAAAATTTTTTTTTTTTATTGTATCAACCCTTATATGTCCCACTGCTGAGCACGGGTCTCCTTCCTCAAAATCAGGCGAGGAGGGTAATGGGCCAATAGTCCACCGCGCTGGCCCAGTGCGGGTTGGTGAACTTCAAAGACTTTCAATCTCATCAGGCATGCAGGCTTCCTCACGATGTTTTCCTTCACCGATTAGCGAACGATGCTCTCGTGTTTGGGGTGCACTTAGAAATTTAGAAAAACCCATTTCAAGGCATACACGCTGGACCATCGTCGCTCACAGTATTTTCTGGAGTATCTTACACATATTATCCTGTATTCAAATATTCCACTAATCATTTATAGATGATAACATAGCTGATCGTTTGCTGTGATCAGCATGTATTTCGCAAGCTGTTTCCCTTGACATGGGACATCATAAAGCTGGTGCAGTGTAAATGTTATGATTCGTCGTCGCACCGAGCCATTCGGAACGACTTTTGCACGCTTTCAATTGGCGCTTCAATTTAACCGTATTGTGAGCGTAAAAATGTTTTATTGGATTTTCTAAAATACGTTTATTTCGCATACAACATTGCAATTTAAATGATAAATATTGATTTTATTTATTTTGTATTGTATTAAAAAAGTTCTAGGTATGGAACTGCGTTATAACAAACAATACAATCCTACTAGTCATACTATCCTACTAATATTATAAACGCGAAAGTTTGTGAGTATGGATGTTTGTTACTCTTTCCCGTAAAAACTACTGATTGAATTTTTATGAAACTACAATAGTATAGATTATACATCATAATAACACATAGGCTATAATTTATCATCGTACTCGCACGGGAATGGGAAGTACGCGGGTGAAACCGCGGGGCACTGCTAGTTTTATTATAATACAGTAATTGATATTTTAAAGAGGAAAGATTTAAGTGTTTGTTTATTTGCATCGAAGAAACTCCAAACTACTGAATTTCTTGACTAATAAAATCCCACATTATCTCAGATGAAAATGGGCGATATAATATTATTAAAAAAGTTAGTGATATTACCTATATTGATCCATCTAACAACTTGTATAATATTATAACCCAAAGTTAAAAAATAAACTCCACGAGAAATCTTAAATGAAATAAAAAAAAAACCAATGCATGAGGCTTTATGCTTATCCAGCTCTTAATAAATTTAAAAAAAAAGACTTAATGCCAAATTTTGGACGAAACGCTTGTGTTGGAACTATCATCCTATAACGTTATTATGCTAAGTCCCTAAGATTATTTGTGCTCATAAGACATGTGGTTACTATGTATAATGTATATATCATCACTTAAATTGCCCCTGTCAATAATGTTGAATTCGAACGTGTATATAACCTAAACCTCCGCACGATATCACTGATCGTAATGTAATTGTGTGTCCACACTCTCGCCACACCAGCGCCACAAACTGGCTCCATTTGTAATTTGACAATTGTCAGATTTGACCTCAGGATCAAAACGATCGCAGGAGCGACCAAAAACAGCTTATATCCACTCGTCCTGATAACTATACTAAATTGAACTCTATCCTCATGAATTAAGGTGTATGTTAGTGAATATTAAGTATGAAATTGAATGATCCATATTTTAGGCAAATGGTTCTGGATTGGTAATTTTACAAATTTAGTCTATGTTCAATTCGGATTACTGCCAGTTTAGAAGTCTGTTTGCAAATCACGCTTATTTCTTTCTTCCAACAGCTTGCTGTGTTTCAAAAAGATGAGTAATGTCAGTAATGTAACTACTGGCACAGAGACTTAATATCTTACGATTCTGTAGATAGGAGTTAGCAGTCATGAGTCACGAGTCAGGAGTCACGACTCATGAGTCACGACTCATGAGTCAGGAGCCAATAGTCAGGAGTTACGAGTCAAGAGTCAGGATACACAACTCATGAATGATTTGCTGTTAATCTTTAATTAAGATTTATGGTCATGATCGTCGCCATTTAAAACATCTCCTTGGACTTAACATTCGAAAAAGATTTTCAAGAGCCAAATTAATATGCCAAGAAGCTTTTCTGTGTATAATCTTACTAATAGTTTAACGCAAAAGTTTCTAAGTATGGATATATTTATGCTGAATGGATTTTAATAAAACTTTACATAACAGGAACTGGAAGTATGCGGGTGAAACTGCGGGGAGTTGCTTGTTAAATAATAATGTATTGTAAAAACGAAATAGCGTTTTCTAAAGCATTCTGCTTTAAAATAAATTATAACTTAGTACTCGGTAGAGTGTTCAGACATATTTTAAAGCCAAAAATCGAACTCGTGAATTCGTTCACTTCCAAAGCTGCTTCTATCAACTAGTCCATCGCTCCCTTCTTCCTCCACTTGAATTCACGATGCATCGTGATGTTTTGTATCACTTTATCTCATATTGTCTCTCTCCATCGCTGTCTTAAAAGTTGAACAGAATAATATTAATGTTTTAGCATGTTACTTCGCAAGCAAAGCTGCGTGATATCATATGATGCGGATTAAAATCATTAATGCAGCGACAACATCCTGACTCGGGAACACGGGATTAGCAAATGTTGCGCGCGTGACACGCGAGCTGATCACCCGACACGATGATGCCATCAATATTCATGACGTCATTGCCAGAATGGGAACACACTGCTCGTATTCACTTAATGCTGGGGGTTCCATGGGTGCTCTGATGTCTGCTATACACCGAAACAACACGAAGTAGCGAAAATGAAAATACTTCTTGCAGCTCGGATTCTTCACCGCAGCTATAATTAAGTAAGAGTAGATAAATCCGTAATCTGATTAATTGTCTATACTAACGTTATAAAGAGGAAATATTGTTTGTTTGTATTGAATAGGCTCCGAAACTACTTGACCGATTTGAAATATTCTCTCACTGTTGGGAAGCTACATTATCCCCGGTGAATATAGGCTATATTCAATTGAATATAGCCAACCATGGTTCAGTCCTTGTCGTGGCGGTGGGGCACAGTAGCCCAGGGTGACCCAAACACCTTGGGTGAAGCGAATTGAGCCGAGGGGGCTCTTTGTACCCCTCTTATAAGAAGAGGGGACAAAAGAGCAGGGGGCAAAGGGTGAGGATGGGAACCTCACCTCATTGTACTGTTCAGAAAAAAAAAGGCTATATTCAATTAGTTGAGTAACGCAGGCGAAGCTGCGTGCAACAATTAGCAATAAGTAAATTTTCTAAATGATGTGGCTTTTACTCTTAAGCCATGCATACCTAAACTAAACCGCTGCGAGAGGCTTCAGTCACAGAACAGAACGGCTTCAGAACAACTAAGCGATTAGAAAACGATGTGGATTAGTCAATTGTATTAATCTATATTTGAGTCGTGTTTGCAAATTAGACCACTGGCAAATTAAGCCTACTTAAATTGGCGACAAGAACGCTAATGGAAACTTTGAATATATTCCAATATGTGGCAGTCAAAGACTCAAGGTGCTCATTTTACCATTCATTATGATGCCGTTATACCAGTAATACCCTTTGTACGGACGGACCGACACAGCAAATGTATGCCTTACGGAGTGGCCTTTAGCAAATAGGGACCAGGCCACCCAACCCCAGCATACCACCAAGCTCGTGGGTTTACCTGTCATTTGGCTCTACTGTCACGACTGCTATTCTCTCATCTAAGCGTCGCTATCTCGATACTCGTATTATAATATAAGTAGACATTGGGGCAAGTCATTAAATTCTTCCTTCTGAAGGCCAATAAAGCTGTTTAAAGGAAGAATTGAAGAAGTAGATAGTTGTACCGACACAAACTCTCATATAATATATGGGATCCTAAATACCCCATTTGGGGAACGTATAAACAAGGTTGAATAATGAGATTAAAGCAAATGGAAATGTAATGTAGGAAGTAGGTCGTTACTTTTAATTTGTATTTATTCGCTAGTCAGCCGCGGTACACGCTTAAAATATCTTTTGAAGTTCAAAAAAGAAATATCTATACAAAAACCTTTAATTATTATGTAATTTGAGCATTATTATACTTGGTGTCACGTGTTAAGCCATGGAAGGATAAAGTTACATGAAATTTAAACATGTATATTTTATAATTATTTTGAAAATACTGGTTGGCACTAGATATACTTTTGTGGCGATCAAAGTCTTTCGGGTAGTGGATTTTTCATTCATCTGGTGAATACAGAAGGTGGCAGGAAAGGGCGCGTTGCCACTTATTCAAAAAAATCTGTGTTGGGAACGATAAGGATGACAGATATAAATCTATTATAAATTTTGACGAGTCTATTCCTCTGTAACCCGAGAATACGAAAGTCTTCAGTTAAGTAATGCGTTCTTCCCGTGACGACCCACGGGTCCGAAACGTAGCATCTTAATTTACTGATCGCTGATAGAATTCAGAAGAAATACCATTACCAGAGAACTCAAGTTACCGATATCACGCGAAAAATAAGCTTTTGGGGTGGCAGTGGGCTGTTCACATTCTCAGGAGAACGGACGCACTTAGCTTCCTCTAAATCCCAATTTGTCTATTTTCCACCAAAATAAATGACAATTACCTAAATTCGCTGCGTTTAAATAAACAGTGGTAGCTGTCCCGCAAATTGCTGGTCCTCGGAGTGTGATCGGGAAGATGTACCGCGACAACAACACACTAACATATTGTGGTACACATTCCCAAAACTAAATGGATTTATCTCTGCTCATTTTTGTTTTAGCACAAGGTATTTAATTATCAAAAAATTCGACGATTGTCTAGTGGGAGTGGACTACGGTGCCTTGAAATGGGTTTCCCTAAATTTCTAAGTGGACCTGAACATGAGACCATTACTCGCTCACCGGCGAAGGATAACATCGCGAGGAAACCTGCATGCCTGATGAGATTCAATCTTTGAAAGTGTGTGAAAACACCAAGCGGCATTGGACTAAAGCCCAATATTCTCGCCTGATTTTGAGCATGAGAACCGTGTCTCGCAGTGGGACATAATATAAATGAAATAAATTATATTTATATTCTATAAGCATCTATTCCACTATTATCAATAAGGGTTCCAAGCCCGTGCTCCCACCACATCCGATAAAACAATCAAATCCTTATCAGATCTGTGCTATTTAATTTTCTCACCTAACGGGGTCATTTGTCGAGAGAATTTGACGGACCATTAGTCACTGGCTGACGGCTCCAGAACATGACCCGCGCCGAAAGTTTTAATCCGGGAACACGCAGCGATCGTCCCCGGGAATAATAAGCGGTGTTTATTGAATATAAGTTGGGCGTTAAAAGTTGGCCCCGGGATGTTGTAGAAATTTAATTTTCCTCAACTTTTCTGAACTATCAAGATTTTAAAACCACTCGTTAGTTAATAGTTCATACTACGATACATACTTTTAAGTTTCCTTTTAAAAGGGGCCTGCGATAGTCCAAAGGTTTTTGGGTAGTTGGGTAACCTTCACCCTTTATCTACTGTGATAGCTCCTGGTTGAGTTATAGGATCATACTGATTCATACTGTTCCATCGTTATTGTGCCATCTATTACTTTCTTTACTGTTACCTTTTTCTTCTTCAGACGAGTTAACGAATCTACCCTGTTTCTTTTCTGCCATATTCGTGTGGAGCTACTATACTACTAGTGCACTTCCGATACACAGATGAGTGTCAACGCCCGCCACCTAATAGATTAAAAGTTGGTTTGTGGTGCTAAGAATAAAAAATAAAATAAAAAAAGAATGCTATGTCTATGTCTTTTAAGAATAAAAAGAATGTCTTTTCTTGTCTTTATATATCGGGATTTTGACGAGCTATCGCGATACAACGCGATCACTATTCATATTTCAATATTTATTTGTTCAATATTTATTTATTGATTTCGGCATTGCTTCAATGGCCATCATCACGGAGAGTTTTCTCGTGATCATGTGATAGCAATATATTATTATATTTACATATAAATTATGATCAATATAGCGTCTTTTTTAACACTTCTACTAACTTGCATTTAGACAAGTTACTAATTTACCGACGGGACATATTGTTATATCATTCGATTTTGGGTTTGGACCTTACTCTGGATATTAAAATGACATTAAAAACCCACGAACGCATTTGAAGAACTTATAATATGATTGAGTATCACGGTGTATCACGTTGCATCACGTGTCACGCCAGGTGCCTTTCATCCGTCGGGTGATCATGACTGGAGACAGGTGTGAGTGATGCAGAGTTATTGGCTCCCTCGACACAATTCGTACGGTTATGTCAGAGTATAATGCAATTCTGCCAATTAAAATATTCATTTTTATGTTGCAAAATCCTGAAATACTAAGTTGTACTAGTTACCAATGGACGGATTAAGGCTGATGATGATAATAACGACGAACTATCCCACTAATATTATAAATGCGAAAATTTGTGGATGGATGGATGTTTGTTACTCTTTCACGTAAAAACTACTGAACGAATTTTATGAAACTTTATAATGACATAGCTTATACATCAGAATGACTAATTTATCCCCTTATTTCTACGGGAATAGGAAGTACGCAGGTGAAACCGCAGGTTGCTGCTAGTGCTATAATACTATTCCGATTTTTGGATTCTTTGTTAAGAATTAATTCAAAAACTAAGTGAATGAATCATACAATATTTAATTATTCAATACTACGTTAGCACTGAGTTACAATGGCTATAGAGATAATCATCATCAATCAGTATACGGTTGTAAATCTATAATGCAGGCGAGGCTCCAGGCGACTGAACGTCCGTTTAGAAGCTTCGCTTTAATACAATATATCGTTTAGAAAACAGGCGGAAACGAATTTTAAAACAGTGAATTCTGATTTTACAAATGTATGTAGCTAAAATTATAGCCCCTCCCTCCAAAATCTACAGCCATAAAATGCCGGGACGATCCACTGACGTAACCGATTCGTTTAGGTACTACGCCCAGTCCGGGTTTCTCCAGCGCTTGACTCACGTGCCCTGACTCTGTTGGACTCTCTTGTCACATAATATATATTATGTTACATAGATTTAGTTACGAGTTAATGTACTAGTTATTCCTTTTTTAATATTAAATTCATATTTCGCGCGCGTATTTCGCCTTTCGCTTTACTAGTTCACTATTGGCCAAGACATATTACGATGTCACGATATGTGAAGCGTCTTGAAATCGAGTCGTGCCGGATTACAGACCGGTCGACGCTTCTTTTTCTGCCTGAGAATGCTGAGGAGCCCACACGCACCGTGTTGTATTTTAAGTAGGGTCCCAGGCGTTGCCGTCGTGGTCGGTGCGGTGCTAATCCTGGGCGTGGCTGAGGAAGCTGTTGACGGGGTACCAGAGTGGAAGCAGTCGACGTGGAACCGAGCTGCTGGGATCCCACTTACCCGCAGATCCCACTTCCCACGGATCACACGGATCTCACTGATTCCACTGTTACCACACTTCTCGACCTCTCTCTTCGGGGACCGCACACTACTAGCTCCGGTCCTGCTCACCGCCACGCTGAGCAAAGGGACGGCACGCTGGATCACGTGGCACGAGACCCGGACGCAGTCTTCGTTAAGTTCTCTTTTTAATTAGCTCCCAACTTGATATCAGGAATAATAACGAACCCACGCTCTCTTTCAACCGTTAATTAGCTTATTTAATTATTAATTTAAAATCACATTTTTAATAGTCGGCCAACAACATTATTTTTCCAAATTTAAGTTTTAAATTTCTATGTACAACAATTTAATTCTATAATATATCTATAACAATTTTATATGTTTTATACGTTTCTCATAATTTACAACCACAGCCATAAAATTACATTACAATGAGTGAAATTCGCGATGAAATTCGTGTTAACATTAGAAAACATTTACCATAAACTAACAGCGCAAGGCAATTTATGTCAGTAAATATGAGGACATGTCAAACTTGTGTCCCGGCGAGGCGTGGTAGCGACAGCTAGTGATGATTTAGTAATTCGGTTACATACTCGAATACAAGGTATATTTTTAATGTTAGTTGGGTAGACAGACTTGCAGACGTGTCACCTAGTTGGAAGTGATCAACATGATCTGAAACTAGCTATCGGGGAAAGTGCATAAGTGGCTACCTACTGTCTTGTTTATTTCTCTTCCAACCACTTTCAGTAAATGTCTATAATAAGGTACGTGGCAAAACTGGCATTTTCAAACACTTACACGATAAACTATGGCGGAAATAAATTAGAGATATTTATATAATATTTATATAAATTGGGTACATAAGTAGACATCTTTATTCATCTTCAATTTATCCGCACTTTACTGGATTCGAAGCTGCGACAGCTGTGCAGTGTCCAGTAGTTACAACATTCAATAAGCTTTATTTCAAGGTAACTTATGAATAACTGCAGCCAGCTTCCTGCCGCCTCCCACTTGTCGCAGGAAAATCTAGTCCTCCGTGATCTCATATACTTTCATAGGCTTCACAGTTCATTGACGATTATTTCGTCATTAACTTGACGGCCGTAGTTTGCATAAAAATCTAATTTATAATCATAACTTATATCGAAAAACAATCAACATAAAACCGCTATATCATTGGCAGATACAAAATTAAATCCACAAACCCCTAAGTACTTGGCGGGTTGCCAAGTCTTGGCATTCTTTGAATGATAATGAAGTCAATGTTGCCAACTGCAAGAATAACCCGCTCCGCTCCATTGATCAGGGTAAACAAGTGAAATATCCACTCAACGGAATTGGACAGCGATCAGAAATATCAATAAGTCGGTCAAGCTCGCTTATTGCTCCAGATGTGGTTGGGGCTTAACGTTGATTAATGGCCATTCATCATCATCATCATTTTCGTCCAATAGAGGACAGCCTTCAACTTCAGCTGGTGACTGACAACCAAGGCGATTCCTCACATCTAAATAGTCTCATAATGTTAACCATTTTCTTTTTAAAGCTATATTGCAAACATTTTTATCTATTCGAATAAGATCCGTGAGAACAAGAAAAGAACAAGAAGTCTATTTTAGGAATTAAATATATTTTAGAATCATTATTATTAAAGATTTAATATACACTGCTGAATGTCCATGAACGTCAAGACGGCCTATCCCTCGCCCTCCCTTTCGACTAGGCCTTCGAGGGTAGGTTCCACTTAATAAGTATTAGTAAGATTATTATTATATTATAAGAAGAAGGAAGATAATTATTTTTTTATTTCCAGAAAAAAATGCAAAACAGAGGGGAATCGTATTTTTGGCTGACAGGATTATGTTTTTGATGTTTTTCGCTGACTGATATTCAAACGTTTGTAGGTAGTAGATATTGCTGAGATTTGTTTTAGTCTGTTAATCAATTGAAATTAGAGCGAGTTGATTTAATCGCGTTCATTTCATATTTAATATATTTTTAAGTGCTTTGAAAAAAGGTTGTAAGTTGTTAAAATGAATGTACCCAAGTGTATTCAAGTGGTTGTATATGGTAGGCTGTAGACATCGTTTGAGCTAGCACTGGCTGATATTCGTATTTGATAATGGTTGATATTCCTATTGTCGTGAAACAGTTTTGTGGGTAGTCTACGTCAGGCTCAGACTATGTCAACCTGCTCCAGCGCAGTCCCACATAAGAGATCCAATTGCCTGCAGATCCGGGACCCTCACAAAGCAGCTGAAGGCGCTCGCAGGTTTAGTGGGGTAGTGCACCCCAATGCGAGTCCCCACACATGACAGTGCTTACCCCCTGGTATGGTGCGAAAGCATTGCCACTGCGACATCAAAAAAAAAAGTCTCACACAAGAGGCGCCAGGCTATGTGTCTAAGCGTATTTAAAAGAGAAAAAAAAAGGCAAGACGATGCTAAGTATTTATCCTAAGTGGCTAATCTGTCAGTTTGTCTTACCATCCTCTTGGGTTGGTAAGACAAACTGACAGATAAGCCAGTGTTAGACGTCCTAATGTTATAAAGTTATTCGAAACTATGTATCAAGAACTATGATATGTATCGATATTTTAATTAGTTCTATCCGCTCAGAAAGGGCTAATCGTTTCTTTGATGTGTGATATATTTATGTTTAATTTCATTATTTCAAATAATATTATAACAAATAAGAATAAATTTAAGTCGTAGAGCGGGTAAAATCGCGGAAACAGTTATAATAGGGAAATATATAAGTACAGAGCCCTCTGGGTAAATAACTAACACAACGAACTTAACGCACAACTTAGAAATTGTTTAGTAGTTACCCAGTTATTAGATTAACTGTTAACTTGTACTAAAGGTTAACACCACATACTAGTGAAGACCTTACTGTAAATTCATCATTATCACCCTAGAATAAATGTAGAGTTTATTGAACACCTGAAAAGGAATTTCTTCTTTCTTTTTTTACTAAAATCGTCTGGTTTGTTTTGGATATTGCGGGCTCTAAATATATTTACTTATTTTATCTGAGGCTAGTGTGTATAAGATTAGTGAATAAATGTATGTAATTTATTATGTTTAAAAAAATTGTAAACTATATTTTGAAAGGAGCAACCCAACAGAGTTTCTTGCTGAAATCTTCTTAAACACTATACTACGATAGTAGTATGTATTGTTTGTATTCAATTTTTTTTTTGTAAAAGAATATTTTAAAAGACTAGTTCCACTGAATGAAATGTGAATCATTCAAATAGTCCCAGTAGTTCCTGAGATTAGCGAACTCAAAAAAGGCAAACTCTTTAGCTTTATATATTAGCTTATGATATGATTTATGGCCGGCTGGTCTCATGGTCACGTTGCTGAATCGAATCGTAGCACCAGGACAAGTTCATGCATAATAATCTATATATTCTAACGAGGATAATAGAATATTTGAAAAGACTAGTTCCACTGAGTTTGTTTCGCCGGTTCTTCTCAGTGGACTTGCTTTGGAACCGGTGGTAGACTCAATTGACGTTCAAAAAGATACTTTGATTGTACTATTTTGAATAAAATTTTTTGACTTTGACTTTGAGGTTACCACGGGCTTGGGTTGACGTGGTATATTGATTGGATACTATTTATTATTATTTGTACGATAATATTAATGAATTTATTAAATATCTAATATAATAAACAATTGTCGTGTGACATTGTTCTTTCCCATAGTCGCTGTCGCTATCGTCACCTGGTGGGAAGACGATCTCCGAGCAATGGCCTGTCTGATCAGCCGTCTCAGCCTTCACTTAGAAGGCCTATGTTCAGCAGTGAACGGACAAAGGTGCTGATAATGTTGAAATACTAAATACTAAAAGCTGTAACCCCAATTCCTTAAACGGTTTTTGGAATGTTCTCGTACAGATTGTATTACACGAACCTTCTGGAATCTCTGAGAGCGTAAATCACTGCCATAAAGTGTTCCCAACTATAATACACCAATACTAGGTCACAACTTAGAGAGTTTGAGCTATTAATTTCCTACGCGTGCACCGACATGCCGTCTGATCGTTTGGGGAGCCGAGGAGCGCGATCTCTAGCTCACAGCTTCGGAGTATTGGAATTTTTATCACTGATATGTTCTACCTACCTTTAAATATCAATCCTTCTAATACTATAAGCGTGAAAGTGTGTTTTTATTGTTCTTTTAGGTAAAACTACTAAATAGATTTTGATGAAACTTTACAATAATAAAGCTTACGCATCAGAAAAGCACATAGCACAAGAGATATAGTGCCATGCTGCTTTGCAGCCGAATTGAGCCAGAACGACCGGGGTAATACCTCTTGCTCACATAATACCACCGTAAAGTGACAGTTATTGTCGCGTTTCGTGTGCTTTGTGAGTTTCCGGTGGCTCAGTGGGGGTATATGGAAGGAGGGCAACGCATCGGCATAGCCTCTGGTTATGTGGATGTTTCTGAATGTCGATAGTCGTAAGGCTTCGACTGTTCGTTTGCTCTCCTATGATATATAAAAAAAAAGCATTTTACCCGTATTCCCGCGGGAATGGGAACTACTGAGGTGAAACCCAAATGATTGTATATTGTTATTAAAGTAGTTTTATGAACGTCTGGACCTCAAGCGGAGTCGTAGTGGAACTTGATGGAATGGGTTTAAAAAGAACGTGTAAGGTCTTACAGACTATTTTAGGTCTTGCAGAATGCTTATTTTATGGAACTTACCACGTAATAATCTGTGACCTAATATTTTACATTCAAAAGGACATTAAAATATACTCCGTATTCGGGATGTAGCAAGAAGAATATTCCTTTGCACTACACACGGATGTTTTTGCACGATATTCACAAGAGCACAGAAGTTCGCATTTCAAACACGTCTTGTAAAAATCGTATTGTAAAAATAAGATACATTTTGTATGTTTGAAAGTAGGAGCTAGTCTTCGCAACTAACTTTGCTTAATTGAATTTTTAAAATATTTCCTACAAATACGCATGCAACTATTATCATCGGTGATAGATAAAGACAATAACCATTATCAACTCAAAACTGTATGTAAATAAAAGACAACGCGATCCAAGCTATAGACTTTAGCTTGGCTTATAAAACAACACAATTTCCTACAAAATAGCGACAATATTTCTCTTTAACCACCCAATATTCTGATGCTTATAACCGAAGGAGGTAATAGCACCTTACGCTTAATAATAGGCCCCAAAGGTGTTCATAATTAAAAGCAGCTAAAAATAATCCACGCCTCTCAACACCTTCTAACTCCGGCAAATTAATCAAAGTAAAGTCTGTCTAATGAAGTATTATGCCAGTCTTACAAGAGCTCTCCGTCCCCGGCAGTGTTCTCGAAGTCGGGTCGGGTTGTGAGCGTCGCGAGGGGGGTGGGAGGCCAGGATATGATGGCACACCGTTGTAAACAAGTCCCGTACGCTCATTTAGAGTTAATGCCTCCGAAAGGCCGGTGGATGCGCTGCAAGTAAATCAGGTGCTCCGAGATTGGGGGGCGGAATTACTTCGCTAAGTACATGTTTTCATTATTAATTAAAATGTGACATTATGCGCGATATGATCGCTTTCGCGATCATAAAGAAGTGACTTTAACTCCCATTACTGTACTTCTCTTCTGTTACTTGATCCATAAACTGTACTACCACCTGATGCATCACTATCCACTTGGTAAGAGATCCGCATCGCCCATAAACACAAATGAGCGACCTCTGACTTGCCCAGACCACTCGTGTCAAATACACTGTCTATTCTAACGTCTCTTTTGAAACGAAACACTGTTTGGTGAAATAAAAGGCAGGTTGAACCCTTGCAGCCAGCTGCCTCGGACACTAACGCTAGTCGACCTTTTTTAATTTTACCAAAAGTTAGCGTTCATAAAATTTTCTCTCATACAGAAAAAAATACTATGTTTTTTTTTTTTTTACAATGAAAACGGTGATTTCATTTTTTTATTATTTATTATTGAATTGTCTTTGAAGAATCTACTTCTTACAATATTAACTAAAATCTTAATTATAATTTTTTGATGTCATCGAAATAAATGATCATTATTTTCCATGGTCTAACTTCATTCATTACTGTAATGAATCAACTTTCACAGATTTAGTTTCGGAGAACTCGGTCCTCCCGTGACCATGGTTGCTGTGTTTTTCTGTTAGTGTATGTTATGTACGATGCATTGTAAAGTATCCGAAACATACAGATTTTAATTATAAAGTTGTTTCATTATAATAAATGAAATTCACGTATTTATTCATCACAGAAAAGAAATTTTCATTGAGGTACTAATCCTATTCATATTGCAAATAAAACTTATGAGCTACAAATAAAATACTGATATAACTAAAGTAATCATTTCTCATTGCAGAATCCATACATAATATCGAACATTCCAACATCGGTACGGATAAACTATTTAGATTGGCAAACATATTTTGTAAACAAGATATGTTATCGAGTTGGTAACTAGCTGGAGGTGCGGCGGGAGTTTTATGTGACGCCCGGAATCGCAGCTGCGGCATCGCTCGCGGTCTGAAATCGCTTCATTACTTTAGGGTGAATGTAGCCTATTATAGACAAGAAATATATGGGTTTTATCAACTTTTATGTGCAGGAGATATATTTCACCCAAGTAGATTTGTGTATGGGAACATGCCCCATTGAAATTGTCAAAATGTAAGCAGAAGAAGGAAAAAAGATTAAATACAGAAATATTTATTCACATTACAGTGTATGTTCATCATGGTCTCAATATCCTTTAGACTTTAGGGGAATTTTCTATCTTAAAATGAAAAACATTTTTTTATTCATAAACCTGTTTTGTGAAACTAAATTCCATTAAACTACTAAATAATCTTTTTATAAATTGAAATTTCTTTATAAAGAAATATCGTAGACACAATCAAAAATTTTCATTACGTTTACGATGGTTGGGCGGCGATATTTGATGGCTAGTATAAACGACGTTCACCACGCATGCAAATATTCTTGAACTTAATAATAGTTCCCACTTTAGCCCAAACCATTTTAGCCTCAACGACTAGAAGTGACAGCGTCACACAACCAACTACCAAGTATTTATATACTTTCGAAGTTTGACCTACTTTACCCTTCCTGTGCAGGTTATGTGCATATACTTTTAGAGTTATAAGAAAATATTTCACGTGGAGGGAAATAGAATAGTTGGGAAACTTTCAAAACTTTCTAGCATTCTAAATGATTTCAGATTTAAGCTGAGAAGCGAAGTACCAGTGAAACCTTGATCATGAATATGTTCCTATAATCAATATTACATGAACAAAATATTGATGCAATTTTTATTTTCAATGAATTCTGACGATTTTATTTCATCGATACTTTGGAGAGATTAACATAAAGATATAATTTATGACACTTAAAAAAATGGAAGTCAGACTGCACATAGAAACGAGAACTTATAAGAATTCGAAATATAAAATTTCGAATTCAAAACATTAAAACTTAAAAAAAAATGCATGTCGGTGTCACGTACGTAGATTTTCTCCTACCAAAAAGCGATTAATTTAAATAATTAATACACAAATATTTAATGAAATAAAAAAAAATATATTTTCACAGATTTAATGGTGATTAGTCAAAGTTCTTACATTCGATGTATAATTTACCACGATCATAGGAAAGGCGATACTTTTCCAAAGCTAAGTCCCAATTAATTTAAATACACATCTATCTTCGGTGCGCTTACCCTACGTGACGCATTCAAAGTTAGCACAATAACGTACGCCCGCGTCTCCCGCCCTCGCGTTCCCGAGGCGTCTGCACCAGTTCCCGGCCTCACATCGACGGAAATAAAACCCACGCTCGCTACGATACATTAAACTTTCAAATGAGTTTGTATGGCGGATCGGCTCCGTGGAAACTGTACCCTGTACTATAATTAGTACTCGGGGAAATAATTTATCTAGTGACACCAATATACTATCGACAACTGAATTAGGTTAAGTTCTTAAATCATATACTTAGGGCCTGTTTCATAACCTCCAGATAAGTACCGAATAGGCTATGCACAACATATTTGACAAATAGAGTATGGAGTATCTGTCAAATATGTTGTGGATAGCCTATCCAGCACTTATCTGGAGGTTGTGAAACGGGCCCTTAATTTATTATTTATTCTAAGAATAAAGTCAAGATTACTAACGGGAAAGTGTCATCTTCAAAATAAAAAAGTGTTATTATATTAACTATAAAATCATAATTATCAATATCAGCCTTTTTCATTCCAACGCAAGATATAGGCCGTCTTCGTGTACGTCAAGACGGCCACAAGCACCAGGTCTGTATGTGTCCATCCCTTCGTCACTTTGGATGCTCATCCTTTTAATAGTTCTAGTTTCGATCTCTGGGAAAATTATTTAACATATATATTGTAGATCACGTTCACAAATAGACATCACATGACTTTACCTCCCGAAATAACGTGTTTTTTTAAAATACCGTAAAATATTGATCTTTGATACTCGGTTATGGAAGCGCAGGTATGTTTTGCATTCTGTAACTCCAGAAATGGCAGAGTTAACAGGGAATTTAAATAAATGGGAGCATCAGCATATAAACAGCTGAATACAGAGACAATATTGTAAGCGAGTCAATGCAGGTTATGTAGAGCAGGTCGCACGAAAAGTGAGGGAATGAAAATAATAGAGTCTGGTCTTAGTTGTAGTAAAAATATATTTGTTGGATATGGGTGAACTAACAGATAGAATATATGAGCTGATTTGGAAGTAATCCCAGGAAACTCATCGGCAATAAGCTGAATGTAAAATAGGGCTATAAGCTGAATGTAAGATAGTCTCTGTGCTAGTGACTATTCTGTCCATCCTCCTGTTCTCTATGAAAAACTTAAAAAAATATGAACATAATTAGTAACATAATATCCCCAGAAAGATTTAACTTTTACTGACGCAGGGAAATCAGGAAAAAGAGAAATAGCCAAATGGCTATAACCATCAGGATCAGACTATTCCTATAAAGGTAGGAGCCCGGCAATCACTAAGCAATCCCAGCGACGTCGCGTCATACTAGGCCCAGGTTCACATCCTAGCCCTAACAAAATGTTTTGACCTACTTTCAGATATTTAGACCGGTATTAGGTATTCTGGTAATAGTATTAGTTACTACTTATGTAGTCACAGTATTATAAATAATAACCAGCAATTTCTCTGTCTATTATACGGAACACAGGAAACCCGTTTGTTTTGAACGGGTAAACTTTGCTGTGACTTCGGCTGATGGCCTTCGACTTTAAATAATAAATCAGTTGTGACCCAAATAGCAATCTAAACAGACTGACATAAAGACAAATGAACTCAAAATCAACACGAACTGTAATAACACCAACAGATATGAATGGACAATAAGGCACGTGCAGCCAGCACGGAGTCACACTGGGTTTGCTTTTTTAGGAGTAGGAGTTGCAGATACCTCAATATCCATATTTTACAACAATGTATCCGGAACGTCAAGAGCTCCCGTCTGTCTGAATACGAACATCCCGCTATTTGGTTCTTTGAACTGCATTCCTGTGATTTAGAGAGAAGAGCTTCGCAGGCATAGAGATTACCATCCCAAAATAGGCAGCACATAAATGAGTGTCATGGGCTAATACTAGGTGAACTCGTTTGTGGTTATGGGCGACGCTTACCGCATAACTTCAGGTATTTGCCAACTAACACACAAATCACACGTGAGATGACTATAGCCAGCGGTAGATTTATTTGATGTTAAATAAGCAACCGTAAGAACGATATTAAACTGAAATGTAATAAAAAATGATTTTATAGCTATAAAGTAGTATTTTTCAAGCAAGTTTATATGGAAATTCAATGGAATAAAAAGTAAATGTAAATGAACAGAAAATAAACATGTAATAAATATACCGTAAAGTTTTTGCACAAAGAGTTTAGTGCCATCGTACAGTGTAATAGTAAAAGAAAAACCAGTTTCGCGCTAGCCGCCACCTAGCGCAGACGCATCCAATAGAGTGGACGATCGATTTAGTGATTCACATATTCCGATTCGAAGCCCTAATTTTTCTTTGCGTTCTCGTGTATTAGATAAGTAGGTAGTATATTGCGTATGAGTGCAGTCCCGAGTGACTTTATAGTTAGCTAGTGTATCCGACGACCCGCCGCGTCGCAACGGATTTTGCGCGCGATTCAAGCGGCCCGTGCCGTCAAGGCTGTTGCCAAGCGCGCGTAGTGCAGTTATGGCGCCAAATTGTTCGATTTGTAAGTGATTACGTTTGCGTGATATTGTGTTTAGTGAACAGTGTTATTACGAGTAAGTCTTTAATATTTAAACACACACCTACCTCTGGTAGGCGCTACCGTATCATACACCCTCCCGCATCAGGCGGGCGGGGATAAGTGCACATCAAATTATTACTCTTAAAATATGGCGACCTCAACACAAGAAGTGTTAAATTATTTCTACTCCCTGTACCCGGAGGCTAAAGCAGCTGCGGAAGCTCGCTTTAATGACCTGCAGAGATCGATTATCGAGTCCCCCCCGTCCCCCGACGTTAATCAATCTGCTCCGTCAGAGGGAGAGATGTCCACATCGGGCAACTCCTCCGAGGAGGATGAGTCAGGGTTCCGCGAAGTGCGGAACAAAAAGAGGAGGCGTCGTCCGGACCCGGAGTCCGCACCCTCCCCCCCACCTAAAGCCCCTAAAGTGGCTAAACCAAAGCCCCCTCAGGGCAAACGCCTATCTAGGTCTACGAATGACCTCACTACTAGGGATAGGGTTAAAGAGGCACCATCTGTGCCGTCTATAAGTAGGCGCGACCAACTCGCATCAGCTGATACGGCCGTTGACGCCGACGTCATCATGGATGCACCACCGAAGTGCAGGCCCCCGCCTCCGATCGTCGTCCAAGACACCAGGTCCTGGAACGAAATATCTAAGGCGATATACGACAAAAAGTTATTTTATAACTCTGCGCGTTCGTGCGCGGAGGGAATTAAAGTACAAGTAGGTACCCCTGACGAGCATAGGAAGCTCACGGCCTTTTTAAAAGCTAAAGGCATAGGTTATCATACCTACGCGCTTGAGGACGAACGCGTTCTCCGCGTAGTTATTATAGGAGTGCCTAAGACGTGGGACACGGCCGTCGTAAAAGACGACCTGGTCCAACAGGGCTACCCGGTCATGGAGGTACACCGTATGTACCATCCGAAGACCAAGTTCGCCTATAATATGGTCCTGGCAATCCTGCCACTCACACCGGCCGGCAAGGCCATCTTTAATATAAAAGCCGTGTGCAACCTCACCGGCCTTAGAGTAGAAGCCCCACGTAAAAGGGGCGCTCCCGGGCAGTGTCACCGCTGCCAGCTGTATGGCCACTCCGCGCGTAATTGTTTCGCCCACCCCAGGTGCGTCAAGTGCCTGGGCGACCACGGGACATCAGAATGTCCCCGTAACAAAGACGTCACCTCGACACCTCCCAGCTGCGTTCTATGCAAGGGAGAAGGCCATCCGGCTAACTACAGGGGCTGTCCTAACGCCCCCAAGAAAGCACGTAGGGTTTCTAAGCCTGCAGGACTACCTAAACCCCTACCTAAGAAGGCGGCTTCACCGCAAGTCCCGCCCCGTCCAAGTATTACTAGGGATGATGATTACATCCCAGCTCCCCTGCCAAAGTCCAATCCTTGGCACAAGCCGACGGCTCCGCCGGCCCAACCCACGAGACCCACCCAGGGCCCACCTAGGGCCCCAGTAGGTACGAGCAGGCCATCGGGCCCAGCTGCCGGTACATCAATGCCTGCAGCCCCCCATCCCGCACCCACATCTAGCTTTGCGGCGGACCTGGCATTTGTGTCGGAGTTCGTCGGCAGTATCGACACTGTCGAACTGCAAATTTTAGCAGCAAAGCTGCGCGGTTCATTCTCCGATCGCATACAAGCGATCGCCGACCACTCCGCCTTGATCGATAAGATCAAGTGCTTCACTCCAAGCCGTTAGATGGCTACCACGGGTAGGATTAAACCGCGCTCTTTGCGAGTGGTGTCGTTCAACGCGAACGGCATTAGGGCGAACCTAGAAGAAATTCGCATATTTATCATTAGGTATGATGTAGACATCCTCCTTGTGCAGGAGTCCTTCTTAAAACCTTCTATGACCAATCCTAAGATTAGAAATTATAATTTGATAAGAAACGACAGGACACGATCTCATCTCGGAGGCACTCTAATATTTTATAAGAAATCCCTCCACTGCATCCCTATTGACCCGCCGCCCTTAGTATCCCTCGAGGCATCTGTATGCCGAGTGAGTATGACAGACCACCAGTCGCTCACCATAGCTTCGGTATACCAATCAGGTAATAAAAAATTATTAGTCAGCGATTTAAAATCGCTATTTGATCTAGGCAACGCTGTCATCATAGCCGGCGACCTAAATAGTAAACACGAAGCATGGGGATGTAATTTACCCAATAATAATGGGTTCATACTCAACCGAGCAGTCGATAGTCTAAATTGTACTATAGTCGCCCCCGATGAGCCGACGCGCTTTAATTTCACGAATAGTACTAGACATATACGGCCATCGAAATTAGATTTCTATATCCTTAGGAATGTAGCCCTTAATGTACATACTATTAAAACGATAAATGAGCTTAACTCGGACCATAGACCAGTCTTAATACAACTAGGTGACCCATTAGTTAGTAATAATCATAAAACAAAGATTATTGACTATAAACTGTTGAATGAAAATTTAAAGTCATTACAATCGAGTAATCTCGATAAAATCCCAGACACAATAGACAGTCCTCAAGCTGCTGTGTCAGCCTGCTATAACTTCACAGACCACCTGGTAGCGACCATAGAGAGGTCTTCCCGTGAAATCTCAGCATCCCATGAGGGCCGTTTTGAACTCCCGGAGGACATCAAAGACCTCATACGTTCTAAGAACACCGCTAGACGTACATATACACGTTACCCGTCTGAGCAATATCGCCTCACCCTCCGTAACCTTGAACGGGAGGTCAAAGCCCGCATAGTAGAATACAAGGCCGAGAGGTGGGATCGTCTTCTAAGTGAAATTTCCCCGTCTCACAAGGCCTACTGGCCACTCGCGAGGTCATTTAAAAAGAAAAACGAGGCATCTATGCCTCCTCTCAATAGAGTAAACGATACTCCTGCACTAGAGGACGCAGACAAAGCCGAATGTCTAGCCGATGCCCTCGAGAGCCAGTGTTCTCCGAGCCCTATAGCAGCATCCTCCCAAATAGGTCCCCATGTAGATTTAATTAATCAAGAGGTAAGGAGGAGGACCTCCACGCCGCCGGAGGGCGATCCCATCCCTCCGACGGATGTTGAAGAGGTTCAAAACATCATCAAAAACCTCCATTCTAAAAAAGCTCCCGGTCCGGACGGGATACCTAACAAAGTTATTAAAATTCTTCCGCACGCTCTTATATTATTATTAGTTAGCATATTCAACGCCCTACTAGAGGGATGTAGGTTCCCCGACTTATGGAAAGAGGCGACGGTTATAGGGATCCCTAAACCCGGAAAGCCGGGCACGGAACCGTCTAGCTATCGACCCATAAGTCTATTAAGTTCATTAGGTAAAATATATGAAAGGATTCTGCTTAAACGACTGAAGTCAGTCATAGGCGAAAAGAACCTATTCATAGATGAACAATTCGCATTTCGCGAAAATCACTGCTGTCCGAGACAAGTCCATCGCATTACGGAGGACATCCTCAGAGGTCTCAATAGGAAAAAACCTCTAGACACGTGCGCGGTCTTTTTCGATGTAGCCAAGGCCTTCGATAGGATATGGCACGAAGGTCTCATATATAAATTATATAAGTTAGGTATACCGGACAGACTCGTCATCATCATCAAAGACTACCTGTCCGGCCGTCACTTTAGATATAGAGTAGAGGGCACTCTGTCCTCCCGCAGACCTCTGAGGGCCGGGACTCCTCAGGGCTCAGTACTCTCGCCAACCCTGTACAACTTATACACGTCAGATATCCCTAAAAGTCCTGCGGTGAAGCTAGCGCTCTTCGCCGACGACACCGCAATGTACGTGACCCACCCAGCAGCTTCCATAGCTTCTGTCTCCCTTCAGCGAGCCGTCACCGAGTTAGGTGACTGGTTCGCTAAATGGAGAATAGAAATAAATCCAGAAAAAAGTGCATCAGTTCACTTCACCAGAAGGAGAAAGGTGGGTCCGCGCACTAAGCGCTGCCGAATCATGGCGCCAATTAAGATAAATAGCACAATAATCCCTAGAGTAGAACAGGTCAAATACCTAGGGGTTACGCTCGATAGGTCGATGTCATTCACCCCGCATATCAAACGCGTTGTAAATAAAGCAAAATTCGTCCTTAATAAATTATATTTTCTTATAAACAAAAACAGTAGAATGCCCCTCAGGCACAAAATAACTCTTTATAAAACTTGTATTCGGCCCATACTGTCGTATTCAAGTGTCGCATTCGCGCATGTGCCGCCGAACCGACTCAAGGCCATACAAATAGTACAGAACAGATTCCTGCGTATGGCAACCGGCTGTCCTTGGTATATACGTAACATCGACCTACATCGTGACCTTAGACTGGAGTCCATTAGAGGTCATTTCAAAGCGATGTCAGAACGTCACTTTGAAAGGGCAGCCCTTCATTCGAACCCGCTAGTCGTAAACGCGGCGAATTATGTCCCCGATAGCTCAGTGAGAATTAATAAACGACACCCAAGACACGTATTAATCGACCCAGCTGATGAAATCTCACAGCTGTTAAAACACGACGCAAAAATGCGTAAAACATTACAAAACACAATAAACAAACACCAGCCGGGGATAGGTAAATATTTACACCGTTCGAAGTCCCGGGATTCCGAGCGACGCCGTTCCCTACACATGTTAAATACGTCGGTCCGGACCGACCGCGTTAGCACAGGTTCGAATCCGATACGTGTCGATAACAATACAGACCGCGATAACAACGATAGCCCGTTGCTATCATCTGATAGTCTGGGTACCGTGCGCGACCTGCCCCTCTCTATCTGAGGGTGGGGAGATGGCCGGCCATCATGATAACAACATCACCCGAAACAAAACGTCGACAGTATCGCATTCCTATAGTTTAAATTCTACACCACGTAGTGACGCGACCGTCAAGCCACGCCCCCGGGGGAAGCTGGCGGGGGAGTAAATCCCCTTTATAAAATTTTTAGATGAGCCATCTGCTCATCTACTTTTCCGATGTAGCTTTAAGGCCTTAAGGCCAACAGCATAGATCCTTTCGAAAAAAAAAAAAAAAAAAAAAAAAAAAAAAACAGTATAAGTATCAAGATTTTTTAATTAACCTAAGTATTGACCCTTATATGTTCCACTGTAAGGTACAGGTCTCCCCCTCTAAATCAGCCATGAGGTTATTGGGTCATAGGTAGTTTACCGAGACGCTGGCCCAGTGCAGGTTGGTAAATTTCACACACCTTCAAAGACTTTTCATCTCATCAGGCATGCAATTTTCCTCACGATTATTTCCTTCATCGATGAAACAGCGATGGTCTCGTGTTCTTAGGGTGCACTTAGACATTTAGACAAACATTCTTAGTGTAATAGTGGAGCTTAAAAATTGAGCAGTCTCAGTTGTTCGTATTGACAGTCTTGTGGCCAATCAGGAACTAGCCGAATAGATATCGCCTTTTAGCTTTGTCCGCAAACTGTACCACCACTTTAGTCCCAGGAATGTCCGTAAAACCGTACCAATAATATACAGTTACCGGAGCTACTGACCAGGATTATCATCCTTTATCCATCTACAGCTAAACACAGGCCTCCCTCAATTAACGACAAGGAGATCGATCCCATGCACAGATCCAACACCGTCCGACCGGAGATCTTCCCACCTGGTTAATTGATAACCAACCCTTCATCAGCGTAAACTATCGATACGGGCCTCTGCTTGGACAAGCTGCGTCATTGCTTAGTTCTACGTTTCCTAAAGTCCACCGAAGAGTGGGATATGCGATTGGTATTAAGTGGGGTAGTGGAACAGCGTATTTTGAAGAGAAAGGCTGGACTAGTAGTGGAATTACTAGCACACAGACATACCACCTGTTGTCTTGCCTCGTCTAGTACTAGTACTAGACTAGACAAAGAAAACTAGACAACTAATATAAAAAATTAAAGAGTCATCCTGTTTCAATTATTCCGAGAATTCATGATATTTGCCACGACAAATGCTCGAACCAGCAGAATGGCAAGAAGATTACTATACACATACAAAACTGTTTACTCCCTACATTTTCAGATGTCTAGATTTAAGCCATGCTAGGAAATAATTATCTCTGAAACGGGTTTAAAGTAAGATGCAGTATGTGCGCTCCGTGAATGGTGTGAATTCGAGTCGGTAATGAGATTTTAATACCGCTGCGGGGACGCTACAGACTTAGGCTGGGCTTACGTATCTAAATTATTCATCTTTGGACTGTTATATATTATTTACTAGAAGTTTTTAGATGTGGAAATATATGAGAACATAATTTTGTAGTTGTGTATGAGAGAAACAAAAGTTTTGTATGCCTTTGTCAGGATAATAATAATCTGCCTCCGTAAAATATAAATCAACTTTGGCAATGCATTTTTCTTGCACACGAGCGCAAATATAAACAGTTGAATCTTTTAGTTACTCTTACAATGTTATGACCATCCTAGCCTGGGCAAGGCTTTTTCTGAGTGTATCATAATTATTCCAACTCCCATTATTTACAATACCTGTCCATCTTTAAAAAAGTCGCTGAACTACGATAGGGTACTTTTCTTTTCCATTGACGAGAAGCAATCTGGTGTGTAGCCGTCCTACCGTTTAAATTGTAAAGATGTCCGCCGCCTGACCCGCTTCAGCGCCGTGTAGCCTTTCACCGGTACTAATGACTCGCCGTGACTTATCGCCGCGACGGTCTAGGCTTTGTTGGGAATTCATGGCAATGGCTACTTTGTGCACATTTTTCTATCTAGTTGTTATAAAGAATTGAATTCTATGTCATTGTGATTAATGGTGATTTTTGGTTTTAATCGGAGCAAGTTCAGTTGCAAGTCAAGATATTGTAACCTTTTACGTAACACGCCGGGAAATGCGCTTAGGCATCCCGCGGGGGAGTGGGTCGCCCAGGCGGGTATGTGGGACTCGCTGCGCCCGAAAGATGGTAAGTGGACGCAGCTCTACCCACTAAAACCTGGCGAGTGCCACCAATGCCGCCTTTAGTGAGGTGTCCCGTATCTACAACACAGGGGATCGACGCCACCTCCACAGAGGGTTGCCCCGCACCACAGAACAACCCCTCCCAACGTCGGGACGGTATGAGTAGTAATGAGGCGAGGTTCCTGTCCTTGCCCCTTTCCCCCTGCTCTTTTGCCCCCTTTTATAAAAGGGGTACAAAGAGCCCCTTCGGCTCAATTCGCTTCGTCCAAGGTGCTGGGTTCACCCTAGGCTACTGAGCCCCACCGCCACGACAAGACCTGAACCATGGTGGGAAAGCTTTTGTAACCTAGCCGAAACAGGTTTCACTGCATCTCTTTATGATCAGCAATAGACTTGGTACTTGAGTATATTTGCAATAATCGTGTAGTCTATAACCGGTTTTTAAAGTTGTTTTATATTAACAGAATATATTGTTGTATGTAGTGTAAAAAAATAAATAGATAAAGATTGTTGAACTTTGTCGAGTGTGTCCACAGCTGGTAAATGTTCTTAAGTTTTTTTCCAGAGACCTACATACGGAAACATGATTCGTGGAGTCTGGGTGTAATGCGAATGGTGTCATGAACATACTAGCACTAATATTATGTTCGTGAACTTTCTTTTGTAAATTTTAATTGATTTAAAAAGCTGAGCTTTAGTGTAATTCCTTCTGTTCTTTGCTTGATAAAAAGCCTAAGTTGATTTTGCAGATATGGATGTCCGGACCTCTCACATGTAGAGTTGGAAAAGAGGATATTTTGTTAGATTTATGCGTGCATATGCTTCAAGACATTCACTACATTTGTACGGAATAAAGCTAGGAAATACTTGGAATATCTGGTACGAACTTGCAGCGTTACGTAACTTACAAACGATGTCACATAACGCTCAATATTTCTGGTCCGGTAACTTTGTAGTGATAAGTACATTCCTTGAATAGCAACAAAGTAAAGTTTGGAGAAGGTTAGATACGCGGTACACATACACGTCACAATATAACTTATGTGGGATCTACGCTATGACGTCGATCTAGTTACTAAGAATAAATATGTGACTTTATCTACTGGACTTGAATTTTCTCCAAGAAATTACAAAATATTTAGTAAATTTCTAAGTAATATAACTATCTGTTATAATATATCTTTAACCGAAGCTTAAGAACCTTCACAATAATTGAGTAAAGAAATGCGAAAAGACGTTAAAACTTCTTTGAGCGCGTTGAGCACTTTTTGGCTAAACAAAATCATGGTACATGATTTCAACGTGACATTATATAAGTCGTCATTCATATTGTTTTTACTTCTATCGGCAGTCTTTATGACTTCCCTTTTGACGTTCCTAGAAATATATGAACGAGAGCATGGTACTACAAGCGATAGAGAGGCACGATCGGCAACATTCAATACAAAAAAAAAATATATATATCGTAAGTTAACCGACTTCGGAGCGACGATGGTCCAGTGTTGGATGGACTCGGCCAGAGAGGTCCGGGTTCGATCCTGACCCCCCCCCCCGTGTGTGCCTTGAAATGGGTTTTTCTAATTTCTAAGTGCACCCCAAATACGAGACCATCGCTTGCTCACCGGTGAAGGAAAACATCGTGAGGAAACCTGCATGCCTGATGAGATTGAAAGTCTTTGAAGGTATGTGAAGTTCACCAACCCGCACTGGGCCAGCGCGGTGAACTATTGGCCCATTACCCTCCTCGCCTGATTTCGAGGAGGAGACCCGTGCCCAGCAGTGGGACAATAAAGGGTTGATACTTTACTTTACTTTTTAACCGACTTTACAGACAACAGGTTTTTCGTTTTCTATGTGTTTCATTAGTAGGTACGTTAGCACAATAAACTTTTAAATTATATTTATTGGTTCACCAACAATTAGAAATACAATTTGTTTTATACTGTTTTATTCCAGTGATAATTTTGCAATATCATCACTATAGGTATCCTATAAAGATCTAAATTCAAATCTGTGCGAGACCATTTACAAACATAACAGCCATTTTTCATTGATCCCTAAAATATTTACAATATCATATATATACGCGGCGGTAGTCCCCTCATCTTGAGAGGCTGTGTTCATTCGAATGGACCCTGTGGCAGATCTGCACGAGATTAATGGCCGCTCTCAGCATTAAGTGCCCCGTATTTTTTACGCCTAAATCATTTGGAGATGATACTTTTAAATTCCGCCTTCGTTAAATTATAAAACAGTGATAACAGTGGTAGACGAATTATAGGTGGGTATACGATCTACGATGAGCGACGATGGTCCAGTGGTGGATGGACTGGGCCTCTTATGCAAGAGGTTCCCAGTTCTATCCTGACCTCCCCGTGTGTGCCTTGAAATGGGTTTTTCTAAAATTTCTAAGCTCACTCCAAACACTAGACCATCGCTCGCTGAAGGAAAACATCGTGAGGAAACCTGCATGCCTGATGAGATTAAAAGTCTTTGAAGGTATGTGAAGTTCACCAACCCGCACTGGGCCAGCGCATCGGTGAACTAGTGGCCCATTACCCTCCTCGCCTGATTTCGAGGAGGAGACACGTGCCCAGCAGTGGGACATAAAGGGTTGATACTTTACTTTACTTTTGTACGATATCCTTTCAGTGGCCGGTCCGTGTTGGAGGATAGTAGAGGAAAAGAGGAGTATCCCATGTCTCAGGATAGGAGACACGCGAATGTGTTGCCTGGGCTAGTTCGGGATAATAAAGTTAATTTTAAATGAAAAACCAAAACCGACTTCAAAACTATACCTTTAAATTATGTGCAACTAAAAATGTTTAAATAATGATTAAATACTTCCAGGTGAATTTAGTTAACAAAAATAATTAATCAATGAATATAATGAAACTTATATGTCTTACGTATACTTTTTTAAATTAGTTATTTTGGGAGTCGGTGCCAGCCAAGAAGGACAGTTTAATCACAATTCACAGCATTTGAATACATAACATTATACTCTCACATCTATTGTAAATTTCTTTGCAATGATTTTTATTATTATTTTGATTTCTCATTTTTCTTTGTACTCATACGAGTACACCCAGTATTGATTAGATCACTGTTGAGGTTGAGGCTTTAGCTGGTACCGACTCCAAAAATGACTAATATAAAAAAGTATAAGTAAGACATATAAGTTTCATTATATTCATTGATTAATTATTTTTGTTAACTATCTTCACCTCGAAGTATTTAATCATTATTTAAACATTTTTAGTTGCACATAATTTAAAGGTATAGTTTTGAATTCGGTTTTGGGTTTTTAATTTAAAATTAACTTTATTTTGTACTTTTTAGTTTTAAGTGGTGCCAGTAAGGCTTAGTACTCAGAGGGCTTACACAAATTTATCAAGGCTTAATGAAAAACGAACGAAGAAAGGATTTAAACTAGCACACAGCCAAAAGCAATTTGAAATTGTGTATGCAATACATATTTTTGTCATGTTCATAATCATCATTAGCCTTTCTCCATCCACTTACTGAAACATAGGCCTTCCTCAATGAACGCCAAGACAGCCGATCCCTTGCCACTCGGATCCAATACGGACCGGCCACTGCTCGAACTAATAATGTTCAAAGGTGAAGTCCGCGTACCTTATAGGCGAAGTGTTGGTCGGCCATTAATCAAGTGAGAAGACGATCTCCGACCAGTCACGGCCGGTCTGTATTGAATACGAGTGGCAAGGGATCGGCCATCTTGACGTTCAATAAGGGAGTCCCATATTCAACAGTGGATGGTGAAGGGCTGATGATGATGATGATGATAATATTATGTATTGCATACACAAATTACAGACAGTTAGAATTTCTGCCACAGATCGCATGCTTACTGTAAGCCGTTGAAGAATTGATCATCATATTCGGCTACGACAGTTACTTGACCACTTGACCATAAAGACGTTACATTAGGCAAATATCCGGATGGCCTATAGAAGATTCAACCGAGTATCGTTAATTTGCTCCTAAGAATTGAAGATTTCCGTTACTTTGTTATGGATCCCATGATCAAAACCTAGCCAAGTTTTTACCAAACTACCCTTGAAGTACATTCTATCAAATAAACATCGAAACAATCATCGAAATCGGTTGGCGTGATATTCAGTTATTCATCTATTTGTCGCGTACGTACCTAATGTAAATTTAAGACTTTCATGGTTTTCTCATGGATACCATCATCAGAACTAGACTAGATTAAAATGGGACCACATGGGGAGCATCAACTTTCTACTAAAGAAAGAATCATCGAAATCGATTCACCCAGTCAAAAGCTATGAGGTAACAATTATATTAAAAAAAACATACAGTCGAATTGATAACCTCCTCCTTTTTTTGAAGTCGGTTAAAAATAATTTATGGTCAAAGGTGACGTCGATCAATCACCAATTGGTGGAACGTTTGTCAGTTTGCCTTCCCAAAAAAACTTAACAAACGCGTGATAAAATAAGGATTGTCTCTTCAGCTCATCCAATGCTAAACCCTAATTAAATTGGATATTTTAAAATTTGGAAAACAAGAAATTAACCATTTAGATTTATTATATTGGTATGAACAGTAGTGTCATTAACATGTTGTAATTTTGTTAATAATTCACCTATCCTTATTGATAATATGAGATTTGCCATTCACCTTGATGACCTAAACATACAGCCAGTAGGCCTTGTCAATGATAAAGAACTATCAATCTAACTCACTCCCAACTTTTATCTCACAGGGACCGTCGACACGCGACTGAAAACTTTTAATTTGTATGCCTTTTATTTTTGCCAGTCCCTTTATATTTTACAAGTCAAAATGCATTTAATTTACCTTCTAGAATAATTTAAATTAAAACAAAGATAATCTTTTTCAAAATTTAAAAAAAAAAATTTAAATATTCACATATTTGTTTAATTATTATGTTGTCAGTTCCATTACCAAGGGTTTGAATGTAGTCAGTTATATTATGATTAGATTTTTAAGCAATTGGTGTTGAAGTACACTGCTAACTTAGCTACAGTTTGTCCACCAAAAGTGGCTTAAACAAATGGACATACATAAAACTATATCGAAGTGAGAAAATTATAAAATATGGGATTGACATAAGCTTCGCGAAGATTACTCGATGCCTATTAAACTCTAAATATACTTTTAAATAACGTAAGTTTGGGGTAATTGAGCCTACGCTTTTGTAGTTCACTATTGTGACAATATTATTTCAATTTAATAGGCTTATTTACAAACTAGCTGTTGCCCGCGGCTTCGCTCGCGTAAAATTTGGAGTAGCGCAGTTCCCCTTTCCTGATTTAGAACAAAGAAGACAACTCGGAACAGAATATTATTTTAATAAACTATTGTAAACAATATTATATATTGTCTTTCCATTTGGGGATAGAATGTAGACATTCTAGGCATTGGACACACGCGAACATGCTACATACAATTGTCAATTAGAAAAATTGTTATTACATAGTCTCTGGGCATCCAAATTTCACATGAACATGACTGAGACACCTAGTTTTAATTTAAGCTTTTGTGAGGGTACATCTGACAGCTCAAGCGAATTTAGAAACTCTACAGGATATGATATGCTCTTTTCTGTACCATAACTGTGTCTATTGATAAATACTCTGTTGTACCTGTCCTGGTACTTTACTCTTACTTATATGTCAGGATTTACTTAGTTGATAATATCATTTTTAGGTGCTAAAATTGCTTTTTCACATTAATATTGATTTTCTTGTATATTGTTTTGTAAGTCTGGGTAAACACTTGCAACTAATTCTAAACCACTGTGTACTAATTGAATCAGCCCTCTACATTAGTTTCTAGCCGACCATCTCCTATTTTAAATAGTGTTTCGGCATGGTTGCCAGCATTTGTGTCATCATATTTGTAGTCAAACTGAATTTCATTACGGTGGCCCATATAGTGAACGACTTGAGACATGCTTTAATTTCGTCTGCAAGTGTCCCCTTCTGAATGACTGCTAACGTTTGGCGGAAATCACCAGCCAATAAAACCACCATCTCTCCCATAAATTAAAATAAAAATTAAAATAACATAGGTACTGTTGCGCAAATCCCGGAGCGTTCAATTTAGTTTTTCTACCCTTTTTTGTGCGCCATAGTACTTTCATCCCACACCAAGATTTTGCACTGACGTGCAATAGCATACCATGCGCTATTTTTACTAAAATTACAGATAGGTGAATCTTCCTGGATGAGATTAAAAGTAGCGCGCCATTCCCATGTTCTGTTAGCTGCAACACTTCGTCAAATACTCGTTTTTGTTCTGGTAGTAATTTGGGTATCAATTCAGCTACTTGCTGCTGCAAAGCTGGTATGTCATAGTTTATTTCTCGTATAATCTCATCTGATAGTTCATTTTCGTTCGTTCTCCGAGGGCTAATCATTCCAAATTCATTCAAACGCTTACCCACTATAGCCATTACTTTGTCTTAAATTTTTCCAGGGGCTTCGTTATGCTGATGATGATAAATGTGTTCATTGTATATCATGTCCGTGTGTGTCTAATGTAGCCTACGCAAAATGTCTTCCGCCATGTACTCTTTATATTTGTTCCATAATTCATTAGGATAAGATAGCCCGCAAGATGATAATATTATAAGGGGTTGCATAAAGGTCTCTGATTTGCACTGGACAGCTTCATTTATAGTTTCGTCTCAGTGATTATCATTCTCTAACAGACCCAGAGTTTCACATGCTTCTCTATATGTTCCGAATTTCTGGCCGTTGACAATTGTAAGATCATTATAGCTTATAGGACCCTGAATTTGGTGTAGCAGCAAACGTAAAGAGAAACATTCAAAATTAGTATCGTGGACGGTGTACACATGACCAAGGGCATCAGATGATTTCATTCTGGACCAATTTTCAACAGACATTGAAAACGGCGTTCGCAGTCCTTTGTAGATGTGTTTCAGGTATAACAACGGGAGATTTTTGCACAGAAACACGTTTTGGCAAAGGAATCGCCCTGACAAAGATGGAAAAAGGCTGTTCATGTTGTTTTGGGCGGTGTAGATACTTTTTTTTCGAAATTGTTCTCGGTAAAATATATGCACTCTTCATTTTCTAAGTGTACAGCAAGATAGGTTACTGTTGGATGTCTTTCAGGCAAGAGGAAGCTAAGGAGCCGCCACGCTACTTTATTACTGCTGACGTAACGTCCTGCTTGAAATGTTTGCACTTCATTCAGAAGATGTGCTCCACCTTCATTCCTGAGATTAAATATTATAGCCTGTCAATTCCTTTGTTTATATATTTGTATATTTGATTGCGCGGACAGAGCTACAGGCTTCTACATTAATATGAGCATTGAACATTTTATATAAAATAGGCAAATATGGGACGTCTAAGGTTTCGTTCGCTCCAGATCGAGTCTTAATTGTAACTGTTCGGCCATCGTCTTCGGGCGCTGTGCGTCTGTACAACGGGTAGCCATTGTCATTTTGCACAGTTTCTTTTATCAACTGATTAGTGAAAATCCTTGTGCATTTTCCAATGTTCATGTATTGCGAGGCTGAATTTCTAACACCACAGGGACCGTGTACCATGTTTTGGATAATAGTGTCATACAATTCTTTATCTATTTGGATGGGCCGCATCTTCTTTTTTAAGCTTTATTAGAACGTACACATATAGCAGCTCCCTTTTTTTTCATTCAATAACATATAATTAAATAATTAAATACAAATAACAATACATACATACATTGTATTTCGCCGAATATATTAAGAACATTAACGAAAGCAAAAATTCTATGAACAAATCGAAATTGTTACAGCAGAAAAATGCCCTCACGTGTCTGCCTGTTCGGGTAGCAATATAGCGACATTTCCCCCACTACGTCGCGCTGCGCCAACAAAATACAAAGTTTTAAGGCGTCATCTTCTATGTATAATGACAAACTTCCATACAAACTTTCATCCCCTTTTTAAACCCCCCTAAGCTTTTTTTCGCGATAAAAAATAGACTATGTCCTTTTCCAAGCTCTAGTTTATCTCTGTACCAAATTTCATCAAAATCGGTTAAGTGGTTTAGGCGTGAAAGCGTAACAGCCAGACAGACAGACAGAGTTACATTCGCATTTATAATATTAGTAAGCATTACTATTCCTTTTCAACGTTTTAAGGTTTTAACAAAATATAATAACAAATTCGTTAAACTTAACAAATAGGATCAGATACATGCAACGCCATCTGTTGACGACCTACATACCTACTTATAAATATTACTGTACTGTAAATCGTCAATAAATCGGTACTATAACGGCGGCTTTCAATATCCTATCTTAAAATTTTCTTATATATCTTAAAATTTTGACAGATTTTCTAAGAAAATGTGTCAAAATTTCAAGATAGATAAGAAAATTTTATGATAGATAGGATATTGAAAGCCGCCGTAAATGGTCAATAGATGGCGTTGATCTGATCCTATTTGTTAAGTATCTTATTTAGCTACATTTCAAATACATATATCTTTTGATAGAGTGAAGCGATTGCGATGAAACAAAAACTAAATGTTACTCTAAGTTACGCGAAATTTTTATGGATAAAATTTATTTACACTGGTTTTGTAGTTTTCACGTGATGCGTGCACAACTAAACAGACAAACAGACAAACAGACATACAGACAAACAGACAAACAGACAAAAATTCCAAAAATGCTGGAAATGGATTCTGTTAGTAATCCTTTAACACCCAGGCTATTCTTTTTTTAAATATTTTCAATGTACAGAAACGACTCCTCTACAAATTTATTATATGTATAGATGCGTCTGCTTTGTCAAAAACAAATAATCTATACATTGTACCACTACTACTTTATTTATCACAAGTTTTTTTTTATATTTTCAATTTATCAGTATATATAATGCTCTGTAACGAGTAAAAAATCTTATATCGTGCGCAACAAACATTTATTTTTATTTTTTAATAACAGAAATCATACGATAAAGAAGAACATTATGGATGGGACCACAATAAATCTACCTGAAACAGACTTTTTTGAGATCTATAGCAATACATACCGTATTCAATACGCTCCAGACACAGCAAATCTCAGTCACTACACTGCTGCATTTCCATTCTATCTGCTACAGATTGCAGCTATAGATAAAAGATACAAAGATAGTAAATAGCCGAGTAGACCTACAGCACGAAACACATACACCTTTATTTTTTTAAACAGCATTAATACCAGGCTTTTTTAGAAAATTAACGAAAGTGATTTATAATAATACTTTGCGTACTGAGCTAATTGTCGCTCCCGATTACGTTGGATTAAAAAATGTCCATAAACACGCTTGTCCAAATCTGTTCAGCCATTAGGTGGTGAGGGCTCCTAGAGGGCCGAGAGGGCGGAGTCGGAGGTGATAAACCTGAAGCACGAGCACATGAGCCGCAACACTCCTTTTTATGGTCACTCGCTGTAGATATCAAATAACTAGACTCATCTCCTAGTAGAGTCTTAATGTTTAACGTTAATGTTGGTCAGAAAACTGCATCACTGTTTTATCTGCGCTTAACTTAAACTATTTACATTTATTCGCATAATTTAAATCAAATAGGGTAAGTCAAGTTCCTGCGGTACCTATCAATTTAAAAATAGTAATACCTCAAGGATCCGTTGTTGGGCCATTTATTTTAGTCGTTTATTTAAATCACTTAAAAGATAAACATGAAATTAGTTACGTATTATTGATTATTTTTAAAATGTACCTAATTATAGCGAGTAAGGGACCTAAAGGTACTTTTGACAATTTTTGAGGAACATAATCAACTTTAGTGTAAGTACATATTTGTGTATTTTAGTATACACCTTAAGTAAATGTTAAGATAAACGCTAAATATTTGTATTAGTTGCAACAAAATATTAATTTATCTAGATGATCATACATCGATGATGTCCATGTAATATTATGGCTCACAGTCATTAGTACTGGACGCCAAATATATCCTCCAGCTTATTCAACCTGGACCTTATTCCTCGGACATAGGGCGTCATTCCCTCCAGCCGTAGTTAGCTTATTTGCGGTATTACGGTTGTGACGGTGTAATGCGCCTCCCGGCCTGTTTGTTTACGTACGTCGATGTTTCTTTTTGTTTATTGGCTATATATATACATAAATAATTTATTGTTGATCGGCGTGGGGCCACCATTTGGATTCGTACTCATTAGGTAATGTATATGCTGCTGTCCATCTATTAACACGGAAGATAAAGATTTGCTTACGCGGATTTCAGTCATAGTAATTTGTAATGAAATAATTTTTACGAATCGAAGGATTTAGCACTTCATGAACATTGTTAAAATACTTAAAAAGTTTTTTCATAGTAGTGATCTAACATAGACAATGTTAGATCACTACTATTAATAAATATAACTCATAAATTATTTTTTTCAAGTTATCTATAATACTAACTGGTACCTGCAACTTCTCCTGTGCAGGATAAGATTTTGGACAATTCACACAAAATTGATATATTATAATATATACCCGATGTAAAATCTATATTATAATAAATTTTCATTAAAATCCATTGAGTAGTATTTTTTGTGTAAAAGAGTAACAAACATCAATACACACGAACTTTTGCATTTATAATATTAACAGGATATAAATATTGTATTCATCTTCGGTCACAGCCGGCCAATGTCACATTCAATGCACACAGATTTCTGGAGTTGGTGGTCTACTTTACAATCAGTGATACTCATAAAATATTTTTGAATAGAATTAGTAGTTTCGGAGATATCTTCCTGCATCCAAATGCACAAACTGAACATTTTTATAATATCTACTACTAGTAAAAATAGCGACCATACTCAATGACGACATTACAAAAGGATCACCACATCACAGCAGACACCCCCTCCCCGCTCGACCACCGCCCCCTCCGTAAATAACCGGAGACGGCGAGTTTGATCAAAGAGACGTCGAGGATGTCGTTCCTACCGCATGTCACGTCGTTTGATCACGTTTTTACTGTACTTTTGATATTGTGACTGTGTCTGGTGCTACCGTTGGTGTTTTTAATTAAACGCATTACAAATAACTAACATTTCCAATTTCCAGTTCCGTAATTTTGTTTTTTACCGGCGATCTACTGATTAAATAGGCGCAGGATTTATTTGATTGAGAGAAAAATTATAGTAACACTCATGACTCTGAAATCCTAATACATACAATGTATGAACGGGTTGCTTGAGCTACCATCAGTTTATGTTCATGATGTCCACTTACACTACTCGTTTGACCGTTTACCATTGTATCAGTAGCTCCACTGTCTGTTATTTTCGTTCTAAAGCACCGCAAAACTATTTGACGCCAGATATACTTGACCCAAGTTCGTGTCCAGTGGAATATTTTAATGTGGCCACAATAATCAGTAATAGTTAGGGAACGACATGGAAAAAGAAGAAGAAGATAAGGAGAATGGTATAATGTAGACAGACGCACGCAACCAGCGCTAATATCGTTAATATATGACAGTATAATGTGTTCAACCAACAATGAGCAGACATACATCAAAGACATTTCTACTTACCACATCTATCTTACCAAACAACCAAACTTCAAGTGAAATCGATTCAATACAATTCACATGAATTCGAAACGTACATGTTGAATAATTGTTTCAAAACTACACGTTACCAAGTTCGATCATGAATATGATCATCCAGATGTAATTACATTGAGATTATTCAAATCACTGAGACGAGGGTCGAACATCGGGTATTATGAAGTGTTAGTAAAACTAATAATTTCATACGCTTTCTTATCGAGCCTCGTTACCGTATGTAAAAGGCTTTTTAGGAGCTAACCACGGGTTAGATGATTCATGTCTCGTAGAAGTGTAACTCGTGTAAATAGGTTAGTAGTGATTATGTATGATTATCTTTGAAATAGTTTATTTAAATTGGTCATTGTGCAAAAGTCAATTAACAGATAGATGGATCACCTCTTTCACTAGGCTATGCTACTCGTTTGTCTACTCCCAATAAGTGTGATGTCACGATACTAGCTATGTAAAAGCACAGTTTTTTTGGCGCAGGTAAATTTGCTCATCAAGGCTACCTCGGGTAAGGCTTTTGCATTCATGAGGGTATTGGATATAAATTCTTCAGGTATACGGAGCACATTTGCGCTGGACTGAACATGGCGAAAGGTTCTCCTCGTAAGGTGGGGCTGCCTGGCCGCTACTAATCAGTCTCCACGATTTTGTGCTTTATTGGGTCCAGGTTTCTGTCCTTAGCCCGACACAAGCACACGGGTATTATTAAAGGCGTATTAGTAGTGTCTCTGACGCACCCCTGTCACCCGCGGAGCCTCGCCCGTAGCCTCCTCTGTCATCCGCCTATCGGTCTTCTTCTGGACATTGCTACCTTTATATTGCGACCTAATCGTGTACGGGCTGGTAGTTTTATGAACGTTTTATGTTTTATTGTTTTTAATATGATGTATGTGTATCTATTTAGCACGTTGAAGTAGCACTCAGAAGAACGGATGGCCAATGGGTCATTAAGGTTTAAGAGTGGAGACCGCGTTTAGATAGACGAAGTGTTGGTCTGCCATTAACCAGATGGGAAAACGATCTCCGTGCAGTGGCAGTGGCTGGGTGCGAGTGGCAAGGGATCGGCCGTCTTGGGTTCATTGAGGGAGACCTTTGTTCAGCACTGAGCGGATAAAGGCCGATGGTGATGATGATATCTATTTAATTCACACTAACCACTTAACGAATTGAGGAGCGTTTGATGATCATACGGGACAGAATCAAAACAAATATTTATTCTCTTAAGTCTACGCTGAGCCTAAATTAGATAAATAATTCCCAACCGTAGTTAGATTTACATAACTTAATGATATTCGTGTTTAAATGATTGTTTACTCGAACACAGGCCAACGACATTCGATGTTGTGTTACAGCAATACACAGATCGATGTGTTGCAGTTTCCACAGGAGTATGCAGTTCCAATAGAGAAGTAGCCGAAAGGAATTTTTGTGACTCAAGTCAGATAGTTTACAATTAGCCACTTCGTAGATCCGTAGATTACAAACTAGTCTTGTCTTTTGTAAGTTCATAGATGGTATAAAAGTGCATTAAAATGTTTGAAAATACCTTTCAATGAAATGAAAGTTTCGTGATGAGGTGAGGGAGAACCTTCAGGAAGGTCATTTGCAGTCAACTTTTAGAGTCTTTTGTAATCAGTCAACCGGACTGGCTACGGAATACTATGTCGGTCAGTGTTCGATACAAGTGGCTAGATATCGGTCGTCTTGACTTTCATTGACGATACCTATGTTCAGCAGTAGACGAAGAAAGGCTGATGATGATGATAGATGGCGTCTATGGTATTATTTGCATGGCTTTGAACAGATGATTCTTCATAGAGGTCTCCACCGGACCGTCACCCGTGTGCGCTATTCTGCATGCGATCCTTCCACTTGGGTACACACTACACCAGATACAGAGGGTACTCTAGCGATGCTTAAATAAATAGATTTATTTGTTTCGTATAATACTTTATACAAATAAATCTATTCAAAGAAAATATTATTTACTGTAGAGAATAAGTGTATTGTTGATAATACTTTGAAAAGATCTCTTACTGTACAGTATTTTAGAAAATATACTATTTTTATATTAATAATAATATTTTATAATTATTAGTTGACCTCTTATCCCTAAATTAAGTATTTATCAACTACCAATGGTCTACCACTATCATTAGGCACTTATTTAGGCTCACGTTGCCATAACAGAAACCAAGAGAAGCAACCGGTTTGCAGTAGATAACTAGATAGCTAGAATATCAGAGAGGGTTTTTAAGCTCTTGTAACATTTTTACACGGTTACTTCAAAAACTATACGCACAAAAAACATAATTATTAAATGTATATAATATTCATATCAAAGAATAAGCTAAGATACGGTTCCTTTATAAATAGACAAATCCCAAGAACCAGGCGAATAATAACTTTTAACAAGTAAAGTGAATTCTGTGCAGAATTTGCTACAACTTATAATTACTTGATTCGCTCCATTACAAAAGTTGCGTGAAAATTTCGCGAATGCAAAATTTTAAAAAGTTTAAATTATATGTAAATTTATAAAAGAAAACGCAACACAAGCAACCTAAAATCTTGAGTCCTGAATTATTAATAGTCCAAACTTCACCGGATGCTGAAATTGTTTCCCGTAATCCAATCCCTAATGAGGCACTAATTAAGTGAAATTTGACACAACAAATGTATCAATTCAGTGGCAGTTTACAAATTAAGCGAGCTACCGCTACCGTACATCAAAGGAAAAAAATTAAATAAATCCGTCATCATGTCGTGTGACTGGTCGGGCGACTTGTCGAGCAACCGGTCAACCGATCGTCCCATCTGTTCTAATACCGCCGCGAGTTATATTACAAACTCTTTGATCTGTCCTTCCCCGCTTTTGCCGCGTTTACATGTACTCTTTATATTTCTGTTGAATCAATTTTGCTTTTAATTTCAGATTCCTTCCTATGTATTTTGTCTTCGAAATGAGAAATATAAATAAGATGTTTTAAACGAATAACAGTTTTAGTGTTCTTTTATACGTATCTTTTACCAACGCTGTGCTCACATAATTATTCTCGTAAATATTTATTATTTTAACTTCGTCAAGGATGCTGCCGTAAATAATAATGTCATATTTAATTTATAACCCATTTTCCGTTCCTTCAACTAAACGGCTCGAATTTTTTATTTAGATGATAGTTTGTGACTTAAAAAAATAAGATTTACGAAACAGCAGTTTTAAACTATAGTGTTTTTAAATTATAATAATATATACAATATATTTGTATAATAAAATATAATGAAAATAACTAAGTGTTGAACTAATTGCCATTTTAAGTACTTACAGGTACTTTAGGCATAAACTTATAACGTCTAGTCCATTTTTATAGTATTTTTTTATGTTGCAGACATTAAATATAAAATTAAATTGCACAGCCGAGTCGAGGCCCCTAACATCAGGGTTGAGTTTTTGCCTTTTGGCAGCTATCGACACCCATACACATTCACACAACCAGAGTTTATACAGATGCGTTGCCCTCCTTTTCCCTATCCCCCACATAATGGGCCACAGACACTAACTCTTACAAAAAAAGAAGGCTGAGCAAAAAGTTTGTGCTGCACCTACGTGTTTTGCTGGATATGGATAGGATTCGTATTGTAATGATCAGCGAAATAAAGTTACCAAAACTAAAAAAAAATGATACTCAGCTTGGCCTGACTCCAAATGACCTAGATTCGACTAAAAGATAAAAATAAAAATAGGTTGTTGCACCTTCAAATAATTCGTAAAAAAGTATCGACCCTTATACGTCCCACTGCTGGTCACGGGTCTCCTCGAAATCAGGCGAAGGGTATAATGGACCATAGTTTACCGATGCGCTGGCCCAGTGCCGGATGGTGAACTTCACATAAATTCAAAGACTTTCAATCTCATCAGGCATACAGGTTTCCTTACGATATTTTCCTTCATCGGTGAGCGAGCGATAGTCTTGTGTTATATATATAGGGTGCACTTAAAAATTTAGAAAAATCGTTTCAAGGCATACTCGGATCGGTCAGGAACAAACCTGAAACTTCTGGCATAAGAGGCCGCGTCAACCTACCACTGGACCATCATCGTCATAATATACTTGTCTCATATTAAATTCAATAATTTGTGCATAATACAATATAAGGTTATTTGATCAAACGAGAATTAAAATAGCAAGAGATCTCGTTCATTTTAATGATAACGATGCCTCATAAATCCCAATATTAAAGTTCCTTTATCATTTTAAGTTTCAACTGTTATTGTAGTTATTAAGTCGTACATTTGAAACGCATAATGTGCAAGACACAATGGCCGTGTCATTTAAGCCTGGATTTCCGTTGAGTCTCTACAATCCCCTACAAATGGTCCCCGGGGATAGGACTTAATCGAAATATTACCAACGCAAGTAACAAAGCGTTGCAACGTATCGTTGGTAATGATAGTGAAGCGTTGCTGTTTTATCGTTGTGTACAACTTTTATGTGTTCCTTGAAATTGAACAACACACGTGTGTTTTGTAGCGTTTGTAATGATAAATGCTATCAATGCAGTTTTACTCGTGATGTTTTCTTGATTTGACTGCTGAGATCTCCCAGTAAGTATAGTAGTACTTGTAGTCAGCTTGTGTAGCTCTGCTATAACTATATTTATAAAAGTAGCCAAATATGAATAAGTAATAATAAAGAAATATGTGTGTATATATTGATAATTTTTATGTTTGCGAGTATAAAATATTAAGACATTCTTAATCAGAAGCGAACTCGGCACACAAGTTCCGACATCAGACTTTCCAACCATTCAATTGACGTATTAATTATAGTCCACAATTTTATACTTAAATAATTCTACTTTTGTCTCTTTAATTATTTTAATAGATACTGTAAAAGTAAACACAAGTTATGAGTCATTTATTATTTATGGTTGAAGTTATTTCTTCCCTCTATTAAATGTAATTCGATACTTTATTTGGAAACTTTTAATTGGCTGTTTATTTTACTATTTTTGTACTAAATTTGTTGGTTCATTAATAATTACAAATTTAAATTTTCAAGTTTGTTTGCATTCTTGGGATGGGCGACCATGAGTCAGGTTAGTAGCCGATCTACATGCAGTGGTCGAGTGTTGGATGCGAGTGGCAATGGATCGGTCGTCTCGGCTTATTATTAATTGAGGGGAGCCCACGTTCAACAGTTGAGGGATAACAGCTGATAATGATGATAGAGATGATGAAGTCAATTCGGGCCAGAACGAGGCCTCTAGAATTCAAAACGAAGACAACCTCCAGAAAATTAAGAAAGTCTTGGATGCGAGGGACGAGGAATCGACCGTGCGCACCTTAGATAAATGAACATTAAAGTAAAAGTAAATAGTCTCTACCCATGGAATCAACCCCTTTCGATTTAGACGAAATCTATTTTGTACTTCGCAATACTTTTTTACATGATTTTAAAAAATCTTCTGACCAAAATTCATCGAAATCGCAACCAACCACAGCTACTTTTATAAATTTTAATATCCATAATATATTAATATATCAACTATTAAATCTGGTCTCTGACAGACTCTTAAAAAATACGAGAGCTCCCCGATCCGTTCAGGATTCATTAATCATCTGGAGTATATCAGAAATTTTGATAAAATTTTATTAAAAACGGGCGCCTCAAACGCTCTCAATATAACGTATGTCGCCTGGAGGGCCGGTCCCGGGCAGGCCCCTGAAACATGGGGGGAGGAGAATTAGCGGCACTTTATTAGCACTGAGAGTCCAGTAAATCCTCGCTGAAGATGCGGTGTGACAGTTTTTATGGGTTTTTAGAAATCGGTTGATGGTATATCGTGTTGTGTGGACCTTGTACGTTATATATTTTCCCGAAATTGAAGCTAACGAAGGAATACTTGAGAAATAATTGTATTATAAATATTTGAATGTGTTTGAAGTTTATAAATCTATAAGAGAGCATGTGTGGATTCTATCTATATGTGTATCCTTTTAACTCTAAGATCCCGTAATGACATAGCATAACATGCTATGCAGTAAATATCATTTCGCATTGAATGCTAATTAATATATTTTGATCAAACAATTGCACACTGTATTATATCCTAAACGGTCCCAATATACCAATATTATGCCTTCTATAATTATCCGCCTTACAATAATAATCAATTATTGTAAGCGGGAATAAACTAGCTGCCGCGACAGACTTCGTTTTGCCAAAATCAAATTTGCAATTAAAAAATAGGGGTTGATCCTAGAGGAAGAAAATTTTAGGTTGTATGTACTTTCGTATGTTGTATCATAAAAAAAATAAAACAATTTTTTTTTAAATAATAATAATTTAGGGGTGGACCACCATTAACATTTAGGGTGATGAAAAATAGATGTTGTCCGATTCTTAGACCTACCTGATAAGCACACAAAATTATATCAAAATCGGTCCTGCCGTTTCGGAGGAGTTCAATAACGTACACCATGACACGAGAATTTTATATATATGATAGTGACAATGATAACGACGGTGTCCGTATGAAACACAAGAAGCCATTAAACGTAAAAGCCGTCTCGTTATCAATAACCGTGACCTCACGCCGGCGATCCATCACTAGCACTCGGAGCACAACATCACCAGTGTTGGGCGCCAAAATAAACAAAATGGCGGCACTAAATAAAATGGCGGCGTTAATGAGAGATCATAATAATATGGTGTTCCTTGCAGTTACTAGATAAAACCAAAGATTGTTTTAAAAAAATACCACAATAAATGAAAAGGACTTTAATAATAAGTTCCGAAAATAACTTTTGTTCAGTTTCAATTCAAAGCGAACTCAAAATATTTTCGAAAAGCGAATATTATATAATAATATTAATTTCTTTATTTACTTAATAATTGTTTTACAATTTTTATAGTCTCTGACACCCAAACTAGGCAAGATGCCCGTATCTTAGGAGTCAGTGGCTTCTCTCATATATATATTCTATTATATTTTAACAAAATTATCAACAAAACTAAAAGATAAAAATGAAATACATTAAATAGCAACATAAAATAATACAAATACACATATACATATATTATATACACATATTCCTATATTATATAATAATATGTACACATATACATAATATACATAGATAAGTAAAAAAATAAATAATAATAATTTTTGTTAATGTGTAATTTATTTATATATTAATAGAAAAATATAAATATTAGTAGATATAGGTATGTATAATACATGTCTATACCATTTTCATTTTATGAAGTTAAATAGATCCTTATATTATTCGATTCTGCACACTTACCGCTGAATTTTTCGTCCCTGCTGCCGGTGACGGTGGTTACTTTATTAACATAGACTGAAAAAGTTTAAAGTGTAAGAACATAATATTTTACTTTTTCAATTCTTAAGTTAAAGGTTCCTTTTTAAATGAGATTAATGTAACTGGTTTAGGGCGGATTTCACCGATGCAAATAAACGCAATTAATTCGTCTTAAGCTCGGTTTAGGCATTTAACTGAAGTTAGAGCTCCAAATTGCATTTCACCAACAGAAACTAACCGGAATTAGAGAATAATTGAGTTTTAATTCTGAACGGCCGATTTTTGACGTTTTAGCCCTAACAACTCGTTTAGAGAGATGGTCTAGCTCCAATATCTGGGATAGATACCGGAGATGGCGTTAAATTCTATGGCAATTTACGTCACTCTTTCGTTTTATGTTTTATGTTCACTGCATCTGTCTTCTTGAACTTGATAATAGAAAAAATTTTGGTAACAAGTTCAAGAAGAGCCTTTTTCTCGCTAGTGGTGAAGGTCGTGTCCCATTTTCGTTTCGACGTTATTGTACTGCATGAGATAATATAATATGTATTATAAAAATCAAATAAAGCAGAAATCAATTTTCAAATAAAAACTCCACGAGCAAAAAGTCAACAATTAAACATAAAACTAGAGATGTCAATATGTCATAGCTTCATAATATGTGACATCTGCGCTTAGATTTAAGGTGAAGTTTACATTAAAGGTATCTAAACTTTGTTTTCGTAAGCGCTATTGAATTACAGCTGGTGAAATCCATTTAAGGACAACCAAGATTATCATCCAACTATAACCTTGATTAAGCAAAACGTAGTTCTATTAAGCTTTGTTTCGGATACAAACGGTGAAATCAGACCTTAGTACTTGATAAATATTCACTTACGATAAATGGTAATAAGTCATTATGACATAACTGTAATAGACTATAATACGGTATTGAGGACTTTTATTATGTACTAGCTGTTGCCCGTGACTTCACCCGCATCGCTAATGTCCATCAAATAGGTATAATTCTGGGATAATGTAGTATTGCTAGGGGAAAGACTTTTGTCAAATTGTCCCAGTAGTTTCTGAACTTATCCATTGCAAACAAACAAACAATCAAATCTTTACCATTTATTATATTAGTATAGATAATATAGACGCGATCGATTTAACTTTACCCTCAATATTTTTTTATTTAACAATATTATTTTATAAAAAAATATAGGTAAAGAACATAAGGATTTTTTTGTCGGTAAAAAACTCAAAAACATTGAAAGTAAATTGTTGAGTTAGTGAAAAATGAATGATTAAATTGTAAAGAAGCTTGAGACAGATCGTAGAACCGGCAAATAAAAATAAACGGATCCTCTAATTATAATAATATTATTGTTAACGAGCTAAGTCTTAATTTTAAAACAAAGCTAATTTTGTTTTTAAATGCGCATAATTTGGACAAACATTCCTATTGTAATTAGGTTTCTAATTAATTACCAAAATAACATGCCTTGCCTTTTTATTCTTTAACTTCTTCTCTTTTTCCATTTCTTTTTAAATTCTGACATAGTATTATAAGTAGGCGAGCATTGGCCACTAAATGGTGAACTAAATGGTGAATACCAAATGGTGAACTAAATGGTGAATACGAAATGGTGAATACCATTTAGTGGCCAATGAAACATGACCAATACACCAAACAATACTCCAGGAAGAATCATCATCAGAAAAAATGCCAGTGAAGGATTGCCTTTCTCTAGAAAAGACAGCACAGCTGTTTCACCCCTCTCACATATAATGTCTACTACACCGCGATACCTTGCCAAAGTTAACCAATTGGTTAACATCGTAAATCGCTTAGTCTGTTAATAGAACGGTTAATTTCGTTGTTCGTTCATTCAAAGTTTTTTTTTTTTATATCATAAGAAAGCAAACGAAAAGTCGAAGCCTTGCCATTGACGCCCATAACCAGAGGTTATGCAGATGCGCCTCCTTTTCCCTATCTCCCCAATGGGCCACCGGAAACTCACAAACCGCACGAAATGCGACAGCTTAGCTGTCACTTTACGCCGATTTCATGTGAGCGAGAGGTTCCTCCCCGGTCGCGCCGGCCCTATTTGGCTGCAAAGCAGTATGGCACTACCTCTTACTGTCAAGTTTTGAGGCTTTACGGCTGAAGCTAATAATAATAATCATTGAAATTTACCCTTAACTTTACAGAAATAGCGTATATTTCAAGGCAGGACGACAAAGCTAATTAGAAATTTAGGATTTGGTATTTGGTGGTTGGTGGTGGTTATTACTTTGATATTATACATTATACCTAATGTCGTTCGCTATCGAATAAGGCTGTTTTCGATGTACCTACATCGGGCCACGCGATTTAGTTTAGGCCAAATAAGTAAATACATTTTTAACGATTAACAGATTTCTTGGAATTTAATCGAATTTAATAAATCCGTCAGCAATCTTATACTCAATTTATAATTTAACTCAAATGTTAACTTCCTTAATTGACGATTAACGAATAATTTACAATCTTTTGTCTTGGCTATAGTAACACCTTTGTCCCACAATATTTTATACCAACTAATCAATAGATCTAACAAAAAGCGTCGGAATTTTCTTCGTGAATTTTATTTTAGTAATTCCGTATAATCATTATAATTCTTTTATATTAGTAATTTATTCTTTTGATCCCGACTGCAAATAAACGCCGTCTCAACGGCAGCTCACAAAAGAACGTTAATATTTTAAGAAATCGAATGTGAATATCAAACCCTGATCATAAATTCATGAGAGTACCGCTCCCAATTATTGTTTATAACATTTTCCTTGAATAAAATCATTTGTATAAGAAAATTATTATTTTACACTTTTGTGAATAATAACGAAGTATTGTTGAGACGTTGCTCCTTGCGGCAGATAGATAAGTGGTTATAAACTTGAATGTCGGAACGAATGACCAGAATTCGATTCTGAATGATACATTTATTTTTTGTTAAATTAATTTTTATTTTGTACTCGCTAACTTACTACATAAACTACGCCCAAAAATGTGCGTCTTATTCAATCAATGGCATAACCCGTTTTTGGAATACAAAATAATATAGGTACTATGATTCATGCATAAAAATATAAATAAATTATATATTATATAAGCGGGTAATGCACCAGTTGCTCCTATCCATCCTCATCCAGCATCCTCTGGTACATCACTTCACCACCCTGTAAACAGACTGTTCGTTTAATCATTCTTTAAAAACATAATAATTTTTAATAATTAGTTAATTAAAAATCTCTAGTTTATTTTATATTGATTGTTAGATCATATAATTGCCAAATAATTGTTAATTACTAAGTTGCTTGTATAATTAATAAATTATTTATAAACATGGTAAAGAGAAGTATACTGTATATATATATACACTATATAATATAAACATATTTCAAGCCGCCAAAAAAGATAGATCAATTCTTACCATCTATCAAGTGTCATATACCCTTACAAGATGCAGGAGTATACAAACTTGATTGTGACTGTGGTCTCTCATACATAGGACAAACAAAAAGATCAATAAAAACTCGCGTAAAAGAACATATAGCTGACTTAAAACACCGTCGCTATACTAAGTCAGCAATCTGTGAACATAGCCTAGATAATGCCCGCCATTATATCAGATTTGATAAACCACAGGTCCTCGCAAAAGAACACCGATTCCAACCAAGGATGATTCGCGAGGCTATTGAAATTAAAAAACATCCTAATTTCAATAGAGAAGATGGCTGGCCATTACCACCTGCTTGGGATCCCATAATAAATATAATAAAATCAAAATCCAAGCATAGCATATTGTCACAGACTAAAGACTTAGTTAGCACCTTCTGCGTAGATAGGACTAAATAAAATATTGATGTATCATAGGGTCGTTTCGAATAACTTTGTAACAGTAGGACGTCTGACACCTCAGTCCTCCCGTGACCATGGTTGCTGTAAAGTATCCGAAACGTCGGGCTTGTAAAAAACTAAATAAACCGCGATAAAATCCGTAAATATGTTTCAATATAATGAGTGAAATTCGCGTAAACAAAAGAAAACAATAAGTATACTGTATACTTTTTTTACATATATTTTCATAGCATTACTGTTATCTTCAACAGCGGATTACTGTGACGTGTGAACTGAGAAGACGCAGATCTCCCGCCCCGTCTATTTGTGTACGCGCGTCGTTGGGGTGGCCTAAGTTATGGGATTTTAGATTCCATACCAAAGCGCACACCGGGACTATCTCCCATACACCTAGTGACAAAGTATTTTAATGAAGTATATCCGGTAATATCCCGGCAGTTAAACAATCTGCTTGGCTAAATAAATAAGAAACTAAATGAAATTCACCGTCCAGTAGTAAACAATGTATAAAATAACCGAAACTTGCCAATGAAAATGTTTATAATAGGTATGTAATTTTTTCTAATGAGTGAAATACATTTTGACAACAAAAAATAGTATAATTATAATTATATAATGGAGATTTAAAATGAACGTAGTAACATTTCTCTATTGAAACTATTTAAAACGGGCTATAAATAAAATAGAGTTTTTTTATTTCGCGGCGCTTGATGTTTGCTTTGTAGCCAAAATGGGCCATTACTTGTTGAGATTGAGATGATTTTAGATTTCAATTAATTACTATCCCACCAAATTCCATGATTATAATATGTGTTGAGTTTCAAATTGTTCTCCAAAGTCGAGGGTAGTTAAATAAAAAACTTGCATTATGCTTGTCACCTGTCAACGTCCCTCCTTACATACATGTGTGACGCTCCGCCTCTCTTCAGCCAGCCGTCAACAAGTATAGACGCTTTTCGCTAACCGTTAAACTGTAAACCAAGCTATAGGCTTATCAAAGCTTTGAACGCGATCGTGCGTGTGTGTGTGTTGTTGCCGCATATCTGCAGACTTTAGAAGACTAAACGAAGGGGTACGAGAGCTGCTGCCGCCCTGAGCCCTGGAAGAAGAGCAAGAACACACCAGGTCAGTCACACATTTCCTATTCCTGCCTCCTGTACATCGACCTTAAGTCTTTCCTATATATTGTACAAGCTAATACACATATATTTATATCGTCGGTAACAACCTGAAATACGCCAATAAAGTAGTCAATAAAGAGTAGCGAAAAAAACTTGTGAAATGCAGATAAAACTTAGGGGTAGAAAAGACTTAGAGGTAGAAGAAATATAGTAGTAGAAAAAACGCAGGGGTAGAAACTACTAATGGTAGATAAGCTCGAAGGTAAAAAAAAAATCTTAGGGGTACAAGGGGTTAATTTTGTCATTTTCAGGAACAGAACCCTAATACTTGCATTGTTTTTTGCATCGAGTATTACCAAAGCATTTGCATCGAGTATATAAACACTACATTATAAGAGACGGTAGTGCCATTCAAATAGCGTAAATTCTAATAAGTATGAAACGGGAGCGAAAACAATCTTGCCAATATTAAGGCGAAGTAAAATCCGCCTAAATTCGAATACCGTCAATTACATACTGCTTTGTGGATGTCGATATTTTTTCAAATTTGACGGGTTATAAATTCGCTCCCGTTTCATAGAATCGTTTTATCACCTTGAAGTTGCGCCAGGCTGAGTATTACTAACGTTTTATAAACAATAGTAGTCTCCATAACGTTAGCGTCACTGATAATGCACATCGAGGCAAGACAAGGCGTCAATGACACTCCGTACACAGTGTCACGCTGTCCGGAAGCGTGTGTGTGCGCACACATTACGTCCCGTCGCTCTGTCACGCCGTCACTCCGCCGCGCTGTTTGCTCTCAATGGATGGAAAAATATTACTCATATTTGGAGCGTGACATTTATAGCGATCGAGTTCGTAATCGAGATACAGGGTATAATTTGAAGTGACGATTGTGTAGTTTGTATAGACGCAGGTTTTTGGAGGATTTTGTACAAAAGCCAAACCTTTATGAGAGTATAAAAATTATGTAGTGATAATCGCTCTCTCAAAGACAAACCATGAAACCAGTAACCTATTTGATGGCGCTAAGGCGACCTTTGCTCTAAGCTCCTATCCGAGCCGATCATGCTGTATTAGGGTTGTTTATGCATTAAATGAAATGAAGTGACTAAAGTACAGATAGTATGAGAGTCCCATCGAGCATTGGTCGTAAATATCTCATTTCTAGAACGTAGTAAGTCTTGTTGAGCTCGGAAATTATAAAACTCTTATACTTATCAATATTGATAATTTTATGGAATACTTACGTAAACACCGTCACCTATTCATATGGAGTCAACAGCGGAGGTTTTGCGGCACTTTGCAGTCCGTTCAAATGCAAAAGAGAATCAAATCAAATCAAATCAAAAATATCTTTATTACGTAGGTACAACTTGTACACTTGAAATAAGTCAAACCCGCTCTTGTCTTGAAAGTCATTTAGGTCAATATAATAAAGTTACGGTATCGATGATATAAATGTAAAGTGATAATATAGAAACCATATCAAACCAATATCTCTTCCATCAGTTATGTGAGTATCTGTTTAGGCACCAAGAGGAAATATTATATTCGTTTACCATCATGTAACAGAATACCAACCCGAATCATAAAAATATTTCCACAAAAGGGCTGCTACATTCGAATATATTTGAATCATTTTTCCCAATAAAATCTGTCACATCTTGCTGACATTCCAAATGTGCATCGACTTGAACTGCAGCGTGACAATGTGGCACGGAACACGCTGTCGCGACGCGTCACGTCGTCCGCAAACACGCTCCGTGTCACGGCGAGAAAATGTGACAAAAAGGTGCGCCCTAACGAGTGCACTGTTCATTTTTACCTTTATCGAAGTCACATGGAGTCCGTTGTAAGTGAAATGAGTTCATCCTACTGTAATATTATAGCGTACTGCTATTACATATATATGACCATAATGTAATAAGAATAACTAGCTATTGAATCCTGATTTCTGATCTATATATACGTTGCGAAAACTTATGCTATTTTATTATTTAAGACTGGGCATTATAATGAAACGAAAATATCAGGTAGGTAAAATCTTCGTTTTTCTATATTCAAAATTAATTTTAAATAAAAAACCAAAAACCGACTTCAAAACTATACCTTAATTTATGTACAACTAAAAAGTTTAAAATAATATTGAAATACTTTGAAGTGAAGTAGAAATATACTATTTAAAATTGAGTATTTTTTGAAGTCGGTGCCAGCCAAAGAGGATATTTTGATGATCAATCACATACACCAAGTATTGAGTAGATGACTGTGAAGGGCATCGATGTTTTGGCTGGTACCGACTCCAAAAATACCCAATTTTAAATAGTATACTTCTACTTCACTTCAAAGTATTGCAATATTATTTTAAACTTTTTAGTTGTACATAAATTAAGGTATAGTTTTGAAGTCGGTTTTTGGTCTTTTATTTAAATTAATTATATTTTGTACTTTTTAGTTGTAGGTCTATACATAAGTAATATAGTTTTTATTTTTTCTTGCAAAATTTTTGGCGTTCCCGATCTGTGTTGGATGCTATACTCGGACTTTTAATTCGATTCCAGATTTGACAATTTCAGTGTTGCAACGTTATGACAAGTATTAAATAGTGTCGTTGCGAAATTATTCGATACGGAAATGGAGTATTTCCGAATCGATTCCTCTTAACTATAGTAGTATATCTAAACAACTACTACTTTTAATAGAAACTAAGTATATCACAGGAAATTAAATATTTCTGAACGGATTTAGTTATGACCATTAATTTTATTAAGGATCTGAGAGTTTTATTTATTAATTGAGTGTAAAATAAATAAATAAAAATTGATAATGAAGGAATATGAGAAGATAAACAAAATGGCGATAGCTGCACGAGCGCGCACGCATTGCATATACAGAAAACTATCTATCTAGGTTCTTTTATAATAAGTTTTGTTTTTAATATAAAAAACAAAAACATTAACTTTTTATAAAATAAAGCAGTGATTACTAATGAATATATAATTATTATGAATAAATATGTATTTATTTGAATAAAAATCAATAATTTAGTCTTTAATTGGCACACCAATATTATGATTACATGAACATAAATCGCTATTGTTTATTGATTTTTGTGTTCATCACTAAACTATTATATGTGGTATCATTATTTTACAAAATGACAGTAGCTAATGTCAAATGTGCCTGACTTGGACCTGTCGTCTAAGCGTTCATTGAGGGAACCTATGTTCAGCCGTGGACGGATGAAATTTGATGATGATGATGATGATAATGACCTCACAATACTTTGATACTTTTCAAAGCATTCTATTCAGTTGTTCTTGTTCACATTATTCATATTACATCGACAAGTAATAAAATGAGCAAATCGTCTGGGTATACAAAACCAACCAAATAAGCATTATTGAAATAACTTAAAAACCGCTGATTAGATGTCGATCAAATTAATATGGGACCAATTCGGAAACATAAGCTTTCAAACAAAATAAGAATCACCAAAATCCATTCTCAAACATCGGAGTAATCGTGTAACAAACATACAAAAAAAAACATACAGACGAATTGATAACCTCCTTCTTTTTTTGATGTCGGTTAAAAACAGGCCTTTTTCACTGTTTCTTTTGTTAGATTATTATCTTTATATTATAAACATGCTAAACCGTTTCAGGAGCATGTCCGTTAAACTTAAAAACTACGTAATCAGCTATGTAACAAAATGTATTTAGTCCATATTGAGAAATTATGTCCTACGTACGTATAGCATACGGTAGTATCCCATAGTAGTTTGTGGGTATAGCCAAGTTGCACCGATGACGTGGTAAAGCTAGTGGTACAGAGGATTTTATTCGCGGTTATCACGTCATCATGACATAGGCCTCCTTCAATGAACGCCAAGACAACCAATCCTTGTTACTCGCATCAATCACTGGAGCCACTGGACTCCTCTGCAAGTCTTCCCACCTGGTTAATGGCTGACCAACACTTCGTTCACATAAACGCGGCCATCTGTTCTTCTGAGTATGTGACCAGCCCACTACCACTTCAACGAAGTTATTCTTCGCGCGATATTGGTCACTTTAGTTCTCTGGCGAAGGTAATCACTAAGCATTGTTCACACCGAGTGATGGCGGATCGGCAGCAGGCAGTCATGCTGCTGGTATGCATGCATCCGCCTGATCAGTGTGGCAATCATGAGCACACCTTCAAAATGATTGTTAGGCTTGAAATAGTAATAATAATATAACCTATATCTTTTTGTCGTTATTATCTGAAGTCTGCGACTCTGTACAGCATCTCCTTGTGCACCACTTTGATAACAAGTGACACAAATACAGTAAATGCTAAAGTTTTTGGACTCCCAGGATATAATTTTAATAGGATTTTCCAAGCCGCTTCTTTAAGTTGCTTAACTTAACTATTTTAGTTAAAGTCTTCTGGTTTAGTCCAAATGGAATAATAATGTTAGTTATAAATACAGAGGATTGCAGTGAATAATAAAAATCAGGTTCATATTTTTTAAAAATTCAATATTTTTTGTATAGTAACAAAACATACATTTCTTAGACTGTCTGACTGACTTTCTATGGGCTGCCGTCATGAAAGCCTTTCAAACTTTTGGATCATAGGATTTTAAATCAACGTGGTTATTTTTATTACTAAAACTATTTAAAACCATATTTTTTACTGTTATTAGCACTCGATATTTGGACATTGTCTACGTTTGAATTGATTTAAATACAAACTTTTACAATAATATAGATTGCTAGCAGTCCCCCGCGGTTTCACCAGCATACCTCCCATTCCCATGGGAATATGGGGATAAATTAAAGCCTATGTGTATATCTTGTTCACGAGACTGAAGTATGCAGGTAGCTGATGTAGACGGCATTACAGGTGTCCGTAGACAATGTCCAGATATCGAAATCCGCAAAATAAACTTAAAAAAACATGCTTCATACCCCATTTTTAATAGTTTTAATAATGGGACTCCGTAGAAACTTCTAGAAACTCTTTTATCATTTAAATATAAAAAGTAAAATGATAAAATATAGTTGACTAACTGTTGACTTCAGTTTCACGCTACAAAATGGTAATATTATAATTAAAATTTAAATTAAAAAATCTGAAATTAAAAAAATACCGTTAGTGATATTTTTAAAAATCATCTTGGTTTCGTAATTACTATCAATAAATTCTGCCAATATTAGTAAAGATAATCTTGTATGTGTCGTAGTATGATTTGATAAAACGTTTTTTTGCGAAAATACTAGGGATTTTGCGAAAACACGGATAATTAGACATTGGAATTACATTTCTCAATCTTACTGAAAAAAAGTAGGGTTTTTGCAAAAATACCAGTCGCCTTAGGAAGATTGAAAATCTTTAACTCTGATTGGCTTGATTTTGGTTGACAGGCAAACTCTTAATGCGATTGGTTCATATTTTGCCTTGTAGGTTCGAGTATACAATAGGATCCCAGACAACGTTCAAAATCCTTCCATCAATAAATTTAAGAAATTTATTAAAGAAAGTTTGTTTTTACCACACAAATAGGATATAACAAAATAAGTCTTAATGGAAGATACCACGCGATGGCGTTCCTCCCAGGAATTTCAGGATAGCATTTAAATTTGTAATAGAATATTTGAAAAGATTAGTTCCACTGATTTTGCTTCGCCGGTTCTTCGTGGTACTATTTTGAATAAAAAAAATCAATTTTTAATTTTAAAGGGCAAGAAAAGGCGATGCCTTTGATTTATAGTCTCTTTGCTTTTTTTCTAAACAATTTAGTTAAAATATAAACTAGTGACCCGGGGAACACATCAATCACAGAAAATTAATCAGACCATAACTACTTTAAATAATCAAAAAATAGCTAACTATAAAATATTTCTTAACCTTACTAAAAATAGTACCACGAAGAAATATATTCTATTACAAATTTAAATGCTATCCTGAAATTCCCGGGAGGAACGCCCTATTCCCATCGCGTGGTATCTTCCATTAAGACTTACTTTGTTATATCCTATTTGTGTGGTAAAAACAAAATTTCTTTAATAAATTTCTTAAATTTATTGATGGAAGGATTTTAAACGTTGTCTGGGATCCTATTGTATACTCGAACCTACAAGGCAAAATATGAACCAATCGCATTAAGAGTTTGCCTGTCAACTAAAATCAAGCCAATCAGAGTTAAGGATTTTCAATCTTCCTAAGGCGACTGGTATTTTTGCAAAAACCCTACTTTTTTTCAGTAAGATTGAGAAATGTAATGCCAATGTCTAATTATCCGTGTTTTCGCAAAATCCCTAGTATTTTCGCAAAAAAACGTTTTATCAAATCATACTACGACATATGTAAACGGTAAAAAAACTATTGGACTATACGAGTGACTTAAAAATGGACTATAATCGAACACAGTGGAAATGGTAACGGAATTTACCATAAAGTGACAAAAAGGTTTGACCTTATAAATAAATCATCTTGTCTGACTCTCTGTCGTATATTTCTTACTTAGATTCCATTGCGATAGAGACACACATAATATGTAGGACAACGTGACCAATCACGGCTGTTTCATCATCATCATGTTCTAAGTGTCGGTGAGTAATTCATCATTATCAACCTTTTTCATCCAGCGCTGGACATAAATATTCTTATTTCAAAGTATTAATAATAATAATAATATGTTTATCGCAAGAATGTAGGATACATTATTAAATATTAACGTAGGATAGGTATTACATAGTAAGAGTAAGTGAGTATTAAAGTAAGTGCTAGTTGTTTCATTTCTTTCATTCATTATCATTATCATCCTTTATCCGTCCATTTTATACCACATATGACTCGCTAAATGAACGACAAGACGACCGATCCCTTGCTACTCGCATCCAACACGGCCTTCCACTGTACGGAGATCGTCTTCCCACCCGGTTAATGGCCAACCAACACTTCGTTTACCTAAATGCGAACTAATCATCATCTGCGATTCATCTGATGAATTTAATCAATTCATTGGATACATGGATTACATGTAGTTGCTTGCTTTTAACAAATTCAGGTGATAAATATGTTGTAATTATATCATACTTTTGACGGGAACGAAAAATCTTTGAGTGTTGGGAAGCTACACTATCCCCGGTGAACATAGGCTAAATTTTCAAAAAGTTTGGGACCCGTTTTAAGTCTTACTTGACGCAGGCGAAGCTGCGTGCAACAGCTAGTTATCTATATTCTAATGCTGAAAACGTCTCAACATTCTTATCAACTGTATTAAAATTATTCAAAAGTACGAGACTCCACTAACAGATGATTAATGTATACGCGTTTGCAAAGTCTGCTTATCAGCCTATTTCTTTTTATTTTTATAAAACACTTTGGGCCTGTTTCACAATCTCCAGATAAGTTCCCAATAGGCTATCGGCAACATATTTGACAGATACTCCATACTCTATCTGTCAAATATGTTGCCAAAAGCCTATTGGGAACTTATCTGGAGATTGTGAAACTGGCCCTTACTGAATCAAACCAAACGCGCAATTGGCTTTATTACAAAAATTTAAATGAAATAGTTTACAATCTAAACAATGCAATTAAATTTCCGCTTGTATAAATGAACTAATGATATTGTAAACGAATGCGCTAACTAGATTTAATCAAAATGGTTTAGCGTGTTGTCGTGAAAATTATAAGGGTATTTGTATCGTGAAATAGCACGCGTAAATATGCATGCGGACATTCAATATGCAACGGGCGTGCACGCTGTAAACACGCCGCGCGCAAATATGCCGAACGACGTGAACGACGCGATTGACACGGTGACGTGAATGACGTGACACGGTAAATTCGTTTCTTGTGGGTTCACGGTAAATGTAAAATATTGTGTGATTTTGAAATATTTTTGTTGATAAAATGTGTTACCACCTATCATTGTTAGGGTTTTTTTAAGGCATTTTATGTTTATTTGTTAAAGCCTTAGTAAAAGGCTGATGTTATGAAGATCACTCGGGTAAGAAATTTTCTTCAACATTTCAATAGAGGTACCACGTAAAACTACGTTTCTTGGCCCCAAAAAATAATAAAAAAAAAACATTTTCGAAATAAACGCTCAATCTCTCTTTTTTTTATAATTTAAATTACGCTTCTCTGTTTTTATTATCTTTCTTTATCTTTGTTTTTAGGTTAATATGTTACTTTTCTTATTTTTGGCCTACGGAAATGATGATATTTTATGCTTGATGTTTTCTTCTACGAGTATGATATAAGGAGCACATTTTTTTTATTTACCTTTGCATGTAATGTGTAACCTTCTCAATATCAACCTCTTTAATAGCAAGTGCAAAAAAAAATAGCTACTTCAATTCGCGATATTATGAGCATCTTCTAACAGTCAAACAATATTTTCAGCTTTATTTTAGTAAGTACTTACATACGGAACATATCACGCCCATGATGATAATCATTACGTGATCTCCATACCACAGATCACAGCATCCAATCACGACTTTAACAAAATAAACGTTCATTTAACATCATAAAATCTCGTTTTCCGTGTCCGACAAAAAAAACACAGAAACTTTCCAATTAAAACCGAGCAAGGGAATCCGACGCGTCCAAAAGAAATGCACTTTACCTTAAAAATGTAGCATTCTCATGCATATGAGAGCACGCTTTACATATTGTGTGCATTTTCAGCGTGAAATAAAGCAAAATAAATATTGTGTTTGCGACGTGCGACGTGCAGCGTGCAGCGTGCAGCGTGACGGGAACTTGCGGGTTTGAATTTAAATTCTTTCACGTTGAAGATGTAGAGATTATGTGTTTTTATGTGATTAGTGATTATGTTGGACTTTTGTCATGTTAAATGGATGATGTGTTTCATACATTTTGCAAGCGATGCATTTGTATATTGACTTGACAAATGTATTTTGACTTCTTCCGCATATTTAATAGTCCAAGATAAAGAGATATAAAGTGTCTCTAAAACAATCCTATTCTTAAAATCTTAATGATACGTAAACAGTACACGTTATTTTCAAAATTGTATTCAATGAATACAGTGAGGGAGAGAGAGAGAGAGAGAGGAGAACTGAAGAGAAGAGAAGGAAACGGCAGACACGCCACCTGATTATAAGTGAACGACGTCACCCATGAAGCTTACCCGGAGCTAGCCCAGACCACTCATATGTGTTGTATCACAATGTATTGCCTATTTTGACACATAGGATGTTAAGTCTAGCTGCTAGTAATTACATTGATTTTCTTATCTTTCTCCGAAACAGAACGGCCTTTTGACGGGCGAAACAAGCAAGACGGTACTCTTGCAGCCGGGAGTATATGCGCCGGTGGTATTATAATATCATATATAGTTGGGTGATCGTCTCCTTTCCGAGATCACCGTGACAAACATACAATCAACGCAGATTCAATATCGCAATGTTAGCTTTTAAGCCATGTTTAGTACTATATCAATAATATTAAGAGATCAGCAAACAAAGATAAATATAATATTATCTTATTATAATATTAAAATATTACTAAAGTAAATAATAATAAACAATATTGTCTAGACTTATTCTTCAATTATTTAACTTTATTTAGATTTAATCGTATAAATAATATGATAAAATATTAGCTTTTGCTGCAACGCTTCAAAAGTAAAGTAGCAAATTTATTTCAAAAATTGCTTCATAGTTTTTTTCTACTCATTTGGATACCAATAGCAAAAATATTCTAATAAAGGGTTAAAATAGACAATGAACTATACACCTTGCAGCTTTGCTACCTAGTCTACCTTGCTTTTATTTGCATCAGGCATGCAGATTCCTCCACGATGGTTTTCTGCACTGGTATACAAGCGATGGTCTCCTGTACTACAGGGGTACAGGGTCGATCCCGGACCCCTTAGCCAAAAGGCTGATCCGTTTATATTTGAATTTATAAACTCAAATGCCAGAACGACATGACTTTGTCATGTACTTTTCGGTGTCATATTTTACTATAGGTTTTAATTAATTGTAAATTCTTATATTAAAAATATGTATTTTAAAAAAATCCATCCATTTATCAATCATTAATTCATTTTATTAGATCAGATACAGCAATAATTAATATTCATACAACCATGTTGTCAGAATTAATCCTCACTAAACGTGATATTTCGAAATGTCTGTCAGTCGGTGTCGTTGTTTTCCTTTTTGATGTCAAGATGGCCGCCCGCCCTTTCCACGTTGTCAGTTAAAATATTTCCCGTCTCTGAGACTTGTAACTGAATTTCTTGTTGGAAAAAAGCTGCGTAAGAAACGATTAACATCAGTATTTGTGTTAAATTGCTGACAGCCGTATTTGTGCGAAATGGTTAATAACAGTATTTGTGTTAAAAAGATAACAACAGTATTTGTGTTAAAAAGTTAACAACAGTATTTGTGTTAAAAAGTTAACAACAGTATTTGTGTTAAATGTTTTTATATATTTGGTTGTGGCTTCAGCTGGGCTAATTTATTAATTTATGTGTTGCATGACTATTGACCATCGTGGCTCGAATGTCCATCCAGACAACATTTAAAAATACACTAAGGCACTTGTATGCCATTTACTGTTGGAGTCCACGGGCGCTAGCAACTTGGGCAGAAGATAATCATGTCTTTATGTTTAGGTTGTAGACGCAGTTTTGATCGAACCTTAATCAGGTGGAAATGGCCGTCTTGGTCCATCGACGGGCTATGTTCAGCAGTTGAATGATAAGAGCTGATGATCTCAGTGGGTTTGCTTTGGAACCGGTACTAGACTCAATTGACGTTCAAAAAAATACTTTAATTGTACTATTTTTAATGAAATTTTTGACTTTGATAGTGATGATGATGAAGTAAGTCTCATGGAGTCGAATAGAATAGAATAATCATTTATTTGCCGATATTCGTAGCCGTTGACGAAAAATCGTCTATTAAGAGTGATCAAGAAATACCTCTTTGAAAGTATTTTAAATACCGAAACATTAATTAATATTAATAATATTTTGATACCAAAGTTATTTTCCCCTTCCAAAATTAGACACGAACAAATCACTTAAGCCAAATCCACTTCATTGAGAAGTTCGGGAGTTACACGGCCCTGCAACATTAATGTATCATAAATAATAGAATATGCTCTTAACGCCATTTGTTTATTCAAAAGTTATCGTTTTTCGGTTTTATGGGATGTATTGAAATATTTCACGGCCTATGTTTGTGGCTATCGAATATACATTTTATGAGGTTATATTTTGATGTCTTCTAACAGTTATTACAATACCTATTTGACGGGGTGGTTAAGCAACCCATGAGAAACATCCTTAGATGCATCCTTAATAAGAGACCATTGCTCGCTCACCAGTGAAGGAAAATATCGTGAGGAAACCTGCGTATTCATATTATGCGTAGGGTCACAAAAAATCATTGAAGGTGTGTGAACTGTGAAGTTCAACAACCCATTATACCCGTATGGGTTCAACGCATCGGTAAAGTAAAGTATGCCCCGATTCCTCGCCTGATTTCGAGGAGGAGACCCGTGGTCATCAGCAGCATTATATTATAATGATTGATATTTTCAAGTGGGCATGAAATATTATATAATTCTTTCATTTGATTGTAATGAAGGTTATTTCCTTACTATATTACTATTTGTTTTATGACCATTAAAATACGTCAAAATTAAAAAAATAATAATTATATCATACGCTGTACGAAATAAGTATATATCGAGAGCCAAGATTTATCGCGACGGGGGCATCACGACACGGCAGCGTCACGGCATTGTAAGGTCAAAGCGTGATAATAGATATCCCCTTAAAAAATAAAAGAACACACAAGAAAACATTTGTCCATTCAGTGCGACGTTCACCAACGCATTATAAAAATACTTTGAAATGACATATCAATTCAACATTCAAACACTGCGTCCATCGGATCGAACCATAACAGAACTGACCCGTTGAACTACAGTCCGATTGAGCTACGAGCCGTTGAACTACAGAACGATTGAGCCACGAGCCGTTGAACTGTGGACCGATTGAAAGGAGCGGCGGAGCGGTTAGCCGTCAAAAGCAACATTAATTCCGCTAACGTCTTGCTGGAACTGTTTGTGTTGAAATATTTACAGCGGTGGTTGTTATGTTTTTATTGTTGGCCGAGCTACAAAGACTACGTGACCTGCACGTTCGAGTGGGTTTTTGTCTTAATAAATTATCACCATTCAGGAAATGTTTAGATTTCTTAATTCTTTAGCGCTAGTATAATGTAAAATGACTCTACACTTACATGCCTTATGAATGCTAATTAAATCATTCATCGTATTCAATTTGTTATATTCCAAACGTAATGTTTATTAAATATGTTTTTGATAAACAAAATTATGTACACAAATGGAATAAAGTCAATATGACTATTGGGAAAATATTATGTAAATAATTGTAGAACGTTAAAAATGTTTTTCGGTATGTTATATTGTAGATTATTAAAAACACAGTATCTTTAGATAAACAGTTTTGTATATTTAGATATTATACTGTACTAAGAGCACTTTCACTCGCTGACGAAATCATACAAGTTGTGTCCTCTTTAATATTATGATAAGAACGTGATGATATAGACGGATTTGAACCCGCTGCTCAATTCTATCATCATAATAATGACCATGACTTCCAAGTCGAGGGTACATTTCTGTGATCATAGCAACTGACACTATTGTAATATCAGATAAAAAATTTATTTCGGTCCATCAATAGACATAGGTCTCTCTCAATGAACGCTACGACGACCTATCGCCGCTCGCACCCTAGGATGATATTCATTCTGTTTAAATATTAATTCAAATGGGGAAAGTGATCGCGTTAAGACGCGAACCAAAGAGTCCAAAACACATATCAAACAAAGCTAATCTCTAAATATATCAGAACAAATAATGTCCATTTAAATCCTTTGAAGTCCTGTTGGTTCTTCTTCACGGAGTTATTTTTACTCCGCTGTCTTGTGATCTGTAAATCTGTTCGCGACTGTTTGTATTTGAGAAACGGTGTTTGCGAAGTTTAAATATATTTTTTCATTATAATATTATATCTAATTTTTTTAGATAATAATAAGGATATATATTATATACATTTTATAAAAGAGATAGCATTATTACAATCATATATTTAAATAAACATAAGACAAAAATATACTAAAACTACCTAAAATAAACTATATACTATATCAAATTAAAAATAAAAATAAAACTAAATAATATAAAAAATCGACCCCAAGTCGCTACGCTAAATGTCTTGGTTTTATCTGACTCTATAAATTGAGATAGTATTTGATCACTGCCTCGTAACGATGGACTCGGATGATAATTATAAAAGATGTTTGTAGAAGAAATATGTACAAAACGTTAACTCTATATTTACGCCTGGTTCGAAAGTTTGGCGTAGCTCAACGCGCATGCTGGGTGTTTCTTTGGAAACGAAGACCTCTGCCTTAGAACTAAAGTCTTTAACTTTATCACGCGAAGAATGTTATCACGAAAAGAACGGATGGTCGAAGCTTCTAGAGTGAAAGACGCGTTTAGGTAGCCGAAGTGTTGGTCGGCCATTAGACGATCTCCGGGCAGAAGTCGGTCCGTGTTGGATGCTAGTGGCAAGGGGCCGGTGGAGACTCTTAGAGTGAGGCCCTTCTTCCTCCTTCCTCCTTACGGTGTTCCGTAAGGAAGACTGTGTTGCTCTAAGATATTTCTTCGATAAACATTTTTAAATATCTATTTTTGCTGACGTGATACTTTTTAAAGTTCAAAAACGATTCATATTGCTAATTATAACACATGGCAACATCTTGAACATAATTTTAATTCCACATCTTATCCGCCAAAAATATTCGGATAATTTCTCGAATTTCTCCCAAAATATTTACCCGCAGCCAGTAATTCCGGCGGAATAACGAGATTATTGAAAAGTTCGTTAAAATATTACCAGTAATTAAAACTGCGAGCTATTTATTATTTTTAATTACACCGAAATACAGGAGTTAATGTCGATTGTCTGCGGCCGGAAAATGGACTTTCTGGACTTTTTATCGATGTGTTGTTATAATGATCATCTGCTGTCCACTGCTGTATAGTTATATACCATCTTCAATGAACGCCGAGACGAACAAAATTAACACCGCATCCAACTATTACTGAGCACTGCACGGAGAACAATATATAACTTCAACGGCTATTTGCCATCTCATCATCAAAAAAGGATGATTATCAACAGTGTCATCGACAGCATTATCCATGAACCTTCGCCGTTCGCGTATCAATAATATCAATAAAGAGACCACTTACTACCACATGACTAGACCGTGTTATATATTTAATATCGAAAGCATTGACCTTGGCCTATCGCTGACGTTTGTGACCATTACCGAAATAAAACAAAAATCTGAAAAATAACCCGAATCCAGATAAGAACGACCTCCGTACAGTGGCCGGTGTTGGATGCGTGTGGTAAGCATTCCGACATCTTGACGTTCATTAAAGGCCTACGTTCAGCAATGGACCGATACAAGCTGATAATGATGATGAAAACTACACAGCCTAAAAGTAGGACAGCCATAAAGGGTGCCGTTTCTTGGGTACGAAAGTTTGGAAACTTCTAATGTTTTTAGGATTCGCTACCCTAAAAATTTGGTACCCTGTTTCCACTTGAACGATTCACAATATGGTCGCAGCTTCCCCTTCCCTGTCACTCTCATGATACAAGCATTATTTATGATGATCGAGATGTCTGAGATACATTCATTTTTCTTATGGCAATATTGATTTAACTGTTTTGGAGAGGTCACCTTGAAAAAGAGTCAACTTCCAACAAAATAACGGTGGAGACATTGAGGTTTCGGAAGGAAAAGCATTTAGTAGTGTAAATAATAAATGTGTTATCCGGGATTTCCCGAGTGATTCCATCAAAGATATTTGAAATAAGTTATTAATATTTCTATGACTTCCATCTATATTTCCTGACGCTTATCTTTTACCATAAGGTGCCACGTCTGCCAGTTAGTCTGGCCTACTTATTTCAGATGGACGATGGTCCAGTGGTGGATGGACTCGGCCTCTTATGCGAGAGGCTCCGGGTTCGATCCTGACTCCCCCCCCCCCGTGTGTGCCTTGAAATGGGTTTTTCTAATTCTAACATGGTGAGGAAACCTGCATGCCTGATGAGATTGAAAGTCTTTGAAGGTATGTTTATTATGTATATTCACCATCCCGCACTGGGCCAGCGCGGTGAACTATTAGCCCATTACCCTCCTCGCCTGATTTCGGGGAGTAGACCCGTGCCCAGCAGTGGGACATAAAGGGTTGATACTTACTTACTCATTTCAGAACGGTTGAATTGCGTAGGGCTATGGTACATGTGAAGCAAATAAAGCTGACGAAAAGAATCAAAGACAAATGAATCATCTAACAAGGTGCTTATAAAATATACAACTTTTTAATAATGTTAAGTTATTCGGACATCGAAGTGGGTCGGTCGCCTCACACAATACTTAAATATGCCATCAAAACAAGCTACCGGGAGTAAATACACTTAACAGCCGTTTTATTTGGTGTTTTCCGAAATAAAATATTTTATTCAATATCGAAGCAAGCCTTTTTATTGAGCATCAACAGTTTACTGCCGATTTGGTGAGTAAATTTTGATCTTGAGGGGACTCAGTAAAAGTTATGAAAAGGCTATTTTACTTGACAATTTCGAAGCATATTTTTGTGCATCTCAAATATATTTGAGTATAAGTGTTTTATTATTCGAACACATTTCAACGTACCACGTACACACGTTTGCTCTGGTCATTATTTCAAACTTGATAAACTACGAGTACTCGCAGGAGAACTTCTTTTTTAACTAAGGATTATTTATGAGGCTATTAAAATTGAAGCAAAGGATGTACTTTTGATACAAAGATATATCTGGTTATCGCCATCTCAAGATTGATTCATTTCATTTCATTCAAACTGAGCGTAACAATATGCGTAAATCGTTTATTTAAAATTATCAATCATCTTAAAGTGTTCATCGTCAAAGTCCTGCTGACTAAGCATGAAACCAGGACTGCATTTAAAAAAATAGACAAAATTAAAAATCAGTTTAAAATACACATTAATTATTTGACAAACGAGAAAGTGTGAAGAATCCCTGATCGTGCGAGCTCACGCGGACTGCATTTAAAAAAATAGACAAAATTAAAAATCAGTTTAAAATACACATTAATTATTTGACAAACGAGAAAGTGTGAAGAATCCCTGATCGTGCGAGCTCACGCGGACTGCATTTAAAAAAATAGACAAAATTAAAAATCAGTTTAAAATACACATTAATTATTTGACAAACGAGAAAGTGTGAAGAATCCCTGATCGTGCGAGCTCACGCGGACGGCGCGCGGCGGGGAACAGAGATTAATGACACTAAATCGCCCGAGCCCCTCCCGCGCCGCTCCTCCCTCACCACCGCACTACCCCCGCACCGCCCTTCCACCCCCCGCCGACGCCGCGCATCAATCACTTAGCCCTTTGATGTATTATTTACCCCGGAGACTTATTTTCGTGTCTCCCGTGTTTTCGAGGGGAGGGCAAATATTTTTCAAGAGCATCTGTCATCGGAGCCGGGCGTCCCGCGTCCCGGGAGGCCGAAACTATATTATTTATAACGCTTTGTGTGGATACTTTTTAAGATTTTATCGTGGTTTATTATGTTTTCAACCCTGAAGAAGACGAGTGTTACCGCTCCGTAGTTCTCGGGATAGAGATATGATTTATAAAACCGGTTCCGCCATTTCATCAGCTCTTTAACAGTAGCCTTTTTTTACATATTCATATGACCTTTTAATATTTTAATCTAACCACGGCGAAGCGCAGAGAAAGGGTTATTTTTACCAATCGGGTGGTCGAGTAGTCAGGTCGGGTAATTGAATCCCGAGTTCTGATAATTTGTATGATGAATATAGATGTCTGCTCCGGATCATGGACGTGTCTTGTTATGTAAAAAAAAAATATCAACCCTTATAATATGTCCCACTGCTGGGCACGGGTCTCCTCCTCGAAATCAGGCGAGGAGGGTAATGGGCCAATAGTTCACCGCGCTGGCCCAGTGCGGGTTGGTGAACTTCACATACCTTCAAAGACTTTCAATCTCATCAGGCATGCAGGTTTCCTCACGATGTTCTCGTGTGCACTTAGAAATTTAGAAAAACCCATTTCAAGGCACACACGGACGGGTCAAGATCGAAACCGGAACCCCTCGCATAAGAAGCCGAGTCCGTCCACCACTGGACCACCATCGCTCCGTCTTGTTATGTATTTATATAAATTTCTTTTAAGTTCCTAGTACACGCACTACTAGTCCTTACGAGCTTACCACGGGACTAGGTTAACATGGTGTGCCTGTTTGATAGTCTTAATCGTATTTATTGTTTATTCTAATAAACAATATTGCAATTTTAGCAAATGAGATGTCAATGTTTATTTTTAGTTTGATATAAGTAAGTATATAGTTTATTAAGTATTTTTAGTATATTTTTGTATAAATATGATAATATTGTATTGATTTTCTATTTAATTTGTTTAAGATGTCAATCTATTTATAATTTGCTCTAGGTTACTGGTACATTTATCTGACTTCAAATTTCCATTATTCCATTACATTATTTCTCTTCATCCGAGTTCCTGTCGGAGTTTTTAAACTTTCATAACTAATAATATTATTGTTGTCGCCTATGCGAATTTCACTGACTATAATGAAACAACTTTTACAGGTTTAATCGCGGTTTATTACGATTCTTACATTCCCGGCGTTTCGGATACCGCGATAATATCCGTAAAAGTTGTTTAATTTTAGCAATGATTGATATCATTTGAAAATATATTAATTACCCTACCTCACTCGTACAATTTTACTTGAAGGTTAATTTATATTCTTGAACTTTAATCGTTTAAAGTTTAGAACTAGTAATTAAGGTCAGATATTTATTGGACCATCGAAACTTCCCCGCCACAGAGTCTGTTTAGATTTGATCATCATCAGGCTGCTCAACGTCCTGGCATCTAATTGCCGTTATTAATATCATCATCCTTTCGTCGTTATCTTACTTAAAAGACATATTTTGTATAATCTACAACTGTTACATTTTTATGGGCGTCTATGAACGACACTAAACAACCTTCTCTTTATAAAATAAAGACACCAACTTAAAAATTAAAAACACATTTTTTTTAACTTTTGTGTTTTGATTTTTTGTTTGGAACTAGCCCAGACAAGACATGTTAAGTTTCTGCGCCAGTCATAAGTCATAAGTCATTTATTTCACTTAAAATGGTGGATACAATAGGTTAATTAGTTCTTACACATCCTACCATAACAATGGTGTGTGAATATGTCAATGTGTGCAAGTTATTATGATTATTTAACATAGAAAATACAAATTCAGTTAGGTACATATTATTAGTCAATTTCAATGTTAATATAAAGATCATAAGACCATTTTCCAAAATGTTACATTGTCATGATAAATATTCAATTATTTTAAGCGATTAAAATCATCAATTATATTATATGTAAAATCATAACAATAATAAACAATACGCAGTCAAAAATTTCGTTAAAATAATAATAATTATTACTCGATATTTAAAAATAATAATAATAATAATAGTTGCATGTCAAATATTTATATTTATAGTAATAGTAGTAGTACACTTTTTGTCTTGCCCTTGTCCCTGAAATACAGCAAAGCTGTTCAATATCACAAACATCTTCAGCAAAATAAATAAAAAAGCCTTCCTTTGTTAGACCATGAGAAATATTCTGAATCATTTAAGTGATAATATAATAATGTAGTATTATTGTACCTTACGTCTTGTAATATGTACCAAATAAGTTGGTTCGATTTTACATAAAAAGAGCTATCGAATAAATTCCTTATCTTATGCGATTCCTAATAACTGCCAGTAGGGCTCTATTCTGTAAAAAAACTATTTCGATAACGAGCTTCACCTGATTGATAGAACTCACTTTACGCTCACTTCTAAAGCGAACTATAGTCGATATTATAGTCGAGTTTTAAAGAATACTAGTTCGTCATAATATCACCGCGGATTCCGCTTTCGAGATTCGAAAACGACCTTAAAGAATAGCCCTGTAGGGCACACAAAACTCCCTAAGTAATTATGTATAAATATTACTGTTCCTACATGTATTATACAAAAAACGTTTTGAATAATTTAATTACCAAATGAGGGTTCAAAGATCCCTCAAACATCCAAGACGTGGTCCGCGGGAGCCAGGCTGGATATTCGTTAATGTTTATCCTAATTAAGTGAAGGAACGAGATTTATTTAGATAACATTTACTACCGAGTTTAGCTTTTACACTGATTATGTTATGGGAGTGTAGCTCGTCAGGTCACTGACCGACCAACACGAATATCTTTTTGTCGTCGGTAATAAACTTGTAATATTTCACATGATAATTGCCAATAAAAAGAAATAATATTCCATTAAGATCCTGTTTCACAATCTCCAGATAAGTTCCGGATAGGCTATCCGCAACATATTTGACAGATACTCCATACTCTATCTGTCAAATATGTTGTGAATAGCCTATCCGGAACTTATCTGGAGGTTGTGAAATAGGCCCTAAGGGTATAAAAATCTAAAATATGGAGCACTGACACAGATGAGTCTTTACACTACGCGGTCAGCTGATGTGAACTAAAGGCGCCGCCATATTGGCCTCCGACCGTCACGCGACATGCAACACATAGACGAAAAATGAAAAAGTCGATGTAATAAAAGTCTATCTTTGAAAAGATACAATGAAACATCTTTTATGGATTTTATCGCAGTTTATTAAGTATTTTACATGCCAGTTTAGGATACAGCACTCATTGATTGTGGATAATGTGAAGTTAGTAAGTAAGTAGTAGTTGGTTAAAGTTGTTTCATTAGAATGAGTGAAATTCGTGTAAATATAAGAAAACAATAGAAAAGCATATAATTCATTGAGGATGCTGAAAGCGTTGCATTCTTATTATTATTTTGATACAGACAAGAAAGCTTAGAAGTTGCACTCATTTCAACTTTTTATGCATACTGTAAAATATCTTATAGGCTAATGACTTATTCTTAAGGTGAATAAACTATTAACAAGGCTAGGAACAATGCCTTAGATAAGATTTAATTTATTTTCATTGTGTCTGTGTTCATGAGGTGTAGACGCAAACTTTTACGATTTAAATCTTTTTTGACGATTTCGTCGCGGCAAAAGATCAACACGTTTGTTGAATGCGTGTATCGCTTAGTGTGCAAATTCAAAGTTATTGTTGTATAAAAATGTTTTTTGTTAACAATTATTAAATGTCCCATTGCTGGGTACGGGTCACCTCGAAATCAGGCGAGGAGTTTATCGAGGCGCTGGCCAAATGCGGGTTGGTGAACTTCACACGTGTTCAAATACTTTTTTAATCTCGTCGAGCATTCCCCCGAGTTCCCCTCACCGGTGAGCAAACAATGATCTCGTTCAGTTCAGTAGAATTTTAGGAAGAACCTATTCAAGGCACCACACGGGTCAGGATCAAACCAGACCTCTCATTCAAGATGGAAAGTCCACACCCACTGGACCATTGTTGCTTAGTTGTTTTTATAATAATATAAACTTAATTTTTTAAACTCCTTCAAAGCAGGCGTATCTCAAATCGATCGTATATATTTTGCATTTTAATGAAGCATCATACATATATTAATTTGTATTTGGAATTTAAATAAATATCATCTTACAATATAACTAACTGTCCTACTGTAAGAGACTTCGATCTGCCAAGAAGTAGTAATTTCGTTTAGAATAATAACACGTTAGTATTCTAAGTAAGGTATTATCCCTATTAAAAATAAAGTTGATCGTAAAAGAGTGAGAATAATTAGTCTGTATTTTACAATGCTAAAATATAATAATAAAAAAAAAAAAAAAAAAAAATGGGTCACCTTTATCATTTAGGGGTTTCAAAAATACACGTTTGAGGCGTGATGACGTCACTCGACTAGTTTGTGACAGATCTAGGGACCTTTATTGTGGTGGCAGATGTCATCCTTGATCCTTGGATGACACCAGCAACCCGTAGTTCCAGGTAACCACTGGTTCCCAGAGGTATGCTCATCAAGCATACCGCGAAAACCAAATGCATAATAACGTGAACATCTCACGTTTGCTTTTATAATATATGATAATGTAAAGAAAATACGCAAAGTTCACAAACTACGTAATAACTGTATGAGACAGGACAATTTCCCTCGACTACACAAGTAAACTTGGTACGAGCCAAGACGTCAACACGTCCCACCGTAATTTCCGACCTGAACTCATCTCAGTGACCACATTGTTAGAACAGTAATTATATTAGCCTACAGCTAAATTAGCCCACAGCGAAATTAGCCCCGGACTTAGCTTTCGTTTTAAAACTCCACGTAGATAAATGCCAACCCTTTGAATCGTATTCTGTACTCGTACATTTAATTGGAGCGACTCTGCTAATATTCGTTTAGTACAGTAAACTCAAAAAAGAAACAAACGAACATGTGTTTTAGAGGTCGGGCCGGGCAATCAGACTGGGTTCAATTCTGACCCTTGCGACTTTTCTAAGCTTTTCACCGGTGAAGGAAAACATCGCCAGGAATCCTGCATGCCTAGACATATTCATAGGCTAGATGTGTGGAGTTTTCACCACCCCACATTGGGCAAGCATATATGCCATACTAGTATGAAACCTTCCTCGGTTACCCGGAGGCTTATGCCTTGGCGATGATGAGGCGGCATAAATGAACACAATAAACCTGCAGGCCACGGACGGACGGACAAAACATTTCCCACCGGCCCATATAATAATAATACACAAAATGAAATGAACAAGCTTAAAATAACCTTTACCAGTTCCCATTTACAAATTTTCGATCCAACAAATAACTAACAAGTCGCTATTTCACTCGTTAAATAATTAAAATTAAATTGATAAATGTATAATAATTGCTGCTACTTGGAAACATATTTTAGTTTGAATATATGAAAATGATAATAATATTTCCGTATTCAATTATTATGAATATTAAAGTACTGAGAAATATGTGTTCTGCTCGATTGTATGGGTACATGACGCTTACTACCGGGAACAGCTTTGCTGTGTTTCGGGAACGTGAGCAGTGTTATCGTGTCGTGTGAATAATATCTATGACTTGATACATAAGCGACGATGGTCTAGCGGGTACTGTCTCTTGTGGAGAATATGGTCTTGCCGGGACCAGTCTGTCGCTCCCGCAGATAAGGATCCCTCAGATAGCGGCTGAATCCTCACAAAGCGATTTTAGGATATGCATCAACATCATAGCAACATCCATAGCGTTAATCCATATGAATTTTAGCAAAAATACGAGTTCAAGTAAATATTGTACAAAGAAAGTACAGCTTTTTAATTATTTAGAACACGTTAAAGTTCGCCTTTTGATGAAATGTTTCAACCGTGTATGTAGTCCTATGCCTGTAAGTCTTTTCACAGTGAATTACATGCAGAAATACCGGTCAGCGTAAAATTAAGTTTACCTGAGTTACCTCATGTATGAATAAATACGGTTTATTTATGGAATACATTTCGGGATTTTTCTTTTCGAGTTAACGTTTTCGCAGTGTAAAATTGTGGCTTTTTTATTTTTCAGTTAATATTGTTCTAATATGAATTTGGGTGAAGTTTGTGAGTAAAAACTTGAGCTGTAGACTGTTGGAATGCTCGGTTTATCTTCAACGTTAAACTGAACGGCTGCGTCTGTTAGCTGCTGGACATAAGATTAGGAGTTTATTATTGCTTAACAATGCAATTGCGAGGAGAGCGAGCGAGGAATCGCTAATCTATTTTAAGGCTCATATTATTCATTCATCGTCATCATCATTAGCCTTTATCCATCTACAGCTCCATCCAACCAGCTACGCTAACGCTGTCTCCACTCTTGAACCTTATTGGTCCATCGGCCATCTGTTTTAAAGTATCAACTCTTATATGTCCCACTGCTGGGTACGGGTCTCCTTCCTCGAAATCAGGCGAGGAGGGTAATGGGCCATAGTCCACCGCGCTGGCCCAGTGCGGGTTGGTGAACTTCACATACCTGCAAAGACTTTCAATCTCATCAGGCATGCAGGTTTCCTCACGATGTTTTCCTTCACCGGTGAGCGAACGATGGTCTCGTGTGCACTTAGAAATTTAGGAAAACCCATTTCAAGGCACACACGGACGGGTCAGGATCGAACCCGGAACCCCTCGCATAAGAGGCCGGGTCCGTCCACCACTGGACCACCGTCGCTCTGTTTTAATATTCATTAATTCGTATTTTTATATTCCTTAGGCAAACAGGAAAATGAGTCACTTGACGGTAAGTTGTTAGCGTCACCCATGAAAATAAGAGTTGTCTAACCTCATAGGCAAGACAGTAAGTCTCAGCGTCAGTAACTTCACCTTTTTCTTGCCCTTTGCAAAACAGCGAAGTCATTTTACCCGCGTGGTAATCCGGGTATGCAGAAGAGCTGCACGACGCAGTCCTACCAAAGGTACTCCAGGTAGCAAAATATAAAAACCATAAAATCGCTCTCAATAATAAATGATTTCGAAATATATTTTCGAAAATCGCATTTTGTTATTTGGTGCGCCGCCCGACCCGGTTCCAATTCACTATATTCATATATTTTGTTTGTTTTAAGCACACGGATAAACAAATACGGGTATTGTGGGACGCTTCCCGTCCCCGGCGTGTTCCGCTGGAGCCTTCTAGTATTTTTAAGATATCACAAATATTATTTTACGTACTATGTGGGAGTATTTTTAGCGTCCTGTAAAAGGATGCAAGACTGACACTTCACTGCATACGTATTATGTCGCTTGAATATTTAACCGCCTGCACGAAAAAGCCCTTATGTTATAAATTGTACCATTATGCTCTCTTTCAATGAGATTTGATGCGTGTTTTATATTTCAGATCAGATTTTTATTGCAAGATCATCAGCTCTTTTCTTGTGCTGGGTTTTTGACGTTGACGTTTTTTGTTGGGCAACTTTTATATGTGAATACTTTAAATATTTACATTTGTTTGCTATATACAATAAAATAAACAATAAATTATTCATGCTGTACTGGTACAGCTTCGAAATTTAAAAAGTTAGTAACTACTCTTTCAAAGAACCGAAAAGTTATTTTGGTCATGTACCGCCATCATCTAGATATTTGGTTTGGCTTAATAGAGTAAGATCAAAGCATCGATTGCTGATGTAAAACTAATTTAATTGTTCTGTAATTTTCTATATTTTACACAACAACTAAGAACAACTGCAGCAGAGCTCACCAATAAACAATATAGGCCTAAAATTAATAAGAAATTTCTGGAAGAAAGAAATCAAATGAACTGTATAACAAGATTAGGACGGCGTTTAACATGGAAACACATTCGCACTTAGCTAATAGAGAAAATACGGTCGAGCGATGCATTATTGAAGACTCTGGGACTCTGAAGTATTTAATTATGCATTGAACATAGTTTCAGGAACTGATGCACATGTTTTCCAGTGTGTAGTATGTTAAAGGTGCTTTCATCATTATCATCATCACCACCATCCATATTATTGGCCTTTATCCGTCCATACATAGTAGCTCCATACCGATAGTAGAACCATAGTAGCTGACATACCGATCATGCTGCAAAGCGGCTACTTCTAGATATACCATCGTGAGGAAACCTACACGTCTGATGAGATTGAAAGTCTTTGAAGGTATGTGAAGTTCACCAACCCGCGTTTGGCCAGCGCATCGATAAACTATGGCCCATTACCCTCCTCGCCTGATTTCGAGGAGGAAATCCGTACTCAGCAGTAGGACATAATATAAGGGTTGATACTTACAGGAAGAAGATCGCAGGATGCTTGCGAGATATATTTGTGGCTTTTTACTACAGTCAATGAAGGCATCAATGGTGATTATAGTGGATAAGGTGAGTCAGGGGTAAAGGCATTTGCCATGGAGAAAGCCTCTTCGTTATCGAAGCTTATATTATGTCCCTGTTGGACATATTAGTTATTCTACTGGAAATCAGGCCAGGTGAATTTCGGGCTACCGTTTACTTATCATCATCATCAGAATTTATCCGTCCACTGCTCAACATAGGCCTCCTTCAATGAACGTTATGGCGACCGATCTCTTGCTACTTACTATACACTATAAAATCGGGCAGTAAACTTTACATACCCACAAAGTCTTAATCTTATCAGACACTCTGGTTTTTTAATTAAATCTATACGTCCTAAATGGCCGATTTTGATGTATTCTATTAAAGGATTCGCGAATAATTTGCATTCATAATTCAGTCATGTTTTGTACAGGATGACGTCTGTCGGGTCCGCTAAGAGAACTGCATTTCGCAAGTAAGATTACCAATTGATGAATTAAAAACAACATTTGATCAGGTGCCTTGATGACTCGACTAGTATGTTGATGTTAATTGGAAGAGAATCTAAAATGATTGATGATAGTGCTGATTCAATTGTTGGTGATATTTTAAAGTTTTAATTAACTCGAAGTTAGATTGCTGCGGCAACACAATGGAAAGTTTATAATTTAAAATGACTGTAGTTGGCCGGTGGTTATTTAGTTACGAGTGGAAATGCTATAATTTGATTATATTACTGACTTTCCTCGACTTTAATCAGGTATTCTGTGGATTATTAAAAAAAAGCAAAGATAGACTCCCATGAAACGAATGATTTACTGGAATTTTATCAATCTTATCTCTGGCGAATGTGATTGGATTGAAAGTGGTGCCAATAGCAATAGGTAACCTAGAGGGCTAGAGGGGATATTACCTACTTGTATTAGTACTTACATTATTGGTCCTACACTTCTTTCGTAATGTACTGTTTAGTTCCACTATTCGTTGTTGTTGCTGTCATCTGTGTTGCTAAGACCTACAACGAGCGTTTGATACGATCTCACGGATCCCGAATATACGTCGCACAATAACGTCCCTAAAAAATTAAAACGGGTTTTCTAGTTTTATTCCCTAATTAAAGAAAAGATAGCACAATAACTTATTTAAGGCAGAAAGCAGGTATAAGAGTTATACAGATATCCGTAACAAATTCGGCTTGTGACACCTGACACCATTAATTATGTTCTTCCACGATACAGCTGTTACTCTTAAATATACATGATGGTACTGCACAGAGTCCCAATAAACTGCATTATTCAATCATTACCATGAATATAAAAGCCGGTTGCGGTGGAACATAATTGACCGCATCCGCAATACAATATGCAATATTAATTGTAGCACAACTTGTGCAAATTCTGGCAAAATCAATTGCGACCGATACCACAAATGGGGAATCGTTTGGGTTTCTATTTCGGGGTTGCTTACACCTAACTGGAGCGGTCATTATGAGAATATTCCGGCAATTGCAGCGCTACCGTAACTATTCATATAATCATAAATGATAAACTATTTTTAAGTTTATACAAATCCAGAACAGGAGATATCATTAGAATAGCTTTAGTTGGCTTACATGCGTTAATATTGGTCTATTAAACATGAACAAAAGATAAAGACAAAAGATAAATATTAATGTCATCCTTGACGGGGGATTATCCATTTGGCCATTTATTGAGAAAAGTAAAGTTAAATAGTTCACGGTAAGAAGGCGATGATAAAGAGGACCAGAGGCAGAAGTGTCACCAGCATGATTTATCTAACGCAGTGATAGTCTTTCACACATAGCAAATATAAGCAACGGTTAAAAGAAGCATCTAAAATAGAAAACGAAACGTTGCCAGTCAAAATCAGAATACGCTCGAGTATTCATCGTCTGCCTAGCCTTTTCCCAACTATATATTGGGGTCGGCTTCCAGTCTAACCGGATTCAGCTGAATATCAGTATTTTTTTATGGAGCGACTGCTTATCGGACCTCCACAACCCAGTAACTGGGTGATACTGTACCCCGCGGTAAGACTGGTTGTCAAATTTTCGGGCTTCTGACGACCCGTAACGACTGCCAAAGATAAACGAATGACAGCCGGGACCAACGGCTTGACGGCATTTCCGAGGCACGTAGGAGTCTCGGTGTGTAAATATGGTCACCCATCCCACCCACGGACCAACCTCGGCAAGCGTTGCTTATCCTGGTGGATCGATCCGCGCGGCTGTTACCACTGTGCCACGAGCTCCTCGATATAGAATAGAGAATACACTCGAATATTCGTCGAGTTAAAAAGCGTGTGTAACCGTAGCAGTCAGCACTCATAAGTCCATTGACCAGGGCAATCTATTTAATAGCTCATTTATAACAGATATTTCCAAATTACTAAATGTACCAGTAGCTCGAAGTACAGTCAGAATAATAAGCGGGAGGCGCCCGAGGGCAGGCAATGTAATTTAATGTGATTTTGTCATAATTTGCTATTTCAAAGGGCAGGTAATACGCCGCGCCGAGCGATGGTGAATTGAGTTGCAAAATGAAAGAATTACTTTTAAAATATCCACCAAAAGGCTGATCAAAATTATGAATTTCCATGAGGAAAATTGCTGGCGTATATTACGTTTTCCTAACTGCCCAAGGAAGGTAATTTTTTTAATGTAAGTGTTTTCTTTGGCTAGCTCTGGAGTGTTGTTGCTGGATTTTAGTTAGATTCTTGCAGAACACTTCTTAATAGAATATCTAAATGTATGTTTTAAGTGCCAAATTTCACAATGTTTAAGTTTACGTTAATTTGATGGCAAACTGGCGTAGACGACCAGCTGATACTAAGTGGCCACCGTCGTCTTAAACTAGTTTGACTCGATCTAGCCCAAACAGTTCATATAGTGTTACCTGTTCTAAGACATAAGGTACTTTGTCTCAATATCTGTACTGTCTGTCTTGTCCTTCTCTCTGAAACACATCAAAGCTTTTTTACGGGAGCAAAAGTTGGAATTTCGAATCCAATTGTGTTTATTATTATGTAATATAAAAATATTTTACTTCCTCAACATAATATTTATCTTTATTTTATTTGTATTTTCTTTATGAAGATTAGCTCGTATCAAACCACGTCCATGCCATTATTTTTCGTACCAAAAATGTTTTGTACAAACTTCCATTCTATTACTGGCATATAAAAAAGAATACTTTTCCCCAATTCAATATTATCGGCATTGCCTGTATTCAGTTCATTGACATCATTTTATTTTTTCTCGTTTCTATAGTCCTTACTTTCTTTGTTGCTCCTAGTCCGGGTCAGTCACATTGACAGATTCTTGATATCCTCTTACGTCAATTTTCTCTCTTTTGTTCTTAGTTGTCGCTTTGTGAGGGTCTCGGATCTGCAGCCAACAGGATCACCTCAGCGACAGGCTAGCCTCGGGAAAGGCAAGATTACTCTTCGTAAGTGGAGACTGCCCGATCGCCCCTAAGCATTTGCAGCAGCAGTACCGTCGCGACATTAATTTTTTCATTGCCTCTTTATACTGTACAATATATTCCTTCTACTCTTTAATTATCATCATCATCGTTCTTATCATCATCAGCCGTTATCCGGTCACTGTTGGACGTAGGCCGGACCGGCCACTGCTCGGAGATCGTCTTCCCATCCGACTAATGTAAGACCAACACAAGTTTTATTTTTACTGTGTTAAGTTTTGTCATTCACAAAACGTGAACCAGGTGCACCGGACCACCTAGTATTAACGGGGTGCAGGTGATATCTTGCAAAGAGACAAACTACGCCGAACAAAGGACGCCACTTCAAGGACACGACATGACGATGGTGGACTTGAGCAGATTTTTGGTAATTTGTTCGTATGAACAACTTTATAAAGAAAGTAATTTAATGAGTTTAAACGTAGGTGATGGTTTCGAAGGCTACTCATCATTCCTTTCATAAGTAATGGTCATTATCACTGATCAACATAGTATGTACCGTAGTATGCTGGGATACATTTTTTACACCATAGGAAGTAAACGATCAGTCGAAGCGTTCTGGCAACTACAGACGTCTATACCCAAAATAGAGATTATAGATGCGTTGCCCCTTTTCCCTACCCCACCAATAGACCACCAAAAACCTTAAAACTTCTGCTGTTCATAATTATGATTTTATTTAAAAAAATCATCAGTCTGTATACGAAGCGAATCTGCGGGTAACAACTAGTACATTGTAGTTAAGCTTATGATAACGAATCCCACTAAGTTATCCCAAGTTCAAAAGTTACATAAGTGAAGTACAGCAAGTTAGCCCGCAAGTTGCGAGCGCAGATGGGGCCGCCTGAAACTGTTGCCGCACCACAAAGCCGCTATTATTTTTTGTACGAATGCCTTGGAATTGAAAAGACCCGTTCAAAAACTGAATTGAATTTATACGAATTCCGGTTCAGTTTAGAAAAACAATGCTATATGATTTTTGTGTGTGATGTTTTCCAGGTGATTTCTACTATTAGCGCTAGGTTAAAAAAAAAAATCAAATTAGAGGGCATGACAAACAATGATTATCGATATTTATTCAATCACAGGACTTGTACATCGAAGTCTCATCACAGGAGCCTTTGCAGTAAGAGCTATGTGGTTTAGTTACTCATATACAGTTGCTTCTGTGGTAAAAAGTAGATGTAACAAATTTTTGGGATCAAATATTTTGAATAGCAGATATGGGGTTGGCACTAGAACGGTAAATCCTGGATCATCTAATATATGAACAAGTACTATTAAAAGGTATAATACCATGTACTTTAGTTCGTGGTTCGATTTTATACTGTGGCATAAAATAAGGACCAACGAATATCACCTTGACTTTAACTTAAACTTGAAAGAATGGAACATTATTTATATTTTTACTACATAATATTTCACCATAATTGGCTGCTAATTGCTGGGTCAATATTTTTATTATTATCTGTTTAATAAGATTGTATCTTTACAAATAAATATCTCATTTTATTGACTTCACATATTTATGGTTTTAGGCAATTCCTTCGGCATTTCACTTTATCGATATTTAAGAAATCAACTTTTTATAGAGGAGGAACAACCCTCTTTGCCCTCCTGCCTTCTTACAACTTTGTATGGTAACAATTGTATCATTAGTTTTAATATTATAAAATCTCCATATTCGATAAAATTATTTTATTCCGCATCAAATTTATAAATAACACGTAGCTTGTTATTCCACACTTGAATTCTATCGACAGCTGCACTATTGTTGACGTAACAATTTCCCGGCACGATAATTAAATGAAAATAAACTAACGAATGTTCACAAATTGCATTACATCTTGCGCAGCACTCGCTCCACTCGCTCGACTCCACTCAGATGCCAATTTATCCGACAATTTTTACGCTGCGATATTTTGAAATCAATCATCGGAGGCAATTACTAGGTGTGGGTAGGGATGGGGTATTACACTGATTTGTCGATAAATATACCTAGAGGTGTCAGAGTATAAATATTTGTCAATTTTTGTTTTCCTTAAGTAGTTCGTATAAAAAAATCCATCAAAAATGTGTGCATGGGAATTTTGATGTAAATTCCATTTATTGCATTGGTTTACCTTAGTGCTATTGAGACGTTATTCTGTATAGGCAAGTCAATTTGTCGTAAAATTCTAAATAATATATCGACATTCATACAGATAGAAGATGGGTACCATGAATAAAGCAAAAATCAAATTTGATTTTGAATAACTCAATTTAACTCCCATAGATGCGACACTACGTACCATCAGGTTACACATTTTGATAGACGGTCATCAAATATAAATTCTTAAAATGCTATATATTTTCCTTATAATATTTTCATCAAATATCGATAAGTGTTTGTCCACCCCTGGCTCACGGCAGCGCAAACACACTCGCCGTTATTAACGGGTTGGCCGCAAGCAAAACAACAAGGAGGCCATTCTGCACGCCCTATTAACGCCTCGCTTGTACCGTGCCTCGTGCGTTGACAAACACACTTTAAATCAAATAGTTTATGGCCTTTTTGCGTCTTTCTGTACAAAAGTAGGACAAGGGATTAAAATTACTTGATACCTTGTTACTTTGGCAAGGCAAGGCCGGCAGGATAGGCAATAAAAAAACGAGAACATTTAGGTTAGATTTAAATTAATAGCTGACGTCTGATAAAAAATCTTCGGTGACCTAAATTTTAAAATAAAGTGGGTGACTGATTATTCAATACGCATCTTGCGGCAAAGATCGGGAATGGCAGTGGATTACTGGCAATCGAATACAGAACCGGAATAGAGTGGTAGTGTTATGGCATGACGTAAACGGAAAACACATTATTTTGTTTGAAATCAAAAACCGCCAAATTCTTGCTGCAACGCTGCGCCGTTTCTGCTCTCTGATTAGCCGAGTCACTGAGTTGGTCACTGATGGATGTTTGGCGGATGCGATTTCACATAGATGACCAGTTAGTTTGCATTGCTGTTATGTCAGTACCAAGTCACTGACTATTTGCGAATTTCTCTTTCTCACATTACTATTATGTCCGGCAACATTATGCTCGATATTACCGGCACTGAAACATTGCATCCTTTTTTGCGTGTATATGCGTGTATATCCGAGTCGTGTATAATATGCTTAGGATAATATATTCTAAAAAAATTGAATTATTTTAGTTAATTGATGATGTTGACTCAGTAATTAGAATAATGAAACATCTTTAACAAATGTTATTGCAGTTTATTAAGTTTTTTATGCCCGACTCCTCCTTAGTTCTCCTCGTTGGGCATGTAAAAAACTTAGTATACCACGAGAAAATCCGTAAAAGTTGTTTCATTATAATGAATTAAATTCGTGTAAGCATTAGGAAACCATACAGTAATTAGATATTTAGTCCTTCTACACTCTACACCGACTTATTGTCTTCCTCATGTTCAAGGATTAGGAAGAAAACGTTTGATGATAGAAACGATCGCGATGGCGAATCAAATAAATGATTTAATATAATAATTACCGACAGCAAATGAATCAGTTCGTGTCCGAACATGTTAAGTTAAAAGTTAAAATTAACTGTAATTATGTAGCGAGTGTTTAACGCTGATTGGATAAGAGTTACATTAACTGTGTTTCGCATTTAATATTGATATGGATCAACATGATCGGCGCAATTGCGGTTAGTATTTAGCGATAAACTTATTGTTTCAACCGGCAGATAGCGTTATCGACGTTTGGTTTTATTACATTCAATTATAGATCAATTTGTTTATCAATAATTATTATTTGCATTTCGAAATTTATTGGACTAGATACAATCATGAAAAGTGACTTGGAAAGACCATAATCTCACATGAAAGGTTCTTGGAAGCTAACTGGCGTAACGCATCTAAACATGTCATAAATTTTGAATAACTTTCTGGCAGGTGAATTGACTGTCCGTTTATGTAAACTTTGTGACACGTAAACCGACTGTCCGTTAGTGTAATAAAGAATGCAGCCCAGAACTATAATATCCATAAAAATATGTGTGACTCACAAAGGATAAGACGACTAATTCAACCGCCTCCAGACCAACCGTAGACGAAAAAAGAATGATAGCTGAACTATCATCACCACTTGAAGTATTACTCAATGCAACAATGAGTTTAATGTGAACAATAAAACATTTCTTATTCTAAGTAGTCATTAAAAGAGTCCGCGATCCAACAATGGTCGAATGTGGAATTTATAAATCTGTAGGAACTTCAAACGAAGCATTACTGTAAGGAACGTAAATTAATATAAGAAAAAAAGTACCTCAAAGTAAGCCAAAAATCAAAGAGCTCTCCGAACCTGCCTTAGTAGATGGGTCCTTAAGACGCAGTTGTTTGCAATAAATATACTTGAATTGATTGAAAATAGCTTGGGTCGGACGAGGAAGTAGCAACCTTGGATGTTTTGATGATGAGTTTTTTTTTAATTTATTTTTGATATTATATTAAATTAAGGTTTCTTAATAAACAAATTATGATCTCGTAATATCAAAGTTCATACTAAAGTAAATAATAATTATTATTATTACTAAAGTAATAGTAGTTATAGTGTAATAAGAGAAGGTAAATGAGGCGTTGAAGTGTTTTTTTCTTTCTTCCAGCTGAATGAGGATAAGATTTCATAATGTTAGTGCGGCTAAGTGTATGTTTGGCTGGAAAACGACAGAGGAAGACCACCTATGTGCGGGACTGAACATTGCCCATTGACATAGAGCAATACAATCGACTGCTCTAGACTCTAAATAACGCATGAATGATGCCTTATAATAGTAGAAGTATTTGACGATGCAATGATCAGGATAGAGTGGAAGCACCGAAAAAAAAAACAAAAAAAAAAAAATAAGACGATAATTTAGAAGAATAGTATTTAACATTGCCAGTGTATAAGAACTTTTTCTTAAGAGCCGATCTAGACTCGTTCAAACTCCCGAACAGCAATCCCGCATCACCTCTGGAGTAACTTAGTTGTGTTTATAGCTTCTAATTCTTACTAACGTCTTAGTAGGTTGAAGGTAGAATATACTGAATATTTAGTTTAGAAGACAAACGAAAAAGTATCAGTAACTCTTTCTTTTTAGTTGAATCATGTCCTTACTCCCAAAACGAAGAATTGACGCTGTAAAAATCATTTCTCAAATGTGTAATAGGCTAATGATTCATTGAAATAATAAATAATCTAAATAGTGGTAGTACTATATATAATCTAATGAAATACGTTATAGTAATCAATGCTAACAACAAAACCTTTAAAACTTTAATAAAGCAATACTTTAATAATTTAATAAAATGAAATAATAAAGAAAATAAAATAAATAAAAATAAATTAGCGAATAAATAAACATCTAAAAACAGAAAAATCCAAACCTAGATAGATAAGTGGCAACCAATTTAAATGATAAAAACGCGCGCGTCAAATGTTTACGCTGCCCAGTGGCTGGTGACCTGTACCAATTGCCACCTTGTCTCCTTGCGATAGGGTTGTATGTTGGGAGGCATCTCGCTTATCCGTTATCACAGGATCTGAGCCGTGAGTAATGAGGGCATTTCGGTGATGGCGCAGTTACGATAGCTGAAACACATTCTATTACCGAACAGTTTTCTGGGGTACTTTTTCTGGTCAGAGTGGGTTTCTGGGATTCGGTTTTTCTGTTTAAATTATATTATTGTTGTGGTATAGTTGTCAGCCTTTTTTCTGTCCACTGCTGGATAAAGGCTCCTTTCAACACTAAGACAACGGATCCGACCAGGACCAGGCACAACGTGGATACTCGTCTTTACTTGAGGGCGACGACCTTAAGCTTGTTTCAAACATAATTGATAATGATGATAGGGTAAGTGATTAATCACTACGTTTTATTAAAAATGTGGTGTCGTGGGACACCAGGTAGGAACGAAGTTCCTTCGGCTAAAAAGAAAGGTATTATACACTACTCGCTTGTGTATGCGACTGTCGCGCCTGCGCACGTCTCATTTAACGCTTTTATTCCACGCACTTTTTCTTACGGTTTTAATATCACATTTTTTTCAGTTCGGTTGCGCAGCAAAATCCCTATCCCCTCCAAGCCTGCCGTAAGGAACTACGTTCCAAAAAATTGTTTGCAATTAAAAAGTGCCAAATATCTAATATCATAAATTAAAAAAAATATCTAAATGGAATTTAATTATTAGTATTAGTAAAAAAAAAAATGTAGAGTTTTTTTATATTTTATTTAGAGGTAAAATAATGTAAAAGATCCGTAAAATAGCCCCCGTAAAATAATCGATATAAATACGAACATCATTAGTAAGGATTTGATGTCTTACCATGCTGAGTCCACCTGAAAAAGAGAGGTCCAGTTCAAGTTGGTCTAAGCATCTGACCAATCTTTGGCCGCTGGTAAAGGATCATATTATCGTAAGGAGATCTTCAGGCCTGGAGAGATCAATAGTATTTGATGAGACATGATGTTTACGACTGCTTGTGCCAACGCATAGGTAAAATATGGCTAATGACCTAACACCCTCCTTTTTGGATTCGTGGTGATCACACCTGCGTCCATCGTTGGGTTATGTAAGAGTCAATTAGCTCTGCTATAAATTTTAAGTTTCGTAAAAATTGTAATATTCGCGAATGTGCTTATTCAGTATGGCAATTATAACTTGCTTTCATGTAAGTTGCTGGTAGTTCAATCTAAGTTTTTTTCTACAATATGCTTACATGAAGTTTTCTATTCATAAAAATGTCAAGACTTTTCTTTATTCAGCACTTTTTTTTTACTTTAAGCACATTTTGAAACGGTATTAAATAATTTTCTTAAAAAATTTAAAACAGCACTTGGTGGTATTTTATATTATTTTAAATGAATTGGGATTATGTCGACGGTCTCCGTGCAATCATCTTGCCGTTCATTGAAAGGGGCTTACGTGGAGGGGAAGAGGATGATAATGATGATGATGTTTTAACAGGAAAATAAGACATATTACGTACAAATTAAATGAAATTCATCGACATGGTTATTTTCATTATTTGAACTATTTAAAACGGGATATTTACCATGTTTTTTAGTCTTATTTCGCAGACTCGTGAATATGACATTCGTAGACAATGTCGAAATATGGAGCTTCGCGAAATAATACTAAAACATATTACATATCTTCTTTTTTCTTCTTTCTTTAAATTTACGGGCGTAACTTTGGAACCGCTGTACCAAATTATATAATCCTTTTTTTGTTGTGTTGCTTATTGTCGACACAAGGTCAAACATTTTTTTTGGGTGAGGGCAAAAAGTGTTTGCTGGGTTCACCTTATAAGTATTTTATTTATTTAATTATTAAATATTAATTATAAATTATTTTACTATATTCGAAATATTAATTATAATATATGTTATTCATCTTTATGAATAATAATAATAATAATAATAATAATAATAATAATAATCTTTATTCAGTAATGAAGTTTACAATATACTATATCAGAGGCAGGAGTCCCCTGTTAAGTAAAGAAATACCTGTAGTTATTATAGGACTCCGCTCTTCCATAAGCATAATTTACAGAATGGTTCTAAGTAGACTTTTTTTTACCATTTAACGGTGTGTGAATATCAATAATTCGTGAATTTCGAGTCCATATTTAATCAATTTGTGTCCTTTAACCTTTACTCGGTGTCTGTCAATCAGATCTCGGTTCATGAGGGTTTAATCTGATATACGATCTCTGGTATAAATAAATAATCACCGCATCGTCTGGTCTCCAATGTCAGAGGTCAATGATCTATTGACTGATGTCACTTTGGCCACAATATTCCGACATTATATTGCTAAATAAAGACAAGACGGAGATCATGGTGAGTAAACCAGTATGGCCTGTAAGATTAAAAGTTAAACAGTGATGTAAAGTTCACTCCACATTGGGCCAAGGCTATGAACGATCGAACTTTTATTAATATGTTTATATAATTTTTGTATGAAAGATAAAGTTTTGTATGATTTTTACAATGTAATATTCGTTAAACACTTAATAAACTGCGATAAAATTCGTAAAGGTTGTTTCATTATAATGTGTGAATATCTCGTAAATATTAGAAAATAAAACAATCGATTCATCAAAAAATCATAAAGATATTACTTAAGAAACAATAACCAAAGCTATAACTGTTAATCTGTTACTTTCATTAACAGACATTCAATCAAGGAATGACTAAAATACACTGCATACAATCGCTGAAAAAACCGTTGAAAATGCTAAAAACCCCGATATTAACACACATCGTTAACGTCGATAAAATGTAAATGAATTCATCGGAAACCAGAAATTCACTTTTGCGGGAGCGTTGATTCGCAAATCGCAACAACTTGACTGCGTGCCGGGACTTCAGAGTATTGGGGTATTGTTTACGAGTACTGCTGGAGTTACGATAATATGGTATAAGGTACTTTATATATTTTACCTTTACTAAGATAAACTATGTCCGTGCAGTGGCCGGCCCATGTTGGGAGTGGGTTCCGTTGTCTTGGAGTTTATCGAGGTAGGCCTATGTTTAGCAGTAAACGAATAAAGGCTGATGACAATAATAATAAAGATAAACCTTTTATATCATTTCAGAAAGAATAGACGGCAGACGAGCAATCCGATGATAACTGAACTGCGTCTTTAGCTTCGACTTTTTTTTAGCTCATGATAATGTTCAATCACGAATCACGGAACCAATTCAACAGATTTAAATCCATTCAATACCACGGTAGAAACACTGACCACCACAAAGATGTTTCGCGGAAGTTACAAGCCAAGTGTGGATGTGCAAACTCCTTCTCGAAATTAGGTGAGACCGATACCCTTATCGGACCACTGTTCACCGATGGGCTGCCCCAATACGGGTTGATGAACCTCACATATCTTCAAAGACTTTTAATCTTATCAAGCATACACATTTCCCGATGATTTTTTCCTTCACTGGTGCTCTAGTGACGGTCTTGTCTTTAGGGTGTACTTAGAAATTAAGAAAAAATCCATTTCAAAGCACCATCGAATCAAATCCGGACCCTCCCCTGGACCATCGTCGTATAGAAAACAATAAACAAAATAAAAATACCGTCCACATAATTAAGCGGCATTTTTATGAAATAATCCTAAGGGTCTGTTTCACAATATACTAGTAAAGTACCCTATAGCTATATGACACATAAATTAACTGACACATAAATCTTCTAGTTAGTCTTGATTGGGTTTCACCATCATCTTCCCTGTAAATTTATTTGGCAGATCCCTATTTGGCACTTACTGGTTAGTAGGCTTGGCAACCTCGCATTTCATAGTTCCATTTTACGATTAATATGTTTTAGAAAAACATTCCATGTTGTAAATATACATGAAAATATGTTTTTATAATTTAAATGTATGTATCATACCATCTTTATACCTTTTATTTACATAGACATTGTATATAATGTTATCCCTTAATTATTAAACGTTCAAAACACAATTTAAATTATTTTGTATATTACTGTTACCGGAACGTCAAATTGTCAAATGTCGTGTAGCTGTCAACCGCGTATATATCTGTCAACTAATTTATGTGGCAGATAAATTTGCTAATGGCCAGTTGATCCGGCCTATAGTTTACAGGGAACTTTATTAGCCAAATATTGCTATTTGTCAATTGTGAAACAAAAACGTTGTAGTTATGTGGTAAATATGTTGCAAATAGCTTAATTGGAACTTTATTAGGACATTGTGAAACAGACCCTAAGGTTCCAAAATAAATATTATATAATTTGAAATATCAAATGTCACTACAAAGCCGTTATCAAAGAGTGTCGCTGTCTCAACCAATACTATGCTCACTATAAGACCTTTCAAGCTGAATGGCTCACCTGAATGGCTCGGATACCAAGCTATTCAGGCTACAGAGCATGTTAAGTATACAATGACACATACATAATGCAGTTGGGAAAAATAAACCTCGTTTAACCTTTACAGACACATATTGTTAAATCTCGTCCAGCTGACCTTCCATATTTAAAAATTTAGAAACACTCAGCAAACATTCAGTTACACCAATCAATAACCATAACAAATTTATTTTCAATCTCCGCTCTCAAGTCTGAACGATTTCCGATAAAATGTAATGCGACAATAGATTTAATATAAGAGCGCCTTTTATTTACGCCATAAGTGTTAAAACTAAAATAAAAAAGCAAGTGATTTTATCTCTCTTTTATTATACGCCATAAATGATTGTTCGCTGTCGTCGGAGAAACACTAATGCTGTGACAATCGATATATCGATATAAATAAACTTTTACAAAAAACAAAATTTAAGACTGAAACAAAAGAAACTGACGATTAGCCGAAAGTCAAACAAATCACTGATGTCATAAATCAAAGAAATTTGGTGATTATGACTTGGCGAGTTATTTAAAGATTTTTCCTCTTCTGTTGTGTACGTCAAGTCGATGGACGTGCGTAGAGATGAACCGTGTACGTCATCAGCTATGTGTGATGTTACCGTAGATATTCTCTCAATATTTATTTTAATTATATTTAGTACATACTGTAGTGTGTACGTACTTTGTAAAGTATAAGTGTATGTAGCATATCACGCTTGTTTCTATTTGACTCCAGATGTAAAGTAAAAACGACTGCTGCAGCAGTTAGCTTGCCAACAATACCTATCTGATTTTCTGAGACTATTTTTATATAAAAATAAATCAAAATCCTATCCTCCTTATATTATAAACGCCAAAGTTTATAAGAATGTTTGATAATAATTGCAAAAAAATTGAATATATAAATGTTTGATACTCTTTCACGCTAAAACTAGTAAATGAATTTTGTTTAAACTTTACAAAAATATCGTTCACACATAAAAGTAACACATACATGCAACAATTCATCCGCTTACTTCCACGCCAATGGGAAGGAGACGTATGAAACCGCAGGGCGCTGCTAGTATTTAATAAAATTTGAATTAACGCGTATTTTTATGTTTCTAAGAATTAATTCAAATATAATATAGAATTTTATCGATATCAACAGCACAACACTACAGAAAGCTTTTCAGCTTAAAACAGCCAGGGAATATAATATCTTGTTTCACCATTGTGTAAGGATATATATTTTAAGGATGAACATACTTTGAATAAACTTTTAATTTATTTTAATTGATATGGCAACACGGATGTTGGCAATACTGAGTTCGGTCTTTTGGAGGGGCAAAAGAGATAAAAAGGGCTGACGGTTGAATGGCGGGGCTCTTCGCACGAAGGAACGATTCGGAAACACTCGGTCTCACTCAGTATTGGCATCACCCGGTATCACGAGATATTATTGTATTACCGAGAATAAAGAAGCTGTATTTGGATCTGGTGGTTTTATTACAATTGAATGTCCGATTTGTTTATTCTTTAACGAGCTCTTCGGGTGCGCTAGATCTCCTCACTACACGGAATATCTGATCCGTATCCTAAACATAATACCATCACTACCCCCCGGATCCCCCCCTGGATTGGGCGTTAACAAATGTGTGATGTTCTTCAAGATTCTAGACGTTATTTCGGGCTTGCTCTCAAGGTAAGATGTTCGGGTTCGATCCTGGCTGGTTAAATCCTATTAAGTCCTATTAAACCTATCTCCGAGCACTTGAACATCACATCTGTTACTCACCGATGAAGCAAAACATCGTGAAGAAACATGTATGGTGTGATTAACAGTTCACCTTACTTTCCCCACCTAATTCCGAGGAAAAGCAAGTGGCACATGAGAGCCGATAATTATGATATTGGTAAAAACGTCACACTTACTGTTGAACTAAACTAACGTGGCCTCTCAGCTTAAATCTGTGCTATAAGCAAAGAAAAATACATATAAATAGCACAGATCTTAAGGTGCTTGCAAATGTTATAAATTATGTAGTTACAAATGTATCCAGGTATGAAGAGCGTCCCGTCAGACATATCCCGAAATACGTGTTCATGGAATACATATAATTGTGTTGTTTCTTCTCCCGCGCGATTCCGGAGGATTTTTCCTTCATATTATTTATTCACACAAAGCTACTTAGATTTGTCTAAAGCCGAGACAAGGCCGTTGAGACATGACTTAATCTCCAGTTTGTAGTTATTTGTTCTTTTAAAATAATAACATTATTTTGTGATAGCCGTGTCGGAGGTTTTGTTATGTTATTATTGTTAGAATATTAAAGCAAAATAATATAATATAAAGGGTGAACAATGTACATTATTAGAGGTACGTGAAATATTAACATTTTTGCATTTTCCGCCAGATTTAAGGATTTATGATAATTATTTATGTAGTCTAAGTTACTCCTAGTTACATCAGCTATCCTTCAGTGAAAGTCATGTCAAAATCAGTCCAGCCATTTCAGAGATTAGCTAAAACAAACAGACATACCGAGTGATAAAAACACGTGCGACAGATAAAAGGACAATGATAGAAACTATAAAATTAAGTAGTAAGTAAATATTAATTTTACGCCTATAAAAATAATCAATAAATAGCTGTCGACAGAACTGAGAACTTATAACGTAGATTTAAGACATTATCTGGGGACATGGTAGTGCCCCCGATAAGTCGAGCGCAAAGCAAACACAACATAATATTATCATCCTTTATGAAATGTACAATTTTAATAGTTTTTTTTTATTTCTTTATATATAAAATTTTCTTCCTTCCAAAAAGTTCTTAAAGTGGCTAAAGAAATTTTTACTTCAAAAATATATACATAATATTGTTTTCCACTTCAAATTATTCACTAAACATGGTAAATATCTCTTTTTTTAACTATTACCACGACTGTATGTAAGTTGTAATCGACTGATTCCCCTTTTGATTGATAATATATTCAGAGTATGTCTGTGTGGAGGAATAACATGTATATTATGTGGACATGAGTTCTGATAGCTTTGTAGTTCTCAGACGGTATAATAGAATTTGCTAACGGCTTGGAAAACGCATCGCAATTAGGCACAGTTTGAATGCGTTCTCGTGTGTATATTGTGTATGTAGAATAGCTTGATTCTCGCATTATCAACACCAATAAGACATCTTAGTATACATAACTTTTGTAGTGTATTAGAGTAATTCAAGATATGAATATTATATTTGGCAAGATTCCTTCAAAATTAATAAAATTTTACCACAAAATTTATTCGATTAATCCACTTTATGAAGACATCTGTGGCTCGATGATTAGCGCGATGGCGTTCAAACTAGAGGGTTCGAATCCCGCCTGGGGACCAAAATGTTTGTGATACCATTCTGTGATAATGATAACACTCATCATACTTTTACGGATTTATCGCGGTTTATTAAGATTTTAAGATCCCCGTCGACATTGGTCGTAGCCATGAAATTATTCTAAGCCGTGGTCGCTGTAAAGTATCCCGATAAACAAAATCGGGATAAAAATATCCGGATCCGGATATAACCCGGATAAAGCTGTTTCATTATTTAAATCAAATCCAAATTTATTTAACGGTTGCCGGACTGCATGACTTCACAAACGATCCGTTTGATTTTCTGTGTCCCTTTTTTTTTCTTTTACGCCGTGAAATGCACTGACGCATCCCGCTCCGGAGTGGGTCTTCCCAGGCGGGTATGTGGGACTCGCTGCGCCCGAAAGGTGGTAAGTGGACGCAGCTCTACCCACTAAAACCCGGCGAGTGCCACCAATGCCACCTTTGGTGAGGTGCCCCGGATCTACAAGCAACAAGGCACCTCGACAGCTAGAGTCAGTCCCTCAGGGGACTGACGCCACCTCCACAGAGCGGTTGCCCCGCACCACAGTACAACCACTACCAACGTCTGGACAGTACGATGAGGTGAGGTTCCCATCCTCACCCCTTGTCCCCTGCTCTTTTGTCCCCTCTTCTTATAAGAGGGGTACAAAGAGCCCCCTCGGCTCAATTCGCTTCGCCCAAGGTGTTTGGGTCACCCTGGGCTAATGAGCCCCACTGCTACGACAAGGCTTGAACCATAGTGGGGGATTTTCTGTGTCCCTAGTTCATGATATGATAAACCAGATACCACAATTCCATACAGTTTTGTTATCGCCTTAAGAACTTTTCATTCGATCATTCAACAACCAAAACAAGCCCACGGCTGGACAAGGCCCCCAAGGATCTCCGCAGCCAGGGGTCCTGCACCGCCCTGAAAATTCAGTAGAAATTTCAAAATGACATATCTGATAAATTCCAGCTATCACGATCATATAACTTTTACCCAATAAGCATATTGCACAAATATTCTCGTGATCCCAACACAACGCAGCTGCATAAGCCCAGTCAATTAGAGAATTATCCCATTTACGGCCATGACAAATGCGGCAGATAATTAATATTCAATAATCCTTTGGTGGGGAGTGGGGGGTAGTGGAGGAAAGGGGAGGGGGGTGTTTTTGTTCGGACTTATGCCGACGGTTGCGATAGGATGTTGTCGCGTGATATATTCGTTCATGGTAATGAGCTGTTGTTTATTTTTGATGGGTATTGTTGTCTAATGTTTACTCGAATTTTTGGGATGAAAATGGGACTGTTGAGCGAGCTACTTTAAACATCAGAAGTGAAAATGCGTTTTAAATATAAACATTTATTATATTATATCCATAAAATAACAATATTAAGGTACATATTTTAAGATACATTCTTACTCACATGAACTACTGCAATATTATTACACTTTACACATTAAAAAGAACAATGGCTTACGTGACTTTACAATACGATTCGGGCAGAGCTTCGTCCTCCTCAAACTCACAGACGCGAATGACCCCTCTAATAATTATACTCCGCTATTTAAAGGCAAACTTAATGACCTTCCTAACGCTCGGCCGTCCTACCCACACTTTAATAATGACTACGTCACGCCACACGCAGGTAACTGGATTCTGTTCCCCGTTTCAGACTTATAGCCGCCAGATGGCGCTACGGTTGCTAACACGGCCATCCTGCATCGTGCATGCCCTCAGGCACGACATTTCCACACATCTAGTCACACAAGAAATATATTAGTATAGAAACACAAATTAGTTTGTTGCTCATAAACCGTCTCGATTATCATGACTTTATTAGGCTGGTGCTAGTTTCGTTCGCACGCGTAACCTTATTGTACCTTTAGTCTTAGGTTCCAATAAACGTACGAAAGAAAACAGCACCACCATGACCCTAGTCTATTCTTTATCTACATGGCCACGGTTCACCTTTATGCTTAGGCAAAACCAACCAAACTTTTAGCACCGTCCCTTTAGTCTTAGGTGACGTCTAGTAGCTTGTTTTTATTAGGCCAATAAGATAAAGAAAAATATAACATAAGATAAAGAAAAAGCAATTATAAAAAAATTCAACATAATGTCACTTTGAACTATTCATTTGCCTATCTACCACACAATACTATTATACTTATTATTCATTCAATTATTTATAACCTGACTTTACCAGTTCAACATTACCTGAATATTATGGGAATAAGTATCTCCCTGCCTCTTAGATTTGATATTCTATAAGTCTTACCCCAATTTATTTTAATATTATCTAAAACGTTTTCAGGTAGGCCCGAAGCCAATTATGAGTGTTGGCATCTAATTAAAAATCCAAAATTTCAGTTGTCTCTCTTACTAACACACGCAACTCCTCACAGTAACTCTTTATTAGCAACATAACGCACCTCGTGCCTTGCAATCTTTAGCTACCCAACATGTCGGCGTTCCTTTCGTCATCATCAAATTACAAATCTCTTGACTCTTAAACAACATAATTGGAAACCCTCTATTCTGATCACACGACTCGTTATCTCACTGCTTTTACACTCGTATTCCTTTAACCACTCATAAATAAAAAGTATTTATCCTTACCAAACCACTTAAAATCCATACCACATTAAATTTAATAACACTTTCTTTGACAGGACATTTCGTCACACTTAAACGTACTAAAATAGTATTTTATTCACCTGGTGATCATTTCATATAAAGGACATTCGATCACACTAGAAAATTCATCTTTACCTCGTTTAGTCATCACTTCCTTTTAAATAATCTATCATCATACTGAATGTACCAAGTTAGTCTTAACTTCTTCTAGTGATCAATACCTTTTGAAGAACCTTTCATCACACTGAACGTACCAAGCTCGTCTTAACCTTGTCTAGTGATCAATTCCTTTTGAAGAACTTTTTATCATAATCAACGTACCAAATTAGTCTTCCATCATCTAGTAATCAATCCCATCTAAAGAAAATTTTCTCACACTAGAACATTCAACATACAAGATCTTCTCTTTTCATAAAACAAATAATATAATGTAAAACATTTTATCTTGACCTAAAGAGCACTTGGGGTTAAAATACATTGTGTACAACTTTAAAACCATGTCGTATACACTATGTCTTCGTATTATATTCTATCATAATATCCTCGGCTCATTTCGCTATCCATGAATGTACCTTTAACACTGCTAAAAGCTGCTCATTTTGTCCATTACTCGTTTGCTTCTTATCCAAAACTAGACCCTTTACCACATTGTACAAAGTAAGCTATAGGAAAGTAAGTTACCACATGGTTTTATTACTCCAGCAATACGCACGTAATAATATATCTACAATTATCCAGCCAAGTAAAATACGCGACTATCCACTTAAAAATCACAACGTACTTTTAATTACATTAAAAAAAAAATTGAATCGCTTTCACACTTTGTGACAACAGCTATAGGAGACAAGATAAACATACCAGCTGTGTTTGATCCATTACTCAACCATTCACTAGACCACATTAGCACTATATCGCATTGAGTCGTCACGACCATCTACTCTCTGCTTCCGCTGTGTTCACGCTGTATATGGCTACTCCCAACATCATACAGTATCCAAGCTATTATTTTATTAGCCACACTATAGCCACGCAGTGTCGTGAGTATTTACCACAGTCTGTAAAAATAAACTAAAGCCTGGCGCGCTAATGCGCCTATTAAACAATTCACACTAACGTCAGTAAAATAGTGGGGCAATAAGTTCGCCATCCCACTTCTGATTTAAACATCAGAAGTGAAAATGCGTTTTAAATATAAACATTTATTATATTATATCCATAAAATAACAATATTAAGGTTCACAGGTACATATTTTAAGATACATTCTTACTCACATGAACTACTGCAATATTATTACACTTTACACATTAAAAAGAACAATGGCTTACGTGACTTTACAATACGATTCGGGCAGAGCTTCGTCCTCCTCAAACTCACAGACGCGAATGACCCCTCTAATAATTATACTCCGCTATTTAAAGGCAAACTTAATGACCTTCCTAACGCTCGGCCGTCCTACCCACACTTTAATAATGACTACGTCACGCCACACGCAGGTAACTGGATTCTGTTCCCCGTTTCCGACTTATAGCCGCCAGATGGCGCTACGGTTGCTAACACTACCATTCAGTAAATGAGTCGTCTTTCTATTTCCGTGCACTTCGGAACATTCTTCTGAATCCGCAAACTCCTACTCCAACAAAGCTCGTATAAGTAATAAGCTATTCCAATAGACCTACCTAATATGTTTTGCATACGATGTGGTACCTACTATGTCAAAACTTTTCAATCTTTAACGCAGACTTATCGGGTGGGATCAAATACTACATTGTATTATCGGGTATCACATTTTTTTCTATTCAAGCTTATTTTAGATACAGCAACAATATTCGTGTATTTGTTACTTTTATGAGCAGTAAAAAAAAGTGTGTGTGCGATTCACACACGATTGACATGTGTTTCACACACATGTTAAATGCAAGCAAGTATTAAACAGTGTGCAGTATACATACAACGACATTTGCTCTCTCGCTCTTTTGTATTTGTGTCTCTTAAGAAGTTTCACTTCAATAGTAATAAAGAATAAACATTTTAGTCTCAGGACGGGCAATAGAGATGGGCACTACGGTTCAGGCCTTGCCGTGGCGGCGGCCACTAGCCCACGGTGACCCTAACATCTTGGGCGAAGTAAATTGAGCCAAGGGGGTCCTTTGTACCCCTCTTATTAGAAGAGGGGGCAAAAGAGCAGGGGGCAAGGGGTGAGGACGGGAACGCCTAGTACTATTCCGGCGTTGGGATGGACAACATATAAATTAGCTGCCCGAGAAGGTCCCTCAACTCGTTTATATCATGGGTGACCATTTACTAAGTAGGCATATCAGCTTGTTTCCATCCAATATCATCATCATTATTATTTTCTGTCGCTGCTCATCCAACGAACATAAAAATACCTCTACAATGAAACGGCTGATGCGGCAACATGATGACGATGACGTCAAAGCCTTAATGTGGTAATATGCCTTAATTGTGTCGTAATTGAAATCACGGCGTAATGGAAATTCCAAAGTTAATTTAACCTGCTTAATTAACTACAAGTTAATTTAGAATAGGACAAATTTTGTGTGGAATTTCAACGGGTTTCTGTAAATTGAGATTATTGGCGATTTATATTAATAGACAGTTTATTTGGAGTAGGCGGCTATTACTATCGCAGTAACAAATTGAATCATGCTAAAATCAAATATTCCCATTTTATAATGATTATATAAAATAGTTTACAGCCATGATCTTAAAGTCAGTAAAAAAGAAAATTTCGAAGATATATTACTTGCATATTAACATCAATCAAATACACCCTAGGTACCTAGTTAGGGTATATATTTTGATCTGTGCATATTAACAAACTTTACGAGGACACACAAGGGTCCTTAGTCCAGGCGTAGACGAACAGCGTTGGTAATGATGATTATAAAGTAAAACCTCCCGTAAACTATCGCCATGATGGTTCCAGTTTAAAAGCTTAAAATAGTATTAAAGTTTCTGAAAGATCCCTTTTCGATACTTATAAATTTGTTCATTTACGTAAAAAAATAAGTATTATTTTTTATTTTTATTTTTCGGATGGATCTATGCTAACGGCCGGTGAGCTGGTTGGTATCACCCAGTGATATAGTAAGTGGGGGGTTGCCCCCCGCCAGCCGTGGAGTGTGACTTCCACGGCTTCATGGCGTCGGGTTTGTACCTGTGGTGGATCTCTACTTCACCACCGTCGGATAAAATAAGTATTAGTTGCATAACTGTTATTCTGTGTGGTTTCGTATCCGCGATGGCCCGATCTCAAGTCGCGAACATCATATTCTCGGAGACTTTTTAATCTTATCATGCATATGTTTCCAATCTATATTTTCCTTTACCGGATTAATAACATCATCAAATATTGGATTTTAAATTAACATGGTTATTTTCATTATTTAAAGTATTTAAAACGGGATATTTACCATGTTTTTAATATTGTTTTGCGGAGTTTTCAGTCTCGTGAACATGACATTCGTAGACAATGTCGAAATATCGAGCTCCGCAAAACAATATTAAAAAACATGGTAAATATCCCGTTTTAAATACTTTAAATAATCATCAAATATTACTTGCTGTGCAAAATACCAATTTATTATAATATAATGAGATACAAAAGTTATTTTGTTTGGGACAAACGAATTTAATAAACGTCTAGACATGAATTAATCAAAAGCTACTTTTAATTATACACTTCGTGGAACAAAGAGATATTTGAATGTATTGTCTCATTTGACTACGTGATAGTGAATTTTGAATGAGACAGATCGACTTGTGAGATAATATACAGTGTGGAAAAACTGTATGAGAGTTTTGAGTTGCATGTAAGACACAGAGTGGGGGTTGATGGAACTATCTGAAGTAAGTGTGAAATAGTCCATCTTGGCGTTCGTTGAGAGAGGCCCGTGTCCTCTATTCTCTGATAATTAATTTTGAATGTGGTACCAATTGATAGGTTTGACGTCGGTGCCAAGCCAACTGCCAAATGTAAATAATATTGTTTTATTTTGTTTAGGGCTTGGCATCGACTTCAAACCTATCAATTGGTACCACATACAAATAATAGTATTTTATTAATATAAAAGATATTAAGGTTTGCTGAGGTGTATTAAATTAAATCTTTATTAAGTTATTTGGTACTTTTTAGTTTTTGGAGTCGGTTTTTTTAAACGTAGTTTTTTTTATTTTTATTTTTTACTTTTTAGTGTTTTATTACACCAGGATATTTTCGTTGTTTTTTATTGTCAAACCTCCCCTTTTTTAAAGTCGGTTAAATTAATTTTGTATATACGTACCTAATTGAAAGCAATCACAGCAAATTTGCATTGTGTGTGCAACAGTGGATGGATAAAGGCTGATGATGATGATGATGATGATGATGATTATGATATTGCACTTCCATGGCATCCTGTAGGTACAGTTGGGTTTTTTTTGTTCATTTTACATCGACATTCATCGAGGTATATAAAATCAACCAAAATGCTCATAAAATGAAAACTACTGGGCCAAGCTATCTTAAATTTTTATGGGACCAAATGGCAACTATTCTTAGCATCTAACAAAAGAAGAATCACGTAAATCGGATCACAAATTGTAGCGTAATCGGTGTACATACATTAAAAAAAATCTATCGATTTGATAACCATTAATAAATAGAAGAAATATAATTTTAATAATAAAAGCTTTTAGTATTTTTGTTTTTTAGATAAGACAATCTTTAATTTAAAGTTTACTTACAACAATACATTTAGCATTGTTATAAGCTTGAAGTCTTCTTAGTGAATGTGTCACTTGTTCAAGATAATTCTTATAAAAGAATTTGTATACAATTCTGTGAACTATCAACCTATGTGTCTGGCAAAGCTTGTTTAAGGTTATAACCTTAAAGGACATTTGCCGCAAAAATCTTATTTTTAATAATCGTGTAAAAAATAAACAACCATGGCGGCTTTCACAAATCTTACCACGCAATTGGTGTAAAAAAGTACAAAGTTTTCCTCTAGCTAACACTGTCATCATCTACAACATGATCCTAGTGGAGAGCAGCGTGATCCTGGCGGTGAGAAGGGGCCTCGATCAATGAGAAATGATGATGAAGCTTTAGTCGAGCTAATAATGAGGTCAATGTACGTATGAAAAAGAGAACGACGATGATCTGAGCTCGGCCTCTTGAGCGAGAGGAACTGAGTTCGATTCTGATTCACAGTGGTGCCCTGAAATAGAGTTATCATATTTTCTAAGTGCATTTTAAGCACGAGACAATCTTGCGCTATCGGTGAAGTAAGTCATCGGGTGGAAACCTACAATGATATTGAAAATCTTTGAAGGTGTTTGATGTTCACTAACTCACATTAGGTCAGCGTATCGGTGAACTATGGCCCCATACCCTCCTCACCTTTTGAAGAGGCGACCTGTACCTAGTGCGAACTGTGAAACAATGACTCGTAATTGAATATATTTCGTTAATTCTGACTTTACGTTGTTTAGTTAACATTTAGACGTAAACATTCTCACATTTAAGAATTCATCATTCTCGAATTTTCAATATTCGTTAGTTTTATGAACGTGCGATAGTAATTTAATATAGTTTTACCCACATGTGCAAAACTGATAAAAAGAATAAAATCGTTAAGACACGTGTAGACAAAGCGCTATGGGAACGGTGGGAGCGAGAGGAGTCGCGGTATTAATTAAAGTTTTAATGGAAATCGCGGGGCCGACCCGCCAGGGACCACCGTTGTCGACGTCTCGATACGGATCGTCATTATTTGAATTTAAGGGTCTTTACATGCATGCGATCGGAAGGTTATGCGGCCACATGTTGAAGGCGAATTGGCAGACACACTCAGATAAACGGATGGCGGATCTAATAAGGATCAAGAGACGATCTTCGTGCAGTGGCTAGTCCTCGAGATGATGATGATTAAAACCAAATATACACGCACGCTCAAGCTCGTGCAAATAAACTTATTGTAATCTAAACGATAACGGGTTTATTTTGTTATCACACGCGAGGCATAACAATATCTGCAGTAGTTGGAAACTGCGCTGGATACTAATGGCGCTCGCTACAGTTTAACATGTTTATTGAACAATATCTGTTACATGGTTGGTCCAGAGCTGAAATGGTTTTAATAAATACTTTGCATAGTATTATTATGCTTTATTATTTCTATGGCGACGAAATATGCAAAAAGAACTTAACAAGTCCGACTATTTAGAAGTGTTGGAAGGTGTCTTCCACGCTCAAACGATGCAGTCGAAATCCGGATATTATCTCGGAGTTCAATGCAACCGCATAACTTCTGGTGGTGCGGATGTCTCCGGGCGGCGATCGTCACCTGGTTTCAACTGTTGGGATGGATATTCCGCATATTTCCCGTAAAACGGTTAAATAAATCATCTGTTTCGTAATTTAAACGACGATAATGCAGTTCCTTTCCTTTTCATAAATTGCAGGCACTGTAATAGAATTACTTTTTACTAATAGCATTTTTATCACTGCTATAAACTTTCAAAATGAAAAATCTTACCATACCAATAAAACTATGTTTATTTTTTCAGTGTTCGTTGCTTTTAGCTACTGTAAATAAATATAATATGTATCATTGATACCAACTTCTTGGATAACTGTAAATATTGTGACATATTTTCGATAAGTCGCACGGTTAGCGCCCTGCCTTTTGTCTATTTTTACGGCGCGTATTGTTCGATTTGGAATTTAACTTGCGGATGTTATCAGGTCACTTGGCAGACTCGGGATCCGCCAGAATGTTGCATTACCTTTATTATTAAGCTATTGCATAGCTTCTATCGCGGGCCTTGAGCGCGGGGACCGAGTACAGAAATTCCGTAACGAAAATAAAACCTAACGCTCCCCACTCCGACGGGCACGGAGGTGTGGCTTGAAGGCCATGCATCGTCTAACGTCGTTTCTTTTCGGCAGTCTTCGACACGGTGTTTGTGTGCTTGCAACTAGACGTATTGTACGACACTACGAAGCTCGCACGAATAACAATAAAATATAACACATGTATTGTAAAATAATAAAAATATTTTAAACAATATTAGTTAATATTGTTTAAAATATTTATATTTTTTTATTTATTTAATAAAGGAAAAAAAAATGTTTTCTTATCGGTCACCACGCTCAAAAAGTGTAACTTGAATTAATATCAAAGAAAAAGAAATACTGCATTAATAATTAAAATAAATAAATAATTATAATTGCATAAGTTGATACAAAATGCTATGCAATAGCATTACCGCGGCAGTCCCCGAGTGCCACACGTCTTTTTTTTAGTTTTATGCTCTGTCATGCGTAAACTCTTTATATCCTTTCTAATATCGTTCACGAGGAACAATATTTTGAGGTTAGCTTGTCAATCAATTCATATAAACTAGTCGGCTAATTCATGATCATCTATGATATTATTATAGATTCACAAATGTGAATAAACTAGGGTGAAATATGAAAAAAGTTTTATTTCTATTTTTTTTAAATGTTTATAGGATATTTGACTACTGATATATAATTTTATCTCTTGTATAATATAAGCTATAGCCACTACAATGAAAGCCTTTTTACACTTTATCCACTATTTATTTTATATATTATTACAATTGTCATTGTATTATTACAAATCAAGCCTAGGTAGACAAAAAATTAGAATTTCTATCTACCTGATGATGAGTTTGTGGAAACCGGTCGTTTGGTTTGTAATTGTGATAAAATATAAAATAAATGGAGGATAAAGTGTAAAAAAGTTTCATTGTAGTGGCTATAATATCATCAATTTCCATCAAGAACCGACGGTACATTTAATATGTTATCAAATAAGCTAGCCAACTTATAAAAAGTAAGCCTGAATAAAAACCCTTTTCTCTTTTTGAACTATCAAATGAAAAATTCTAGAATTATTACAGAAAGAATGTTCAAAGATAAAAATAACAGATTTATAATATTATATTAGTTACTAGTTATTATAGTATTTTAGTACTAATTTAATACGTATCGTATTAAATTAGTACTAAAATTACTACTTAATCACCATTTAATAGAAATTATAATTTCCAAATATACTTTTTTCTGCAAGCCAAAGTGTCGCTTCAACTCGCTAAAAAACTTCAATTTCAAAACTGAAAAATCGTTATGTGTCCAATTCAACAACCCGCTAAATTATAATATTTTGTGGTCTCAACGCGAAATATTGCAACGGCTGAGGAAATCAATTCTCAGATAATCCGACTCTGCGAAAGTAAAAATTTTAATATTTCCGCTCTAGTTGAGGTCAAAGATATAAAGCAATTTGATATTTTAGATACAAAGCGGATGGTTTGTATAAATTATGTTTCGTCTGCGAACTTCATGTTTTTAATTTTACATACTTGAATTGAAGTACATACCAATTTAAAGTTCTGCTTTTTGCGATGTTGGAGTTACGATGTAAACGTATTCTCTACATGTATACACTTTTGATATGATTTTTGGTACATTTTCTGACCTTTGGAACATGCTCATTTAAAGTTTCCATAAGTTACACTCGCTTCGTATTTTTTTAATTCTCAAATAGGAGCATTCGAATTCATGCATGACAGACCAAACATAACCCGAATAATATTAGAAATAAAAATAGCAATAAATATATTATTATATTGTAAAAAAAACTACTTTACAAAACCTACTAGCGTTAGTGCAGACTTTGAGCTTTCGGTGACCTATTTATAATGAGATAGTGCATTGCATAATCTCTAGTGATGTGTATGATTAAGGCCATCGGTGGTCACTCGGTCCCGACTGCTTCTTTGCCCCTCAGGCCATAATTAATAAATATTAACTCTGTAATATGCGTCCTCCCAAGGTAACGTATTATATATTTTTAAGAATATTGGCAAAGGCTACTTTTGAAATTGAAAGGAAAAGAAATATTAACTTGAAATATATTATTATCTACCTAATTTTGAAAGTATCTACTACTAGAATACGAGGAAGAATATTTGTATCAAAATAAGTATAGGTACTTTTTAATATCTTGTATAAATTTAGGAAATGTTGTTCGTAGAGTCTACTCTACAACTCGTCGAAAAGTGAGTTACCGTTCAATGTGTGACGTGTATTAGGGTTAGCACTTAAATGAGTATTGAAATTTTAAAGTTATATAAATTTCAATGCTTTTAAACTACTAAATTTTTTACCAACAGCGTCTGCGACTACTAAGCAAAATTCTATTGAAATAAATAACTGTCTTTACAAATGCAAATATTAAATTATTCAGAATTAATAGAAAGGGCGCTGTTAAAGAGGGGAGGAATCGTGAAACCAATGAATTAACATCTGATAAAGCATTAGAGCAGACAAGCGGATGAGGCACTACACTTAACTTCGCCCAAGGTGTTTGGCTCACCCTAGGCTACTGAGCCCCACCGCCCCGACAAGGCTTGAACCATGGTGGAGATGATTGAGTAACCTGGTCTAGTCTCATGAAAACTCTATAGAGAGTCATGGTCAGCTTTAGCCACTAGGAGGTAAATCATCTGCAAGTGTATATAACTTAAATAAAGAGAAAAATATTTTCGGGTGATATGTGAAGGGCGACGGGTTATGGCTTTAAAACGAGTTGGCTCGTTTTATCAGCTGTAATAATGGACCAGATGTTGTATTTTCAATAATTACAAAAATATATTACGAATTGCACTTCAATTAACTCACGTGCTGTAATCCATAGCCGCATTGCTCCGATATATTCGGGTTTATGGCCACTAAATTTATATTTATTGGTATGACCAATAACGGTACGCATTGTTATGGATCCAAGTACGAAGCCTTTGGGTTCGTTGAACTAGCAGCTGCAGCTGGTGATGGGCTGGTATGATGATTGGGTACAGAGATAGTCTGGTCAGGGGGCCTATCCAAAATGCCATTAAGAAAGCGTTAGCGAAGTTCGAAAATGATAAAATGTATGGGGTTGAGATAAGGCCGCGCTTAATCACGTTGTCCATCCTATACATTTTATCATTTCGAACTTCGCTAACGCTTTCATAATGGCATTTAGAGCTTGGCTAGGCCCCCTGGACACACTATGAAAAGAGTTTTTAAATTTTGCCGTACAATTTCCGTGACATCTTGTTTATTAGTAAAAGAACACATCGTGAGGAACTTAAAAATATTTGTTAGTTTGAGTTTATAAGTTTGAATTTAAAAAGGAACATTACCATATTATATAGAAAATTGATACTCTATAACGTCGCTCTCCTTTCTCACAATTGTCACAATGAGTTTGGATATGTCTCATTAATTCAACAGGGTCAAAAGGAGACCGAAACCTCTAAGAAATTCAACAGGCTCTCGCGGAGGAGGGTATATCTGCTGAGGGTATCGGTAGCGCCCGCTGACGACTGCTAATAATTGTATAAGTTTTCCTTTAATTAGTTTGAGGCCTGAGCACACTTCAGCAGAGTGAAATACACACTGCTTATTAATTTTTATTGTAACTTATTGTTTGTTTTAAGTTTGCAGCTCAATCTGAGGGATCTTCAAGAAAAGAGCATGTTAGCTTGTAGTTATGGGTGTCGTCTATCTACTGTATATTAAAAAAAAAAAGATTTGCGTAGTATTTTCACAATGATGGATCATGAAACAAAATGTGGAATATAGTAGAAAATCTAAGCTCTAAGTAAGCATATTTTACTGATACAAATGTTGTCAAAACTTTTTGTTAATAATGTTCTAGACGTTTCTCATTTCTGTACCAACATTGCTATTAAAAGAGTAAATGTATAAAATTGAAAATCTCTTCACTGATGCTTATTGTGTCAGGATAAAACATGAAATTTGAGACTTCAGCGCGTAAACTTTTGGCTCTTTGACGAGGTTTCATCTAGTCAGTAAGGCAGAAGGCGCGGAAAACCCTAATAAATAATTTATACATATAAAAATTATAATAAAATTTAAAATTTACCTTAAAATAATTTTTGAATATAATACTAAGCAGGCAGTGTGCGCTTACAATTACAATAAAAGTTTCGGTACCGTTTGGCAATAGTCCAATACAGCGTAACCTTAAGTCTAATGAATGAAACTGAAGTTCGGTCGTTTAGTGGTGGGGGCCCGCACGTGCACGGCTGATAGCCCAACTTGGCCTATTTGGCTAATGCTGTAGATGTCCAACAGTTCATATTTATGATTTTAATAGCAGCGCTTATTAACAATTTCTTGCTATTAAAATTAAAGTAAAATAGAAACTTTTTTTATTTCCTGGCGAGATTCAAACCCGCTACCTCTGGCTTGAGCGCCAACGCGTTTACCACAGGGGTCGTCGTTTCTGGTGGTCTACCATGGAAAGGCTCTCTTTCTCTCTTTGCTAATTGGCCACAAGTGCAATAGCATAAGATGCTAATTGATCTGCACTCCACAGATCAATTAGCATCTTCAAAGCCATCCATAATCACCGTAATACCAATTACGGCCTCATAATACCTTATTATATTGGTGTGCTGGAGCTGTTTTTGAAGCCTTTGTCCCAAGGCTTTGTGCCTTTGGTTTTCGTTCGCGCGGAAATCTATTATACAGTACTTTTAGATTTATTTTTTATAAATTAACAATATTTTTTATGGTTGTTTACCGCTTTATTATTATTTGAGAGGGAAATATAGCTTTCATTAATTCTGTTTTATTAGCTTAGTAGAGAAAGCTAATGGTGCAGAAAATGTACATATAGCTAAATTTTATTAAATATTTATATATATTATTATGATAACTATTATATAAATAGTAATTCATACTAAGATTTAAATTTTTACTATTCTCACGTATAAATCTTAAGTAAGATTTTTACTAAACTATGATTATTATTATATTATTCAAATAGGTTTTTTGGGTAAATGGCATACCTAGTTATTTATTTTTTGTAAAAAAATATATTTCTCAAAAGTTAAAATTTTAAAACTTAGACTAGTAATTTTAAATTTTCTATACTTACTGTATATTTTTAGTTTCTTATTATTATAAAGCGATAAAAAAACGCGAATCGTACAATGTCTGAGGAGACCGCTAGTATTCAATAGAAATAAAACGTAATGAAATGATATCGTAAAACTTTTTCATCGTCAAACGAAACATCAAAATGGAAATAAAACAAATGTATACATTAGATATTCAGATAATCATACCGCGGTGTACCTAAAGATATAAAGCGGTGCCAGACTAAATTAAAAATAAAATCGTCACTAAACCGAAATCAATAAAATCCACTCAAGCAGCAGTAAGCCAAAAAAGAAAAATTCACTCACTATAAAAATAAATCGGATTGAAATCTCAATACACATTTCATTTTAAAAATGTTATATTCGATAGATGCGGAGTACGTCTGACTACTACAATCGTGCTTAACATTTCTGCCATAAAACAGCTTTGCTGTATTTCGTGGAGAAGGCCAGGACTGGCAGTGTAATAACTAGCACCAAGACTTAACGTCATGAAATACCGATGGGAGGCGCTGTGCCGCGCTCCCGACTGCATGGGTACCACCATCTAACTTGTACCTTTAAAGCAGCTTTGCTGTGTTTCAGAAAGAAAAAAGAATCAGGGACCTAACGTGCTTTGTCTCAGAATAGGCAAGACATAAACGGCTTTGCCTAGATCCAGTTAAACTAGTTTATGTTTTTAAACTTACCATCAGGTGGCACGGCTGCCAGTTTGCCAACTAACATAAATGTAAAACTCATAAAAAAAGTAAAGTAAAGTATTAACCCTTTATGTCCCACTGCTGGACACGGGTCTCCTCCTCGAAATTAGGCGAGGAGGGTAATAGGCCATAGTTCACCGATGTGGCGGCCCAAAGCGGGTTGGTAAACTTCACATATCTTCAAAGACTTTCAATATCATCGGGCATGCAGGTTTCTTCATGGTTTGTGAGTGAGCCATGGTCTCGGGTGCACTTAGAAATTTAGAAAACCCCATTTCAAGGCACACTGGGGGGGGGGGGGTCAGGATCCAACTCGGAACCTCTCGCATAAGAGTCCGTCCACCACTGGACCATCGTCGCTCATAACCATGATTTAATTAAATCTGTGTTTCAATAAAAATGAAATTATATAAACAATCATATAAATAAGTAGATACCTAAATATCATACAGGTCTGGTAAGATTTAAAAACGGGAAAGTATCTTGTGCGAATAAAGGCGACTAATATAAGGTCCAGTGTACACTGTGGGGCCGGCAGATATTAGGCCCAGCGCACACTGTACCGGGTAATTACTACCCCGTTTAGACTCAAAAAATAATTTACATTTCGCCCAAAATACACGTTTGTTCTTTCTCGTGTGATTCTATTTTAATTACTGGAATGTACAGGTTTTTCTAACATGAGAATATTTTTAATTATCTTTTTCAAGTTACTGGGAAAACTGGCTAATGTGTGCTGAGGATTTCGTAATATCAAAGGTGGAAAGTAATTAGCGTTGTTTTTTTTTTTTTTGCTAAATCTCCCTTATATATTATCTTCTTGAAGGTAAGCTACATAAGGCACGTGCTTTTCATATACTGCTTTAGCTAAGTAAATAAATAAAACTTAATATATTATTATATAAGAATAATGAACTTAAAACCTTAAAAAATACAATAATATACTAACTAAAATATATTATTAAAATGAATGGTTTTTTAGGCAAGATTCCGAAGATACTGACAGCGTTCCCCCTTTGTATAGCTAGACTAATTCTTTAGCCAAGGCAGCTGCCAGCTCTTCGGTCTTCTGTGATGTCGACTAACCTTTTTGCTATTTCATGGTTACTTAAATGTAATTATGATCTAATCCACATTCAGGGATAAATTCAATACCTGCTGCTCAAACTGACGCTGATCCCTCTAGGCTAGGTAATGCAGAAGTAAATCTCAATATTTTTCATTTAGTACTCTAACTATTGATGGGTGACTTTGACCACAACTAAACTAAACAATTAACTGACTTCAGCTTAAAGCGGTTTTAAGTACCAACTGATCCGTATATTATATAGTATAGTGTAGTATATTATAGTATAGTATATTGCGTTACTTGAATAAAAGTTAGCGTTAAAAATATATAACATTTACTAACTAAATATTACCTATAATATTGTGTATAGCAACTGTCCCTACGAAATAAATTATTATTTAAATAAAATCGGTCCCTACTCGATCTCGATCGATATTTCCAAAGAGATCAAGTTGAATTCGAATCGTTCTCTCGGTAAATTGACTCGCGACGATAATCTTGAGCTCGGAGTCTTTGACCAATAAAACGGGGTTCATTTGGTCTAACGGCTGTAATTCCATTACATAACTCATTAAAGGGTGAATATTGATTGTCTTGGTGCGATAGAAACTCCACGAAGAGAATATAAAAATACAGTTTTCTTTTTAATATAACACGTGTGTTATGTGCTTTACTTATTTATATTTTTGTCTAAAAGCTTTTTGGTTACCTAGCGGTGCAAAAAGTAGCAACCCATAGTCCAGGCACGGGTCTCCTATTCGATGTCGGGTGAGGAGAGTAACGGACCATAGTTCACCCATGCGTTGGCCCAATGCGGTTTGATACACTTTCAAAGACTTTTAATCTCATCAGGCATGCAGTTTTCCTAGCAATGTTTTCCTTCTAGGGTGAGCAAGTGATGGTCTCGTGTTCAGGGTTCACTTTAAATAAACTAGAACTAGCACTAGCAATTTAGAAAAAAACCCATTTCAAAGTACCACAGGGGTGCGGGGTTAGAATTGAACTCGTACTCTCTCCCGAAAGAGGTTTATATTTCATATTAACCTGAAATAAAACAAAACACTATAGAACCAGTTTGAAACGAAATAACGCCTTCTTAGTATATTTAAAGTTTAATTACAATATCGTATACGAATATCTCGTCCGCTTGTTATAGTTTGAATATTTTAAATTTAAATATATTTTTTCAAACACAAATATTAGATCTATTTATATTGATTTTATTGAGCCTTATTATCTCTATACGTGCGAAGCCACGGCTTTACCTAGTATATAATATAAACATTGAACACAAGTCATGGAGCTTGATTACGGTGGAGAGACGTGAGTCGTCTGTTGCTCACCCTTAACGAAGGTTTAGCCTCGTTTAATAAGTAGGGACTAACCGTTAACAAACAGACGCTGCATAATTGATGTTCTCTTAGTACTGATCATCATCATCATCATCATCATCTTTTTTATTATATTATTATTACAGACAGACAATCGTAATGAATATTGGTAGGAAAGTTGGATAGTCACATAGTGTTTCTGGCTAAAACTTTCTCTTTTTTGGCCTTTGAAGTATTTTTTAAATTATACTTTTAAATGCAAACAGTAGCTGGTTCTTTGAAGTACCAAAAACCTATAAAGTTTTTTTTAGATGTGTTTTTTTTATTTTACATAATATGGATTGATTGCTATACCTATTTTCTATTTTTGTATTTTATTTATGTAAAACTTTTGCTGGCGTGTGGCAATTATTGTTCACAGGCTGAACCCGGCAAACGCTGTCTTGCCTTCACCCAAAAATTGAGTCATCATCATTTATTTTGTCCGGACGATAACCAACAAAGCAAAAAAAATTAATTTGATGAAGATGTTTTGAAGTTATGTGTGTGTATACATTTCGGTGAATGGTTTTCACATATATTATTATAAATTCGTATTATAATAGATTTTCACATATTGTCTAAGTCAGATTTTTAGTACTGGTATAGCTGCGGTTCTTATCGTAAGGCGATAAGAACCGCAGCTATACCAGTGCCTACACATAACCTCCATCGATATACGCTCGAGAACCACCGAGATATCTAACCCCAACTATAGTCTCGGAGTAGATAATATTGTGTACTGTGCCTCATTGATGTCTATTTCAGATCATCTTTTTTGCTTTACATAGTAATTCTATTAAAATTCTATAAACATTTTTCAATTGAAAAAATTAGAAGAACTTTTGGAACAAAACAATCTTCTTGGACCATAAAATCTGTGAAAAATTCTAATGAAATTCGCTTTAATAAGAATACAATATCTGATAGCACTTTACATTATATACTGTTGTGGCAGCCCTGGCCGGTAATGCAGCGGTTCACGCGCGATCGACGTCACTTGTACGAGTGTCGTAAAATGCCGTGCGAGCTAGGGTTGGCAGAATAACAAATTGAATTTTATATTGAAGTTTACTCTGGCTTACTGAATTCAATACTAGCGTTTGATAAAGCTTTATATGTGTTAAAAGCTATAATATTTATCAGCTTTATTTTTATTCTTGTTGGATAAAATCATCAATAAACGTCATCTATCTTGGACGTAAAATAACGTGGTGGTTAAATTATTATTATACCTGCACTTATTCTTATAGATTACAAACTTGAATATACGGGACAACGCATATTTCATTCTGTAATTATAATATATTGTACGATAAAAACGAGATGAGGAAAAAGTTACTTGATTTACGGCCCGCCTTTTCAGCGCCTACGATTAATAATTCTATTTTTACCAAAAACTACTGAATGGATTTTGAAATGAAATAGAATGAAAATTTACAATATTAGTTTACACATCAGAATATCACATTTTTTTTCTTAATTTACACTAAAAATGTCAATAATATTATAATAATAATATCACATAGACCACGATAGTCTGTGCGTGATATAGCTTACATTCATTCGAAAACGGTCCCAACGATTTTTATTAAATTTAGTATACGTGGTTCTTCGGAGGCGATAAATTAATCTAGCTAGGATAATTTTTCAGAAAATATCGTTTTATTCGTGTGAGTAATAATCAATTTTACCATGCAAAGCTCGGTCATCCGGGTACTAGACATAATATACTCGCAGATATTATATTATATTAGGTTTATATTTCCCATAATGTAATGTATATATCAAGAATGTTCATATTAAATTATTAATAACATAAAATATATGGCACAGCCCTGAGTGTTGTCCTAGCACATTCCAGGGAGGTCCGGCAAATCATAACAATTTCAGTTTATACTTGTTCGGGAGATTTCTTCGGGCCTGGCCCCGGCGCCGGCGGCATCTTAATGTCCTCGGGGTCGACGTGGAGTGAAAGGAAATGGTGTCACAAAATGTGACGTCACATTACACCGGTGGGATATGTCGCGTCTAAATAATCCCTCTCTAATCCTATAAATATTAAACCAGTGGTAGAGATACGCTTTGCCATCGCATCGTCTGCATTCCTGTCGTTCTTCTGTAAAACAGACTTCGTGATTAGGAGAGAGGAGCAGGACAGGCAGCGTTATTGAAGGCACAAAAACTTAACAACTTGATTTAGAATAGTCAAAAATAGGAAAGAATTACCTAAAACTTTAGTAAGTGGTAGTGCCATGTTTGCAGCCAAGTTGGGCTGGGGTGGTACCTCTCGCTCACATAATGCCGGCGTAAAGTGACAGCTATGTCACGTTTTCGTGTGGTTTATGAGTTTCCAGTGGCCAATTGGGGGGGGGGGGGGGCTATAGGAAAGAGGAGTGCAACGCACCTGCATAACTTCTGGGTCTGAGGGTAATGGGCGTCGATAGTCAAAAAGTGTGTGTGTGTCAGCTCCGTTTACTCGTTACGAATGATTATAAAATAAATGGATTAGTGATTAAGGTAAATAAATGCATTTTATGAAACTCCGAGCATGCGTGATACATTTATTTTTATTTAATTAATTCGTTAAATACATAACTAAACTCTAAAAACATAAATAACAATAATTTAATGCAATAAGCTAAACAACATCTTTGAATACAAAATCTTTGAATCTTTGACAATCGGTTTGTGTTTGTTTCACGCTTTGTGTAACATCGTGTGACATCGTGTAACATCGTATTTTGATTTTACTCCCATAGATTTTCTTACCCCTTGTATATAAAAATCGATTCCTAAGGAGTTAACTCAAAAAAAAATTGAGCTATTTCTTATACGCCTCTAGTAACGTCGCTTTGCTTGAAATTTTTTTGTATAAAAATGCTCATCTGAGTTCATATAATATAAGATCCCAAGCCCAGACAATAGCTTGGATCATCACGAGAAGATGCAGTTCTCTTTTGTTTAGTTCTTATTTTCCCCTCCCCTTGAATAACCACAATGAGTCTATATTTATGTCAGTACAAAGACGTGGGGAATATAATAGAGCACTTAAGTTAGATTGGAAAGTCATTACGTCACGAACGAACCAACTTAAAAGAGGCGTCTTCATTGCAACCTTCGTGAACAAAAAATATACTTTCAACTGAATAGGTTCAAGAGCAGAGGCTGTGTTTAGGTAGACGAAGTGGTCGGCCTTCAATCAGGTGGGAAGCCGATCTCCGCGCAGTGGCCGAGTGTTGGATGCGAGTGGCAAGGGATCAGTCGTCTTATTAATGCCTATGATTAGCAGTCGACGGATAAATGCTGCTGATGATGATGATGATGAAAATGAATGTTCATAAGATATAGAATAATAATTATCAATAATTAGGTCTATCTCAAATAACGCCCAGACGGCTAATACAATGTTTACTGCCAACCACATAGTGTGGTAGGTTCTTAAAGCTTTGAGAAGAATGAGATCAATAATGATAATTATACAAATGAAAAATTATACGAAACCGGTACAAACAGATTATTTGCAGTATAAATAAGACAGAATAATGGCTATAATCGAACCTGCGACCCTCTTGTAAAGGCATTTTATCACTACATCAGTTGTATAGAACACAAATTATTTAAACTCAAAACCGTACACTTTACGCCAATGCATCAAAATTTAACACCGCTAAATTAAATAGACGGTGTAAACATATTGCGAAGTTAACACGGAACAACTTTTTCATTTAGCCGTGCAATAACTTACATGTGTCGGCAACATCAGATTACCGGAGCAAGAGATTTGCAACAGGATTACCGTGTGGTACACTCGCGCGAAATAATATATACACGTTCACAACTTCTGTAGTACAAATATGAGACAAAATGTATATAAATAGACTCATAATACACACGAATATAATAAAAGTTGATAGTTACATACTATTGTACATTTTAAAAGATATTATTATACAAAGAATTTAAAAAAAATGGCATAATATTATTGCAGATGACTGTAGTTTTTTATACATAGCTACACATATTATACACATACTGTTGCTGGTGTAAGCTGATGATGATGATGATGATTAGTATCATCACCCGTTGGGGTGCAATTTAATACTTTCCTATGTCCAACGTTGAATCTTCCGATGAAAAACAGGTGAATATTCAGACGATTCATCTAAAAGTCATCTGAAGTTATCAAAGAACCAAGGGACATCAAACATACTAAAAAAATCACTTTAAACTGTTTCTATTGGTCATTGAATCTACGTACAGCCAGAATGACTATGACATTCCACTAAAACAGCTAAGGTAATATAGGTCAGTAAGCCGAGGCCAGCGTCAGGCTGAAGTGATCCTGTTCCCTATCTGGGACCCTCGAAAAGCGGCTAAAGACGCTCGCAGTGGTTTTAGTTCGGGTAAGGCACTCCCAGTCCCATACTGGTTCAGAATCTACCCGAAGATCCTGGCTATGTCTATAAAGCATTTTCCTACGATATCAAAAAATGAAGCTATAAAAACATTGTCTGAAACGACCACAGTATTGTTTTAATTTGTGTATTTTCCTAGATGCAAGGCGTTCATTAAGGGAGGCCTATATTCAGCAGTGGACGGATAAAGGCTGAGGATGATAATGATGAACTCACAAAAGCTGATAATAGGAATGAAATTATAATTACAAATAAAGTAGAAAAATCATTAATAAACCATAAAAGTATCTTAAAATTACTACAAAAGGAAAAAATAGTTGGCAGTTTTTAAAATATTCCCAACTTCCTTAGCGATCGAGAATAAGTAATTAAAGATAAAAGGTATCGATATGAAAACGTTTGCTCGGCCATAAAGAACCCTCCCCGAGCCTGATGAATACTGCTCACTAGGGGTTTTTAACGAAAGATAATCCCAAGAAATCACAACAGGCGTGTTTATTAAAGGGCTTCGTTGGAATTCCGATTCTCCTCCCCGCCCGTAAGGTTTCGTTTCGTTTGGAGGCTGTAGATGGAGTTGATATGTAGTCCCGGGGGATATTACACCTCCGTCTGAACAAGCCATCTGATGGAACCTAAAGACTCGCACTACGTTTTATCGAGTGTCAACTAATTAAATCGGATGGTTAACTCGTCTGAGAATGTTATTAACATTATTAGTATCATCATGTTATTTATTATCCTTATCAATGTCACGATTATTATTAGAGCCACCATCATCATCGTCTTAATAACTTTCGACAACATTATCACAATTATCATCATCATCACCACTAACATCACTATCATCGCCAGCATCATAATAGCTATAGCTTTATGGCATAAGGAGACAAACGAGCTGTCAGACTCTAGAACTTAGCCCTGTGGTGACTACCAATACAAAAAGACATCCATACACTCTTTCTCCCTATATGATACTTACAAACCGCACAAAATGTGACAGTATAACTGTCACTTTACGACGGTATTATGTGAGTGAATTCTCCCAAAGTTAATTATTTATAATTTTTGTTGAAATAAATTATCAAAGTCTTGAATGTATTGGAATGTTTAATTAATTTTACAAAGTGATGTTTTTTTTATACCATAGGAGGACGCCCATTAACATCCACATAACCAGAGGTTACGCAGATGCGTTGCCCTCCTGTCCCCCTCCCCCCCAATGGGCCACCGGAAACTCACACTAGTGATGGTCATCAGCGTTTATACCAACAATTGCAGTGTGAGCAACACGAAATTTAAAGGAAAAATTGTTGCAGAAAATATTGCTTCATTATTTATTTAATATAATTATTTGTTTATAAGCCGTAATATTGTGATTTTTATTAGTCCTTATAACACTGATTAACAGATTAGTGCGATTCGTTGATCCCATATCATCTCATGACGTGTAATATGAATTTAACGAAACAATCTTCAATTCCAGTTCAAACCAGTGAAAATATATTGGAGAGGGTTTGCTCCCTAAGGAGCCAAAAAATTCATAGAGATAACAATGTTTTAGGAGAACTCATTTGAGCGCATATAATAATACATAATATTTAGAAGATTCGAATTCTTTCAATCTAAATATTCGTGTACAGTTTATTAGCGTATTATAATACAAGTACTAAAATACGAGGATGAATAGATAAAAATAATTGTATGTCTGTATATCCTTTATCGTATCATAAACTATGCATTTGATCATATTGCAATGATCTTTAGCAGAGTTGTTGAACACGACGAGCCGACGAAGGTTTCTGAGTTGGTTCGACCAATTTTTGACAGATGGCACCACTATTTTATTTGTCATTACAATGAATTTCAATATTTGTATAATGTCTTTCCTCCAAATTTATTTTAGTTGGTGGCGCTGTAGGTATCATAATCAATAATTCGTTTATTTTTTATACAATATTTATATTAATGAAAAATATCATCTATTTGATGACCTAATTATTAGAGAAGGTCGTACATTATATTTTGAAAGAAACCGGATAGCACTGAAACTTTGTAAATTTTACATAAATTTTTTACTAAAAATAAAAATGTCTCTAACAACTTAAAGCTCCCAAAAGGGATTGAATGACAGAGCTTTTAAAAAACAAGAGGCGAAGGTGATTGGATGGATCAGGGCGTATCTAAAAGGTTTCCAATTTCGTCAAGCGAGGAACTTTGAGGAGCAGCTGGGGAAATGCGGTGCTGTTTATTAAGTGAGGTGGTGTACTTGATGCAGATCTTATGACTACAGCTTAAGTTTCGCTCTGTAACATTTAGAATACATTAGAACGGAGAATGACTTAGATCCGATTAGGAGTACATTCAAATGACTTGACTTACGGCGGCTTTCAATATCCTATCTATCTTATAATTTTATCCTATCTATCTTAAAATTTTGACAGATTTTATATTAAAATGTGTCAAAATTTTAAGATAGATAGGATCTTGAAAGCCACGGTCAGTGATATTTTCATGTTCTTAATTTGAATATAAATTTAACCCACAAAAAGCAGCCCGGCCGCCATGAAGCACAGCCCTTTAACATACGGACCCAGGTTCTTCATGGTTCATCCTGGACCTGATCCGATCACAGGAGTTAACTAAGGGTCCATTAAGTAGAGCCTTCTTTGCACCCCCGTCCTTTACCAGAGAGACCTCGTCACCAGCCCCCTCTTTTATCCAATCTTCCTTCTATGACACTACTGTCTACTGCTGTAAAACTGTTTATTGTGACACCATGCTAGTTCGATTGTGATACTCTTAACTTCCTTTGTTATCTTCTTCATTATTAACAAACCATCGACCAGCGTTCTTGATGAGAAAGATAATATAAAAAGTACGAGTAGTAGTACTTAACAAAATGTAACCAACGATTTAGACGTGAAATTGTATCAGTCTAAGAAACTTTTGAATTTAAATCATGATAAATATTATTATAATGAAAATACTGAATATTAACTTTCGAAATTATAATCGTTTATGTTAAAATAACACGTCCTTTTGATATATTTAAAATAATAATCACGTCTCTATGGCGTAATGAATTAATTCAAATTTAATTAAAAATTAATACGCTACAGGGAATATTCAGTGATTAATAAAATTAAGTTTTAATTATCTACTTGCGCGTGTAATTAGTAATAGCGTTTTAAATTAATTACCTTTATGTCTTAGGCTATTACAATTTTTAAATAGGCCTGCGAATGCAAAAGAGCTAATTATGAGTTAGTATAGGAAATCAATTTACAAGTTTTTATGCACGACATAACTATATAAGTGTATTAAATACACTACAAATAATAGACTACATTTTGTCTACAAAGAAAAATTAAAGTGTACTAATTACAAATATAAAAATACAATTTTAGGTAGCAGGTTTCAAAGTTTTTTAAAATTAGTTAAAATAGTATACCCATAAAAATGCTAGGGTACATTTTCTGACAAAGAAAAATGCAAAAATCATAATAGTAATGTTAATTGACTTCCTTATTATTACAAGAAGCAACATGAATCCGCACTCTCATAATATTTACTTGAGACCCATTAAGTTATTTTCGAGAGCGATAAAGACATTTTCCGGGGAACGATCCCGCGGACAAATGTACGGAGAGATTTATCCCGGTAAAGAATGTCTTCAGACGGTTGGCTTCTCACATCCCAGCCCTGGTCAACACGTGTACACTTTACGATAAAAGTTTAACGACCTTTCCAAAAGTTTTACGGCTCTTAAAAGCATTTTTTAAAAGTCGTAAAACATTTACGTTGTTTATAAGTTGAATTTAAGTTGTTCGTTTGGTAGTTCAGCTAAATTTAGACATAATGTAGTGATAATGACGATTATTGTCTGTAGGCTAGGATTTTATTTAAAAAGCTCTAACAAAGTACTACGTATTTAGTCTAAATTATATACAAGCATTTATTCGATACCGATTCATTTCGTAATATCTAGCTTTTATAATTTAATTTATATTTTCAAAATAAAAACTAAATTATAAAAGCTAGATATTACGATATTATATAAATATTGAATATCTGAAATATTTTGTGTATAATATATTTAATTTTATATTTACAAAATATTTCAGAGGAAAATAATATTGTAGAAAAATTAAGAACTTAATAACACTTAAAGAAAGAAAGCATTAAATGTTTATAATCATTATATATTTTTAAATTTAATAATAAGACTTTTACATAATACACCCATATACCTAATCTCTAGGAATCTATTACATAGTCTTTTACGGCGACTTTCAATATCCTATCTATCTTCACATTTTCCTATCTATCTTGAAATTTTGACACATTTTTTTTACAAAATCTGTCAAAATTTTAAGATAGATAGGACATTGAAAACCGCCGTTAATCGACCCTATGACAGGGAGCTTAAAAATTACAAAGATTTCTGATAGTATGTATTTTATAATATTGACACAATGAAATAGATCAATTTCTACGTTTAAAGTCGCATTTATTATGTTACATTTAGAAGTTCAAAACATGCATATAAATAATACTTAAAGGAACATTCCCGATGCCATTATCTTCCATTCGGCCATTTTGTGCGAGTGCCAAATGATTCAAGTTGGAGCGATCGCGAGCAAAACGAATCCACCTCGACTGACTATAACTTGACTTTTAGCTGCAAAAGTTGGTTTTCGCGGCAGAGACATCACTCGTCATAATTATTGTGACTATGAAACAGATTCACCATAATCGACCTTATTCGTAAGAGCGCAAGACTGAAATGCCCGCGACCCGTGAAAATATACCACAATTTACTTTTTGTGCACTGCGAATTTCAACTCTATAAGATAGTCTGAAGTTTCATTATCTGTGGGAATGCATCCCTTTTAATTTGTCACATAAAGTTAGATTTATTTTTTATAGTTTAATAGCTTTGAGGTGAGATATTGTTTCATTACGGTTGAATATTATTTGCAAATTGCAAGCGAATGTGACATTTTTCATTATGCATAATGTGCGATATGAAAATTTTCGTGTAAAATAAAATTTCATTTGCAATAAAATGTATGATTTCAATAAAACCCATATTTCCATTCTTCTTTTAGTTTAGTTTCATCGATTTTCTTTAATAGTGATTCCGACTATTTTAATGTTTATCATGTAAATTATGGTTCATTTATGTTCTGTGTGACGTGAGCCAAAATATAACACATTCGAGCAGTATTAAATTGTTTTCTGGTAGATTTTCTTTTTTTTTTCAATTTTTCAAAACAAATGCAAACTGTAAAGGTAAAATATATTTTTTTTTATTCAAGTATTTATACATTTATTGCTTTATTCTTACAATTTCTAATTTATTGTTAATAAGAATAAACGTATTATTGACATAATATTCAAACAAGTATAATTAAGAGAGTTTCATAATATTATATCGAAGGTGTATATTATAACAATATCGCTAAAATAAATTATTTTGACCCTAAGTAGCAGTAATATAAAGGCTTAACGTCTATATTATACACTATGCTACTGCACTAGTAAGTAGTGCAATTAGACGTCTGGCCACGGACAATAATATTATATAATCTAATTCCAAAACTCCAACTTCTCTATTTAGACGAAACAATTTAATTTTAGCTTACTATAATGGTGTAAATAACAACGCAGTTTTAAAACCAAAAATATTATGCAATATTTAGACATTCATTCACGTGTGTCTAATTTAAATTAGACATTAGACATTTCGGCGGTGCCGAAAGTTCGCCAGACAAAAACTATTCCCGAACAAAGCCGCAAGCCAATTCCTAGCGAAATAAATAGTGTCTAAACATTGATATATCGGGCCTGGTCGGGCCAACGTCGCCCGTGACGAGGGTACAGGTCTGGACCTATTAAAAGTTGGATTAGTGACAAATTTGAAATGGATTTTCGACAATGGCTGACTTTATTTCCCCTGACAGATTTCTGCTTAATGTTAAAGTAACAGGTAATAACTATTTATCTTTTATATGTGAATATTATTTTGCCTGGGAGCAAGAGCAACTCGCGCCGTTACGAAAAACAGCATGATATATAAACTATAAAATCAACACAGATGTTTGATATTTGAGCGGGCATGTCGTGCCAGTCGCCTTTTTATTTTAATATGTAGTGACTATGCATAATATCAAATTGTTATAGATAAAAGCGCTATACCTTGTGCCTTAAGCTATATCTCAAATAGGACCAAAATATACGGCACATGAAAAGAAACATTAAGTTGTTTAATCGATAATGGCATTCTTATACGAAGGGAAATCTTTGCGGACGTAGCCAGATATATATATATATATATATATATATATATATATATACCACCCAGAGCCGCTTTTTGAGGGAACTGGATCCGAAGGCAACAGGAGCACTTCAGCGACATAGCTCGGTGAAAGACCAGGCCACTCCTAGTAAAAGGAGATGGCATAAAAATAAACTTGGCAAAATTTAAGTTACATAAAAGTTAATAAAGGGTAATTCCAAGATCATCGGCAATTCGAACTCGAGAAAAGATCCATAAAACTTTCGATCTCGTCATTTTAGGCAACACATAAGCTCTATAACAATGAGGAATAAGCACAGAAAAAACCTACAATCCTGGTATTTTAAAGACCTCGTTTCCTCAAACCTACTTGGTGAAGACAGCGCCGCGCCGGGCGTGCGGCGGAGTGCGGAACGGAACGAATCGATTGACTGACAGCTGACTGTAACTGCTTCGTCATTACTACGATTCCAAAACGTCGGCCGTTACACACACAATTTTGTCGGGCTTGCCTTTGTAACGAATAGAATTTTACTTTGTATAGAATAAATCCAGTGAATATTGCAGTCTATTATTTATTTACACAAACGGGATATCAGAACTCCCTGATAATAACAGTTTAACGGGCACTGATCCCAACATATGGTCCTTCGAGCAATAAACATTTCAAGCCGCAAGTTACAACTTACAACTCAACGATTCAAAAAGAAAACGGCGGTCGACGTGACATCTTCAAAAAACAACGCAAGACGCAAGCCGAAGTCAGCCAAAACGCTTACAAGAGGATTCAGGACACAGATACGTGAGATCGTTCCGTTATCCTTTACATTTTGAATTTGCTTTTTGAATTTGCTTAAAACTAATTATCCATCAGATGACCCTCAAGTCGAAATAGAACTTCAAATGCGCTTAGAAAGAATACAAAAATCATTTGAGGAATTCGAAACGTTTCAGGACGAATTGGAGGAGGTGTTCGACATCCCCGAGGAGCAGCGTCCGGACCTCGAGATGTTAGAGACGCAGTACTACTCGGTCGTGTCTGCCGGTCGTGCATTGGCTTTAGCATCCAAGAAGGCGCTTCCTTCAGACTCCGAAAGGAAAGTATGCTCACATCCACACAAAAGTAAGGTTGTTGAACTTCCTAAAATTGATCTTCCTCATTTTAGTGGCGACTATCAGCACTGGCTCGGCTTTAGGGATACATTTGAAACTTTAATTAATTCAGACAATAATATTGACCCTATCACTAAATTTCACTATTTACGTGCATCACTAAAGGGAAGTGCTGCTTTAATTATATCAGGTCTAGATTTTTGCGCAGATAATTATCAGTCGGCATGGCAACTTGTATGTGACAGATATGACAACAAACGCCTGCTTGAAAATCACCACTTAACTTCTCTTTTTATTCAGGCTCCTATACATAAAGAATCTAGTAAAGCTATACGCAATCTGATTGATACTACTAATCAAAATTTAAGGGCGTTAGCGACGTTAGGCCATCCAGTAAAGTATTGGGATATCGTTATTATATTTATGCTGTCCTCTAAATTAGATGCAACGACTCTAAGAGAATGGGAGTTCCAAAGGAATAATTTAAAAACCGTACCAACTTTAGATTTTTTTATTAATTTCTTGTCAAACAAAGCAGATTTCTTAGAAACATTAGATTCATCAAAACATGATAAATTAAAATATGATTTAAATATGAATAAGCCTAAAAGTTTTGTAGTATCAACGGACAAGCCCAAGATAATTTCTTGCCCTATGTGTAACAAAAACCATAACTTATATAGTTGTGAATCATTTAGAGCTTTATCCGTTGAAAGTAGGATCGATAAGGTCAATGCACTGAAGGTGTGTAAAAATTGCTTACGTTTTGGTCATTTAGAGAACAAATGCAAATTGAGCCATTGCAAATACTGTCCTAAAAAGCATAATACACTTTTACATATTGAACGAGCTCACCAGAGTCACTCAGAGAACGTTACATTATCGGCAAATGATAATAAAAACGATGCTCACAAAGGCACTGTTTTGCTTTCCACAGCCTTGGTCAGGGTAAGGGATAGTAACGGACAGCCACATACTGCTAGAATCCTGCTTGACAACGGCAGCACGTCCAACTTTATTACTCATGACCTCTGTGGTAAGCTAAAAATCCATACTTCTTCTTCGAATTGTAAGATATCAGGCATTAGCAGCCAGTCTCTTACAAGCTCACGTACTTGTTCTCTTACATTGGAGTCTTATAATGGTTCCTATAGTACAAGTATAGACTGCATCGTTTTACCTAATATAACCGCGCAAATTCCTTCATCATTTATAAGTATAAAGGAATTACAGTTGCCCTCCGGGATTTGTATAGCCGATCCTTCATTCCACATCCCGTCTGCGATAGATATTTTATTAGGGGCCGACATATTCTGGAGTGTAATCGGCACAAACCGAATACAATTAGGCAAAAACAAACCCGTTTTATATGAAACCAAGTTGGGGTGGCTCATCTCAGGTGCTTTTTACAATAGCACTCCTACAGTTGACAAACAAATATGTATGGTAAACCAAAATTTAGGCTTCGATCTTTGTAAGTTTTGGGAGTTAGATTCTATCGCCTCTAAACATGAATTAACCCCAGAAGAACGAGCATGTGAGGAACACTTCATAAAGTCTACCGTGAGAAAGTCGGATGGTCGTTTTGTAGTTTCGTTGCCCTTAAAGGAGTCAGCCGAGGCTTTGGGGGATTCTTTTCAAATGGCCAAATGTCGGTTCCTTGCCTTAGAGCGGAAATTAGACCGCGACGTTAAAACCAAACGACTTTATTTGGATTTTATGGAAGAATACCTCGCTCTCGGTCACATGACGGAAAACACACACATTCACACTTCGGGACCTTTCTGTTACTTGCCTCATCATGGCGTTCTTAAAGAGTCTAGTTTAACGACAAAGCTACGTGTTGTCTTTGACGCGTCAGCAGCTACAACATCTGGAAAATCACTCAATGATATTTTAAGCGTGGGCCCAACATTGCAAGATGATCTTTTGTCGATTCTCCTGCGTTTCAGACAGCACCAATATGTTGTGACTGCGGACGTGGAGAAGATGTTCCGTCAGACAGAAGTAACGGAAGAGCATCGAACACTTCAACAGATACTATGGAGATTTGATCCATCACATCCCCTAAAGAGTTACAAGCTCAATACGGTAACTTATGGTACAGCTTCAGCATCTTACTTAGCCACACGGTGTCTGTATCAACTGGGCATAGAATCCACTAAGCCGGAAGTCAAACAAGCCATTTGCCATGATTTCTACGTTGACGATTTTTTGTCAGGACACAAAACTATAGATAAAGCAATATCTCTATGTCTAGGTGTGGTCGATACTTTAAAAACAGCTCAACTAAATTTACGTAAATGGTATTCAAATAACGATAAAATTCTACTTGCAGTTTCCGGTGAATCCAAGGTATCGGGAGACGTAGATCTCAGTACCAAAAATCTCTCTAAAACATTAGGTTTGAACTGGAGATGTTTTGAGGACATATTATTTTTTTCAATAAATATATCTTCCAGTAATGTAATTAATAAACGTCACATTTTATCAACAATCGCCCAAGTACTCGATCCACTAGGTCTGGTCACACCTTGCATTGTAGAAGCAAAAATAATTATGCAACAATTGTGGATAAATAAGTGTAGTTGGGATG